>LPNX010678439.1:407012-480457 GCA_001517045.1 Pseudotsuga menziesii
TTTCCGGGTATAACCAAGTGTTGGTAAATAAAGAAGATCAACATAAAACTACATTCACCACACCTTGGGGCACCTACAAATTTTTAAGAATGCCTTTTGGCTTATTAAATGTCGGTTCCACCTTCCAAAGAAGCATGGATTTTTCCTTTAAAGAACTTGTAGGTAAAATAATCAAAATATATTAAGATGACTTAACTGGTTTTTCAAAGGAAATATCTGACCACATAAGTCATCTTAGGCAGGTTTTCACGAGATGTCGAAAATATGGTATTTCCTTAAACACTGCCCAGTCAATCTTTGGGGTTGATGAAGGCAAGTTGTTGGGACACATCATTGATAAGGATGGTGTCAAGGTCAATCCTGAGCGAGTCGAAGCCATTAAGAAAGTCCCCTTGCCTCAGAATCTTAAATCTCTCCACTCTTTCAATGGTCAGATAAATTTCATAAATAGATTCATCCCAAATTTAGCATAACTAATGAAGCCCTTACAAAAGTTGTCAAAGAAAGATGTTAAATTTGAATGGACGGATGAAGGGAAATATTATTTCAAGTCTATCAAAGATGTTATATCCAAGTCCCCGGTCTAGATCAATCCAGATTATTCCAAGGAATTTCAGATATTTTCCTTGCCTCAGAGGACACCATTGCTGGTGTTTTGCTTCAAAAGAATAAGGAGGGACAAGAGCAGCCTATAGCGTTTATGAGTAGAGCCTTGCAACATTCAGAGTTGAAGTATAGCACCATGGAGAAACAGGCTTATGCTCTTGTCAAGTCCCTTAAAAAATTTATAACTTATGTGGGATACTCTAAAATCATTGGGTATGTACCCCATGCAGTTGTCAAGGATATCATGTCTCAACAAGATTTCCTAGCCATCAGGGGTAAATGGGTTTCAAAGATTCAAGAGTATGTTTTAGATAGTAAAACCTACTAAGTTAATTAAGGGACAGGGTCTTGCAAAGATGTTGACCCAAGAAAATGAAAACGCCTTAGGAATAATTTGCCAAAACAGTGATCCAGAACAAAGTGTATCAAACAAGCTTCAGAGATTAGAGCAGCACCTTTGGTATACCGACATCATCTTTTTCCTCCGTAACCTTACATGCCCTGATCACCTACTTGGCCATTAAAGAAGAGAATTAAGGTTAAAAGCAACTAAGTATTGTTTAACAAAATATGGTTTGGGTTGGAGAAACCCTGATGGTTTAATACTTAGATGTGTCGATGAACCTGAGTCCAAAAAACTCATGGTTGAGTTCCATGCAGGTTTTTGTGGTGGACATTTTGTAGCAAGAACAACCGCCCATAAAATCCTTAGAGAAGGATACTATTAGTCGAACCTTTTTTCGGATGTGCACTAGTCTGTCATAGTTTTCCCCCAGTGTCAGTTGTTCACCGGAAAGCAACAAATGAAAGCCTTTCCTTTAAAACCAATAGTAGTCCAAGCCCCTTTCCAGCAGTGGAGGCTTGATTTCATCGATAAGTTCAAGGATAAATCAAGCAATGGTTATTCTTGGATACTCACTGCCACTGATTATTTCACCAAGTGGGTAGAGGCGATACCCACCAAGAAGGCAACCAATGTTGTAGTCATGGATTTCCTAGAAGATAGGATTATCACAAGATTCGATGTGCTTGCCAGATTCATCACAGATAATGGCCCATGCTTCAATTGCTCTAAGATGTCATCCTTTTGTTTCAAGTACGACGTTCTCCTATCCCATTCATCCAACCATTATCCCCAAGGAAATGGTCTAGCTGAGTCAAGCAATAAAAACTTAATGACCATAATCAAGAAAATTGTGGGTGATAATAAAAAGGCCTGGGATAGCAAGATCAAGTTTGCATTATGGGCCGATGGAATCACAAATAAAAGTTCAACCAGAAGGAGCCCTTTCGAACTTGTCTATGGCCTAGATGTCACCTTACCGGTCCACTTAAAGCTTCCAATGTCTCAGCTTCTCCAGACCTTTAACTCAGATCAAGATTCCATTCAAAACAAAATCAACCAGTTGATTGAGTTAGATGAAAGCAGAAGAAATTCCCTTAACCAGAGTATCAAAAATTCAGAAAAATTCAAGAGAATCTTTGATAGATCTACCCGGCCTGGATCCTTTCAAGTAGGTGACACAGTCTTGCGTTGGGACAAACAGCGGGAGAAACCCGAGAAACACAAAAGTTCGACAGCTTATGGTTGGGGCCATATATCATTGATGAAGTAGTAGGAACCATTAGAGAAATTTTGAGGTCTAAAATGGGCCTCCAAACAAAAAAAAGTACTATCAAAATCAACTTTAGAAGAACCAATCACATTCCAGATAATGACATCATCTATTATAGTTAAAGTGGCTTTGCTTGAGTTAAAGATACTTACTTGTCAATTTCTTAATGGTGGATGTAAACCCATAGTTTACTATACTCATAATGGAAAAAATAGCCATACATTACTTTTGAATATAATGTTTATATGCTTAATACTTTTAAGTACTTATAAAATAAAATACTTTAAAATAAATTCAAATATAATGAATATTTTAATATAAAACTTATTATTAAAAGCAAAAATAAAACTTAAAATCAAAATTCTATGACTTATGTACTGCATATAATGAATATGGATGTAATTACATATTTCATATAATGAATATGTAATACTTCATATTATTATTATATAATAATATGTTATATTATAATTTATTATTATATAATAATAAAAGTACGAATCATTCAAACTTCATTTTATATTCAAATTTTCATTTATAAGTGAGTATTTTGTATGATGAATATGTGATAGCACTAAATTTATATAAAATATTAAATAAGTTATGAAGCAATTATAAAATATTATTCAAGCTTTAATTTATGTATATATATTTACATATTTTAGTTATAAAAGAATAGAATAGAATTTATTTATTTTTTACAGAAACTAAAAAGGGGGAAATTTATAAAAGTTGGTTGTGCACAGCCATTCATTACATATATGAAGAACCGTAGTAGCTATGCATAGCAAAGGAGCTACACCAAAGAACTATCCCCTGTGTTTCCCAAAACACTTCACTTTGAGACTGTTCAAAACATTTATAGCCATGGGTTGTATAAACCCTTACATAGTGATTACACAAAAAAAGACAGAGAAACATTCAATCACAACTAAACAAAGGATGGCTAAGGGTTGCCTCTTGGATTTCTAGGCTGAGCGACGGATTCTTCTTCCATTGGCAGCACTGCTTCATCAGAGACTCCATTGACTCTACTGACCTGGTTCAGAGATATAAGACGATGGAGGTCCTCTTGGATCCTATCGACCTTCCCCATCATTTCGCGTAGATTACCTTCGTTATCATCTATGCAAGCGTCATGGTTACTGATCTGGAGCGAGATATAGTTGACTGTGTCTTCCATTTTTTTAACATCCCGGGCCATCTCTCTGTTGTCCATAACGCTGATGGAGAGCAATTCGTAAAGACGTCTCAAGTTCTTCTTAATATCCGCAATCCCGGTGTTTTCCCCTGCCTGTGCCATTTTATCAGCTTCTGTCAACAGGATGATTCGGGCGAACTGATTCTGGACAGCTTGAGCAGGATTGTCAAGAGCTAAAAGACTGTTACAGCAGAGTCTAAGAGCGAGGAGTTCCTGGTGCAGCAATAAATCATCACTTCTCCCACAGCTCAAAGTTCCCACGGCTCCTTCTTACCACCCTGTACACCTGCAGCCTATGACCGAGCTGCTTCCCCGATTGCCAGATAAAAAACCTGAACCAGTGGTAACTGCCTGCGAAATTGTGAGGAAACTACACAAGCATGGAAAAAAGACTGCCAGAGCCAATCTCTCCTTCACCACTGAGCGAGTAAGAGGGAGCACCTGCCAAGGGAGGCCTTGCAGTCTCCCTTCTTCAATGCCTGAGACAGTTTGCAACAGAATTCACAGAGCATCGAAAAAGCCAAAGCCGAGAGTGCAGAGGGAAAGGGAAATCGTATTGCTGCCAATGGAGGCCATGGTGATAAACCTGAAAGGATCCCGATCGTGCGAGGGGGGAGTGAAGATATCTCCAAATTGAATGGCTTTTAATTCATCTACCTCCGAGAGAAGGAGAAGACAGCAGGGGGACCACGCGGCATGGGAAGGAGGGTGGGGAGGACTGTGCAATAAATGAGGGGAGCCGGCGATGAGGAGGAGGCCAGCTGTGAAGGGACGGGGGGCTTCGAAGAATGTGAAGGAGGAAAAGATAAGGGGCGAGGGGAGGGCTAATGGGGGGGATGAAGAGGGGCGGACAAGCAAAACAAAGAAAGGGAGGAGGAGTAAAATCCCATGGATAGACATAAGACATGACCCCTTACTATGATTATTCAATGGGCTAAACCACTTGTGATGGTCAATCGTAGAGAACTTCCCGGATGTTTGCATGAGATAAGAATGAGTGTATCCTTTACTTTTCATTATGGAACATATTTGAGGGTGGGAGGATTCCCGTTCTGCTTTAAATGGCCTTGAGGGATGGAGGCCCCCAAGTTAGCCATACTATCTGCTGCCGTGTTGTTGGTTCTGAGAATATGAAATGGTTCATAGGAGCTGAGCATAAGAAGTTTGACTTTATTGTACAGGCGACGGCAATTGACTCCTCCCTTAGGATATCCATTGATCAATTTAGATATGACGTGCTTTGAATCTCCAAATATCTGGACCTTTTGATATTTTTTATCCTGAAGGATCTGCAGACCTTGGAGGAGAGCCAACCACTCTACTTCATTATTGGTTCGAGTCCCTAAACCCCAGGCAAAAGTTTGTTCTATTTGTCCTCCAGGGTCCACAAGGATCCCCCCCGCTCCTGCCACCCCTAGAATAGAATATTGTTATAAAGAAATAATTTATTAATTTATATATTTATGACAAATAATGTTGATATAATTTAAAGTTTAAATTTTAAATATGTGTGGATTTAATTTTTAGTTAAATTAAACTAAATAATATAACTCTATTTAATTGTATTTAATATTTATTTTTTAAATTTTAATTGATAATTACAAATATAAGTTTAAAATTATTTAATAAATATTAGTTAAATTAGGTTTATATATATATAAACTTTAACTTAAGTTTAGAGTTCACAATTAAAGTATTTTACTTTATTTTATTTATTACTACTTTCTTTTAGTACGTCTATGTACTAAAGTACATACATTTCTAGTCATATCTATGTACTAAAGTACTTATATTTCTAGTCGTATCAAAGATATTTTTTTTCTATTTTATTTTTAGACATCTTTTCAATTTAACTCAACCATAGTTACATAAATTGAAGTGCAAGAGGTGAGTTGTAGATAAACCTTCCCCACAAAATGACTAACTCATATTATTTTATTATATCTCTTATGAGGCCCATTTTAGACCTCAAAATTTCCCTAATAAAATTCTTTCTATCTGAATGACCTGGAAAGAGAAATGTTAAGCCTACCAGTGAATGGCTTTCTCCTCAACATGTTCTTCGCCGAGATGGTTTGATGCCTTTATTGGCATCAATGGTTTCAGGGCCAATTTCTAAACTTTTCCCTGCATGTATTTTTAAAATTTCATGTATCATATTGTTGTATTATAGATGTTTTGTACCATAGCACTAACCTTGAATTTTTTATGTTTTATATTAGTCTTGTAAATTATTGTTTTTTTACATTATATATTAATTCTGTACATTAATGTTACTGATGAAATTTAATTGTTGTGCAAGACCCAAAGATTCTGAAGTTCTCACATCATTTTCTTTAATCAGAAGATTAGTCAGAGCATGTGTCCCTAGATGGAGACAGGTGTTACCTACTAAGTCATACTTAGAATGTGTTATCAAGTGAGCCTGGTGAACCGGACAAAGATGATTTGTTCGGACTTCAGAAGACCTTCAGACTTGCTTCTGGGAAGTGTTTTTTTATCTACCACATGTTCATACCCCCTGGGGGGAGTTGTAATAAAATGTTATAGCATGGTAGTGTCTGTAAAAGACTCAAACTCCTTGACTCATTTGTCAATTTGATCAGCCCAGAGTGTTTTTGTCCTTTTGTTATTATTGGTTGTTGAATAAACGACTGATAATTTCTGAGTTTTTCACTCAATACCTCCAAAGTTAGGGTGGTCGGCTTGACATTTAGGCCTATTGAGGTTATTAGAGTCTATGTGTTAATATATAAACATGCTAGGCATTATGGTCAATTCATATGAACATGTGCTAAATCCCCTAAGGTTGTTTTTTTTCCACAAAACTTAGGCTATTTTTTAATAATCTAAATGGAAAAATTGGTCTTGTAATAAAAGTGGGGTTAAAAGTCAGTTTCAGTCATGGGGATGCTCATTTTCTAATTCGGAGCACCTGGTAAACCCATAAACCCACTTTTTCTAAGTTTTGAGTGATGTTTCCATCACTCAGTTAAGAAAATTCAAAAATTATCAAATATTAATTAATTTAATTAAAAATTAATTAAATAATGGAGCAAATCCAAGTTCCTAAATCATTGGATTCTCAGTTGATTTGACTGAAATCAATTTCTATCGCCCTCCCTGATTTTTGTTGGGGTTTTCCCTTGATCGAGGCATCAGTTTCAGTCCCTCTCAGCTCCTCTGTGAGTTCACTGGGGTTTGGAGGGCGTCTCTCTCCTTCATGGGGCAAATTGTGTTGTGTTGTCCATTCAAGATGAGTTGGGTGAGCCAATAAGTGGTGTGGTGGCACCTCAGGTGAGAGGTGGCACACCCAGACTGCCTGATTCACTTCAGATCTCACCCAGCTCACTACAGATCATCTCTCAACTCCTCTCTCAGTCAGGATTTGTGCCCCCTTTGCTCCAGTGGGCATGTTTTTGCTATAAATTGAGGCAGTCATTCCCTTCTTGAAGTTAGTTCTAGTTGGAGAGAATAGGCTTGCTATTGTAATATTGTTGTAATCTTTTCATTGTTGGAATAAAAAAGCTTTGGAGGCTAAATGGTGTAATGCTCTCATGTGTGTGGAATAAGCATTCTCTTGCAGCTATTGATGTTGTCGATTTTCCTCTCAATTTCTGCATTTGAACCTTGTCTAGCTTAAATGGTTCAGCTGAATCAATAAGAGTGTAGTTGGGCAAGTAAGATTAATTGTTTTCTCTACATCTCATAGCATATGTGTTTGAAGATCTAGATTATACATGTTTGATAAGCTTATTTGTCTGTAATTCTTGTCTCTTTTTTCATATATATATCCAGATCTCATAAGGTTTTGTGCAAGGTTGTGTGTTTAGCTTTCAGGTGGCAAGGATTGGACGAGCTATGGATCTAATTTGACTCCACTATACATCCGACATTTTGTGGAGGCATTGCCCCTCTGCATTCCACTAACAAGTTTTCCTTGCAGATCTATCCAGCAATAGGCCTTCCCCCTTCTCTTCCTCCATTTTATTAAAATCAATCTTCCAGTTACTTGTTCATCCTCTTACGATCAGATCTACTTCTAAAAATTGCTTATACATTGTTAAATCTAGTTCCTAAGAGTCTTGTTGCTTAGATCTGAAATTTCATAAAGAATATCATATTTTAATGATAGATCTAGGTGAAAAAATTCATTTTTGCAAGTAGCTAAATTGCAGATCTAAAGCTTGCTCATAAGATAGTTTCTTCCTTTTTTTCGTTCTTTAAAGATTTAAATTCTGCAAGAAAGTGCACATCATATTGGCTGCCCAAAAGGCAATCCAAGATCCCAAGGAAAGCTTGCTTTCCTTGGTTCCTTTTTACAAAACTAAATTGTTCATTTTTAACAATTTTTAACTTGGTCTTTTTTCCGGTAATTAATATGGTGACCCAAAACACTTTTAAAGTGTTTTTGGGCACATTTGATTTTAATAGCTTGCTAGCTTTTAGCAGATTTCACAAAAAAGAGAAGGAGACTGCCCATTTTCCGACTCTTGGGTGAACCAGAGCTTCCCAGAGGCTTCCCCCACTGTTGTGCTTCCTTATTAGGCTTGTTGTAAGCTTGTTGTAAGCCTTTGGATCCCAGATAACAAGGACCAAAGTGCAATTAGTTTGTTGATATTGTAACCTTTAATAATAAAGAATCACTTCGAGTAGACTCTTTCGAGCCCAGTCTCCATCCCCCCTGGGGGGGTCAGCGTCCATTTCACTTTTTTGCACTTTTTCTCGTTTTTTGCTCTAGCTTAGTCTTGCCGTGCAGGATTGTATACTTTGATCATATTTGTCAATATTTCATATTTTGAAATCAAATTAATACTAATACTTACCCCACGAATCCTCGATTGAACCAAAAAGTGAAAGAGGATCGTGCTAGGATTAATTAGAAAACCTATGGTGTGTGTTTTTGCTTCTATTTTCATTGTTACTTTTCACAAGCAAACAGTAAAACTAACCCCTCCTTAATTTTTCGATTGAGGTCTGTTGCCGCCTTTCACACACCTGGGTCATGTGGCAGAAATCTTCAAGCCACTCGATGTGTCCTTGGGGGCAAGTCTCGAGTCAAGGTTGTCACATTTTTCTTGACTCCTCCGTTTAGGCTCAACTCCTAACGAAGCCAATGGGGGTAGACCCTATTAAGTTACTAAGGCAAAATTATTTAGTATGGTGATGTTAAACTGAATGAATTACTTAAGAGTTTGAAATTTAACCATAAACTACCATAGATGACAAGATACAAAAAAAAACGCACGAAAGCACAATGCTGAGACACAATATATATATATATATATATATATATATATATATATATGGTGATGTTACTAAGGCAAAATTATTTAGTATGGTGATGTTAAACTGAATGAGTTACTTAAGAGTTTGAAATTTAACCATAAACAACCATAGATGACAAGATACAAAAAAAACGCACGAAAGCACAATGCTGAGACACAATATATATATATAACAAGAAAATAACCAATGCCTTCAAATGAAGTCAAAAGATAATCAATGTACTTGCATGTGCTTGGAGTGAATGTTTTGCGATTGCCTCTTGGTACGTTTTAAGTTACTGTGAAATATGAGTTAATTAAAATTAGGCGAAAGGGGGGGACTCCAGATATACCTGAGAGTACTTGGAGTATGTCCAAAACTAAACCGGCTACCCTCAAGGAATATGTGGGCTGAATGGAGTCTCTAAGGCTATTGTTCATAATGCATCCGCATGTGTAACAGATATCGACACCCTGAGGTCACTTTTCAATAGTTCTCGCTTCCTTTGGGTATTTTACCACCGTAATGGTTTGATCTAGGTGTTGGATTTTCACCTGATGGTTTGTCAATTTGGGAGAGTGAATCCTAATTATTCTAGTCACTCAAGTGCTTTTGATGCAGCTTGACTGATCGAACGAACCACAACCAAGTGCAGAGCATACACACCAGAGTCTTGTCAATTTTAGTAAATTTTAAGATAGGTGTTCTTGTTAAAAAGAAAACTCTCCAAGAACCTCTTTCGATCCAAGTGGATCTCAATCGGGGAATCAAGGAGGGGCTAATTTTATTATAGTTGATGAAACAATTGATGAAAAAGAAAACAAAGATACACAATACCGGTTTTCTAATTAGTCCTACCACGCATCTCTTTCCCCTTTCGAGTCAATCAAGAAGTCGTGGAGTAAGTATTAAGATTACTTTGAAATCTCAGATATGGAATATGGAAATGATAATAAATCAAAGTATACTACCCTGCAGATTAGAACTACGCTACATTGCAAAAAAAAAGGAACGAAAAGCAAAAAAAGACATGGACGCAAATCCTCCCAGGGGGGATGGTGAATAGAGCCTATTCAAAAGGACATTTTATTTTTATTGGCAGCGATTTACAATATCAGCAAATTGAAATTGATGCACTTTGGTCTTTGTTATCTGAGATCCAAAGGCTTACAACAAGCTTGTAACAAGCTAGAATTAAAACACAGCGGTGGGGGAAGCTTTCGGGAAGCTTTGGTTCGTCCAAGTGTCGGAAATTGGGCAGTCTCCTTCTCTTTTTTGTTAGACCTGCTAAAAAACAGCAAGCAATTAAAATCAAATGTTCCCAAACACACTTTAAAAGTGTTTTGGGTCACCACACTAATTACCGAAAAAAAACTAAGTAAAAAATTGTTAAGTTGGGGTAATCTAGTTTTGAAAAAAATGAACCAAGGAGAGCAAGCTTTCCTTGGGATCTTGGCTTGCTGTTTGGGAAGCCAATGATATGTGCACTTTTATTGCAGAATATGAAACTTTAAAGTACAGCAAATGAAACTACCTTAAAAGCAAGCTATAAATTTTCTTTAAAATGCTTTCAAAAAAGAGGATAATTTCAACTAGATCTCTTAAAATATGACTTTATATGCAAAACAGAACCGAGATCTAAACTTAAGAAAGGATCTTACTAACTAGATCTATATGTAATTTTCTTTGTGAGACAAATCTAAGCAATAAGATTCTTTAAAAGTAACCAATTTGAAGAGAGATTAAGATTTTGAAGGAGGAAGACAGAGAAAGAGTGTTGGAAGCCTGGGAATCTTGGGCTTTGGAGTTTGCTTTGGTGGAACACCGAGGGACTATGTCATTCAGAAGATCTTGAAGATGAGGAAGATGCAAACCAGGTCAACCTCTTCTACAAGCGATATCACCTGCAATTTAAAAATCCTTGCACAAACAGATGGTTAAAACATAGGTGCTGCTGGAAGAGATAATTGGAAAGCATGCAATTAAACTTAAAATACATACAACTCCAATAGATATGAAATAAGCAACAGTAAGAGCATAAATCAAACTAGAATAAATGCTTACCCTAACAAGAGGGAAGTCTCTCCTTCAAGGCCAACAATTAACCAGCAAAAGCAGTGATAAATAACACTAATTATACTTCATAAGCATTTGACAATCACCATCCACACATGAAGAGCATTACACCGTAGATCTTGCCTCCAAAGTTTCTTTATTCCAAAATAATAAAAAATACAATACAAGAGCAACAACACCTCAATCCCAGTTCTAACTAGCTTGGAAGAGGCAACTTGTGCTTTGATTTATACAAAAACCAGGAGATCCAGCCCAGGGGGACGCAAATCCCAAGGAGACAGACCAAATCAGTTGATGGAGAGACAATCAATGTAGATCTGAAGCTGAACTGAGCCCACTTGTCAACTGGGGGGCTGATTGAGCTAACACATCAACCCATAAACCGACACATCAGTCCACAGAGCTTCCAGGAGAGTCCACACATGTGGAGGAGAGAGAGAGGGCCCAATTCCACATAAAGGCTGTTGAAGATCAACTCTTGATCTGATTTGATCACCTCCTTCAGTCAAGGATTTTCCAGATCCAGTCAATCTAGTTCAGATCTGACTGATTTCAATCAAATCGGCTGATAATCCATTGATCTATGATTTTGGATTTGCTCCATTATTCATCAATTTATTAATTAAAATAATCAATAAATGATTTTTTGGGGCTTTCTGACCTGAGTGATAGAAAATTACTCAAAACTAGGGAATAGTGGGTCCATGGGTTTACATGGTTCTCTTAGCTTGAAAGTGAGCGCCTACATGACTAAAATTGATTATTTGGCCTACTTTTATTACAAAATCAATTTTTCCAATTAAACTATTAAAAAACAGCCTAAGTTTTGGAAAAATTAAATTTTAATAAAAAACACTGAAAAAAATTTTAAAAAATGAAAATTTGAAAAAACCTAGAGGGACTTAGACATGTTCATATGACTCGACCATGATGCCCAGCATGTTTATACATTGACACATAGACTCTAATAACCTCAATAGGCCTAAATGCCAAGCCGACCACCCCAACTTTGGAGATATGGAGTGAAAAACTCAGGAATTATCAGTCGTTTATTCAACAACCAATAATAACCAAGGGAAAAAACACATTGGGCTGATCGGATTGACAAATAAAGTCTAAGAGACCAATTCTTTTACAAACACTATCATGCTAGAACATTTATTACAATTCCCCCATGGGGTATGAACATGTGATATAGTACAACATAGCTTCCCAGAAGCAAGACTGAAGGGCTTCTAAAGTCCGAACAAGTTATCCTTGTCTGGTTCACCAGGCTCACTTGATAAAAAACCACTAAGTACAACTTAGGTGGTAACAAGGTCCACTTGGACCGAAAGAGATTCCTAGAGGGTCTTTTTTTTAACAAAAACACGCTCTTAAAATTTACTAAAATTTATAAGACTCCGATGTGTATGCTCTACACTTGGTTGTGGTTCGTCCGATCGGTCAAGCTGCATCAAAAGCAACGCAAGTAACTAGAATAATTAGGATTCACTTTTCCAATTAACCACCGCAGGCGAAAGTCCGACGCCTCGATTAAACCATAAACAGTGGCAAAATACCCAAAGAAAGTGGGAACTACTGGACAATGACCTCGAGGCGCCGATCTCTATTACATCCTAGTGGGTGTATTACGAACATAGTCTCAGAGACTCCATCCAGCCCACACATTCCTTGCAGGTAGCCTTAGCGGTTGTTACTTTTGGACATACTCCAAGTACCCCCCAGGTATATCTGGAGTTCTCCCCCTCCCTCCCCCCACTAATTTAATTCACTCATTTTTTTCACATTAATTTAAAACGTACCAAAATACAATTGCACAACATTCACTCCAGCACTTGCAAGCACTCTTAATTATTTTTAGCTCCATTTAAGGCACTGTTCAACTCTTTATTTATTTCAATCTATACGTGATTGAGTGTCATATCGTGCTTATTTGTGTTTGTCTCATCATGTTATCTATTGTTTACAATTGTTAAATCAAAACTCCTGAAAAACTTACTCATTTAATACCATCATCATCTAAGTAACCAGCCTTAGTAACTTGTAGGGTCTACTCCCCTTAGCTTCATTAGGAGTTTGCCTAAACGGAGGAGTCAAAAACAAGGTGACAACCTTGACTTGAGACTTGCCCTTAAGGACACATTGAGTGGATTGAAGATTTCTGCCACGTTCCCCCCCAGGTGTGTGAAAGGCGGCAACAGTCTCGTCTCCTGATCAAGTATAGAGCTTGTGTCAAAGTTGTGTAAATCTTTGACATATAAAGTTAGGTGTTTGAACAATTTATTAAGGTTTGTAGAATGTAAAGTTTCTATCCTTCCCTCTTCCTTCGCTTCTTATTAGGTATATAACTCCTTGCGCTTGGAAAAAAAATATTATTGTATTTTAATCGTGGCAATGACTTTGTTTCACAAATCAAGTTAAAAACTATTATTCTCATCCTAGGTTTAATATGTATAACCTTGGCTATGAGGTGCTATTGCTGGTTTGAACTAGTAGTTTATTTTGTTGATTTAGTTGAAGCACCTATTGAAGCAGCCCCACTAGTTGTAGTTGTTCCAAATCGAGAGTTAGCTTAAGATCCTTATGTTTAAAAGCCACTTTGCCCTGATCATCTATGTCGAAATTGTAGGTACAATAATAGGGGAAACAAATGCAATCTTGGACTTTTTTACTGCGAAACCTTTCTATTGGACATCTTCTAAAACAAACATAAGTTGAACACTTTGTGAGTCATTATCACATATGCAAACTCAATGAAATCTTCTTTCTTTTATGTACATGTAAAGCATTCAAAACGCTAAGCTTCGGTCAACACCAACCTTATAACATGATGGAGACCAAACCCGACTAAACCAAATGAACTACACCTCATGAGTAAAAGTCATGTTTAACTTATCTCATCTATTTTTCCTCACAATCATATATGATTCACAAGAAAGTATTTCTTAATTTTAAAAGTTAAAACATCATAGGTTCACTATATAGTCTTCGAACTGTGTGAGACATCATTATATAATCTACCAACTGTTTGAGACATCTTGTAAAATCATATCAAATAATTTTATTAAATATTGTTTCAATTAATAAAACCATAAATGATCCTTCAAGTCTAGATACAACAAACCCATGGGAAAAAAATGTCACTTTATAAAAAGGAGTCGTTTCATTTTCAATTATTTCTCTTCTAAAGAAAATGGCTACACAGTTACCAGATCATCAATTGAAATGCAAGTATTATAACACCTACCCAATAAGACTTCTTATTCTCTACTATCCAATGAAGTAAACCCTATTCTTCTTCTTGAATGCATTTCATATCTTAGGTCTATCATGCATCATTATAGTTTCAGGCATTACTACAAAATGCAACTATACCACATATTTACCATACATCATTGTACTTTAGAGCATTATTACAAAATACAACTACATCAAATATCTGCTATATATCATTGCAGGTTCATGCAATGATGTATCGCAGATATTGTGTGGGGAACGATTTCTAATGTGAAAATACTGGGTGCATTTTGATAAATAAAAGTTATGTATAGAAGGGTTCAGAGACATATGATCCAGATGGGAAATTAGCTAAGGAAAAGGTGGCCTATAATTTAGAATCCTCTGTGCAACTACAAAATGCATATTCCAAATATCAATATTTACGAAGATGAAAAAAAGCCAAATTAGATGGTACAATCCTACACAGTTTAATTAATGTACCAATATTCCAAAAAACACATCACAAGTTTGAACCATGTGAAATGGCGTGGGCTTATACATGTGAAATGACGTGGCTTATATACATTTTAGAACTTAGTATGTTGAGGTGACATTTAAGCATTGAGAACTAAAAATGATTATAGGCATTCATGGGCATAAACCTTCATAAAGATTTGACATTCATGAACCTGAACCCTCGAAAAGACTTAAAAAAACACAGCGAAATGGAAACCAACAATAAACAGAGCTAAAGATCATATTTGAGTGTGGTTAATTTTGACAAAATATCTGGAGGCGTAAAAATGAAAGAGTATAGGATAATGGGTAAATATATTAAAAAAAATTGAACAAGATAAGTTAACAAATAGTGTTTTATGGTTTCAAGGTCACGTTCTTTTTGTCTATTATCCTAGTTATAATCTGCTGTTTTCAAACCCTTTCAATAGTTATTGCAGATCATTTCAAATTTTTGTGTTAATTTTGATAAATGGTCTGGTCTCCCACTTAGCAGACCTATATTAATTATGATGTAACTATTTTTCAATTAACACTGTTTCTCATTAAGCAGACCTATACTAACTGATGTAACTCTTTTTCAATTAACACAATTTTCAGCGTCACCAACCAAAACAATCTCAATCTTGAACATAAATTTGATTGATAAAATAAAATAATTCCATTAATATCCAACAAAAAAAATAAGTTACCTGAGACTGTTAAAACATCTACATACAATAATGCAAAATAAAGTGCTTTGCCCGACCACTCTTGATATAATCAATCAAACCTAGCCTGTGGAAATTAATATTTTAAAGCTTATGAACATTAAGGAAAACAAAGTAATATCTTAATATCATCAATCAAACCTATCCTGTGGAAATTAATATTTTAAAGCTTAAGAACAGAAAAGGAAAGTAATTTCTTAATATAATCAATCAAACCTATCCTGTGGAAATTAACATTTTAAAGCTTAAGAACAGAAAAGGAAATAAAGTGCTCTGCCCGGCCACTCTTGATATAATCAATCAAACCTAGCCTGTGGAAATTAATATTTTAAAGCTTAAGAACATAAGGGGAAACAAAGTAACATCTTAATATAATCAATCAAACCTATCCTGTGGAAATTAATATTTTAAAGCTTAAGAACATAAAGGGAAACATAGTAATAGGCAGATACATATAAGCACTGCAAATACCCAAAGACTAAAATCACCAAAATTCCGACGAAGAGCATTTGACTTTTCCAAAATCCAAAAAGACTAAAATCACCAAAATTCTGACGAAGAGCATTTGACTTTTCCAAAAGGTTGAACTATAAGTAAGATATGATTTGACTCGTCTATAGGGCGATCAACCTCCCTCCATTGAATTTAACCTGTTGAAATCCTATAGTTAAAATGATAGTATCAATTATGCTGTGGTTGTTTTTATGGTTCTGTATATTAACATTTAATTGATAACTTTCTAGAATGTCACGTGATCAAAATTAATTACAATAAGGTGATAACTTTCTAGAATGTCACGGGATCAAATACAGTCGTTATCACAAATAAACTTTTTAAGCCTTAAATCCAGCTGAACATCACTGGGATGAATATGTATCATGCCGACTAAACCCTATTAACATCAAAAGCCTAAACACGCACATATATTGTAAAACAAAGAATAAACACACACATATATATATATGAAATTTGAAGACTAAACCTCGCAGGTAAATCATTTTGGCGATATAAATAAAAAACAGTGCAGTCGCATAAATCACTTTAGGCTATAACCAGCCTAGATCCCAAGAAAGATGAATCCGTGAGAGATTTATAAAAAGCGAAGTCATCAACATCGACTAGCCTGAATATGTCACATTGATATCCAGACGGTTCAAAATAGGTCACATTACAGAGCAACAAGGGACTGAAAGGAAGTAACTTAACAATTCAAATGGATTTGCTCGACAATAAAATGAATTACAATTAAATAGAAATCAATGCTTGGTCTTTGCAATCCGTTCTCGCCATATAATCGGTGACTTACTCAAAGTCACTGTCTGATGCAACTAGAAGCGGACTCGAAGGAGATGCAGTCTCTAAGTTAACTCTTGTTGGTGTTTTCGGACATCCAGAAGATGTGGCATTCACGTCTTCAGAAGCAATTTTTCGACGCGTTTTGTAAACTCTGACTGCTGAAGAAGGTGTGTCCCTTCCTCTCTTCTTGGGACTCTTTCCTTTGATTTTGCCATTAGATGCATTCTGTAGCTTCACGGGTAATGATTCTGTGGATACAGCATTTGGGTTGTCAGTTCCCTTTGAAGATGATGGACCTGACACTTTTCGATTAGCAGCCCTGGTCTCTTGGCGTTGTAATGTTTTTAAGAGTGCTTCAAGATCTTCCAAAACACCATCCTGATCAGCCTACAAATATAAAACAGTCAAGGCACTAAATGTCAACATATACCCGGTAAATACTATTCACTGACCATTCCACTCAAAACTTAGACACACGAATTCCCCACAAACCTACCAGCATGTTTTTCAAAAGTTCTTCTGCGTAACGAGGATACTTGCTGTGAAGCTCCTTTATGGACTTTTCTTGATCTACATTCAAAGGCCTTTCATTCAAAGGTGCCTGGAGTTTTTCATCACCTGCTGCTTCAACCACAAGAATATTCTCGTGTCCCGTACTTTTAGGGAATTCTGACGTGTTCGTAATTACAACCTTAGGCTCCTCGGGGAGTTCTGTTTGTTGCAGCTTTACACACTTTTCATCTACAGATTCGTCAATCTTAATGCCCTCACTCGGATCTTGATCCTCTTCGTCACCATCATCACTCCCGGATCCATCCTCAAGCTTACCTTTAATGGATCTTATTACATCTTCCATTTGCCTATTCACCTAGACCAAATACAATGATGTTCCACAAACATTCATAGACAATGTTCAGAGCTCTTCATATAATCAACAGCACTCGTTTCCTTTCAGAATCAGTACTTAAAACATTTATATCATCCATTAAAGGTCGGAGAACACAGGAAACGACAATACCTGAGGTTTCAAAAGAAAATCCGTAATATCTCCCTGGCAAGATGGGCACCTCTTGACAATCTTTTGGGCTCTTAATGAACGCCCACCAACACCACTACGCTCTCGCACATCTTGCTGCCCAGCAAAAACACCTTCTATGCATGGCTTACAAAAATTATGTCCGCAAGGAGTAGAGAGTGGAAGAGTCAACACTTTTTTACAAAGACTGCAGCAAAACTCTGCATCACAACAGATACAGATGCATGAGTATCCTTTGCATACAAATTAAATTGCACAAATCACTTTCAGAAAGACTAAATTAAACAATGAATAAAAGGTAAGCTTAGACTACAAGTAAGCAAATTAAAGACATTGCTGAAATTTGAAAATAATCACAAAGAACAACTACAGAAAGCCCTCCTAAAAAATCAACACCTTTATCAAAAGCAAATGGCCAATAGCCAGAGTGAGTATAGACCTCTAAGCAACTTTTGTTTTATTGTTAAAGACTTCGAAGGCCGAGAACCATCTCTACATCTCTTCCCATCTTCAGAACATGCTTTTCTACTTGAAGGAGGGTTTCTTGTCCACCCCCATTTTTCATCCTGGCCATCAAAATAAACAGATATTTTATATACTATAAGTCTATAACTCAAACATCATGCATCATTCAAATTTCACTAAATAGAAAAACCACAATGACAATCACAGTCAGAAAGTACTGTGATGAGTTTGTGAAGATAACCTTCCAATCCCATGCTGGTTCATTCTTTCTGACTGTAATATCAGTTGCTTCCTTCAACTCATCAATTTTCGGTAAGGGGCGTGGCCGGTCCCCAAATTCATCACTGTGTTATAAAAACAGATACAATTCAGTCAGAAAGTGTAGGCACAGAGCGTGAGGAAATAAGCAAGACAGCAGACTTATTCAGAGTTGTCATGAAAACAGTAATCAACCTTGTCCAAGGGGCAGGTTCATTATCACAGCGGACAAACAAATACCGGCAAACCTTAAATCCCTGAAAATAAATGCCATCTACAAATAAGATAACTCCAACAACACAAGGAAACAGAAAAAATATGCAGCAAAACCCAAGGTCAAACAAAGAAAAAATTGAAATAATATAATAAAGTTACGAAAAGCGCACCGTTATATACACAATTTTTCAAAATTGGACACCAGATATAAATCCATGGTTAACTACTTGATACTAAGATCGTATACAAACCAGAAAGACAAAAATCCACATGAAACTGGACACAGAACAAGTAATTAAGCACTAATAATGCAAACATAAAACCTATGCAAAATGGATAAAGCCCCTGAAAATACATGGAAAAACAACTTTCAACCAAAGGTTCCCATTTAGCCCATAAATCCTGACCTGAATTCCTGTCTTTCGCCAACATTGTTCAATTCTATATATGCCATCATACCTAACACCATTTTCCGGTGCATAAGATGAACGCTTCTCCTTATGAGACCTGAAACCAACTTACAAAGATCCAAATTGAAGGTTATATTAGTCACATACTGAATGAACTGATCCTGAGGCTAACTAATAAGATAAAGCACACAGATGACAATATCATGCTTGATCACAGTTTCATGCTCAGTAAATTGAAAACGTACCTGACAACACGGAGTGGATAGCCCTTCTTACAGCTGATTCGCAATGCCTCGTTAGATTTATCAAACTTCTGATCAAAAGACTGTTCCTTATTTGTACGTTTGTTCCCACTAAGATCCCTTCCACCACTTTTGAAAACATAGAAAGGTCATAACTTTTTATCAAATAATGTATTACATCAAAAATTAATAGCAGTCTAGTATCACTGCCATTTTCATTAATAAAAATTCAATAACAATAGAGAAAAAACTACATACCTTCCAGTATAAAGAAACCATTCACCATGGTCCTCGTCATCCTGGTACCCACCAGACAGCGCTACAGACTGAGCACCATAGTCAGACTGTCCAGCTATACCAGCAACATGAGGAAGATGAGCCCCCCATTGTCTGCATTCCATTCTGTCTCCCCAGCATTCTCCCACAAGAACACCTTGGTGTCGTTCTGGGTCATTCTCTGGAAGTATTGGACCAAAGTGATCTGGTGGAACAGTAACAAAAATTCGCCCACTAGCTGCATTTGATAAACCCTTGCGTTTTGCACGATCAGTCATAAAGGCTTTATCAGGCTTGTCTTGATTCTGAATGTGCGTGTAAACTCGTGGAGGTCCAGATTGGGAATCACCCGCATTTGCTGCAGCCTTTGCCATACGGATAGCTATTACAAGGGCCGAATTGATTCTGGGTTGGGAGGCCATTTTGGAAGGAATAGGAGATCGGCATTTTGCACAGTTTTTTTTGCCTTGTCCCATCCACTTCTGGAAGCATTTCAAACAGAAATTGTGGCCACAAGGAGTCTGGAGAAAAAGAAGAAACAATATAAGAAAATCCCCATCCTCCATAGATAACAATGTCCTCTGTGAACCCAGATAAACGCACACAATCACAACTAAAACATGTCATACTAGACCTTTTAAACAAACATTCAAATTAAAACTCCAACATTATATTGTAGTTGTTGACCTTCAATTCATGATCCAAGAAGCTGTCAGACTAGTATATATCCTTAACAAAATAGACTCATCAATGATCATGTAGAAACTATGGAATGAACAGATATCCAACTCCAGAAAAATGCACAGAAACACAACTAGACTCTAGAGCAGCATTCTGCACGAGATCTATTAAACAAGCTTACAAATAAAAACTCCAGCACTTGCATTGTAATTGCCGTAGCCCTTCAATTATCAAACCATGAAAAAGCAGGCTGTTAGACTCGTATATATATCCTAACCATAGTGCATTCATAATGTGGAGACCGTGGATTGGATCCAACAAAACCCCAAATCTTTCAAAATAAACAGCATACTGTTGACCAGATTTGTCAAAAAATGCAGGAAAAAAGCAGACAATCACAAGTAGATATATCCAGAAATATGCACACAATCACAACTAGAACAGCATCTCATACTAGATCTATTAAATAGGCATACAAATAAAAACTCCAGCATTGTAATGTAATTGTCAGAGCCTTTCAATTCAACAGTACTCCAACTCTTGCAGAATAAAGAGCACACTGTTCCAGATTTGTCAAAAATCGTAACAGATCAACAGTGACTCTACCCCCCACCAGGGTTCGAGTCCCTCCAATGACATGATTTTTACTTGCGCTCATGCTTGTTTTAGTGCACATGCACATGCAGTTGAGGCCAGGTGCAAGTCATGGGCTATTTTGCAGAAATAGACCCCCACGCCCACCCACTTATGGCAGCTTAGCCAAAGGAGCATGAGTAGTTGAATGTTGTAAACCAGGTTTGCTTCCTTCCCTTTATTTGGAGATAAAGGACTTCCCTTCCTCCAATGCTCTAATGCTTGACCGTAAATTTACTGAAGTTGTACAAGGACTTCCCTCATCCCTTTTGAAACTAATGCCACATTTAGGACAGAACACCATGAGAATGGAACGTGAGAATGGAACGTGAGAATAGAACCCTAATAAACAGCTTGACGCTGTCAAACTCACCAGTGAACAAATATCACATTGGCAAGTTTCTAGAAAATACATTAGGCAGCAAAAATGCAACTTGGTTTCAAAACAAGATATGGGATCCAACATGATAAGCTCAATTTTGGCACTCATTACAAAAATGAAAGATGGTTTATTCCCTGAATCCATCAGAAAAAACCAAGCACGTGTACTGCACAATAATATTAGGCTGAAAGTAAATTTACAAACAGATGAAATATGAACAGTGACTGTTGCGATTCCCCTTACAATGGCAGATTTTCCAGACATGGTACAACTGATAACAGTCCTATTCAATAATTATTGAGAAGCCAAAAACTCAATCAAACAAGTGTTTCATAACAGAAAGTGCAGACGAGCTAGCATTAAAACAGAAAACTGATTTCCTGCTTTTTATGGTCATAAAAAGCTTGCTAATGATATCAGGTGTTGAAAACACTTTAGCCTAAGAAAGTCAATATCATGCAGTGCAGACGTGGGCCTAAGCATGTTTCTTTAACCAACTTCTAATAACTACAACCTTAAATTAATTATAGTAATTAATAATAATAACCAGGACACCCACACAACCTATAAACCAATCAAACCCTGAAAATGTATGATGGTTTGAAACCCAAACCAAAATTACCCAGATTTCAGTCAAGTTCAACGACTAAACGAAAATGGATAACTGAAATCCTGTAAAAGGAAATTAACCTCACCCAAATTACCTCGCAGATCTAGTACCTAAGATAAAGGAAAACCGCTCTATGCAGTGCAGCCTTGTTAATATTATCAACTATAGAAAACCATTTTGCCCAACGCAGTATGTATTACGCAGTGCAGACTGAGACATAGGCGTGAGTTTTTTAAAGCAACTTCCAAAAACTACCGATTTAAATTCATTTCAATAATAACCACGACACCCACACACAATCTATAAAGTATAAACCCTTCAATCCATTAAACAAGTATGATTGTTTAATGCACAAAATAAAATTACACAAAATTCAGCTAAGTTCAGTGACTAACCAAAATGAAGAACTGAAATCTTGTAAGAATGACTATCCAAAATGAAGAACTAAAATCTTGTAAGAGGTAATCCACCTCAAGCCAAATGCCACTCGATGCACTGCAGCCTTGTTATCCTTATCAGTTATTCATAACATTTTTGGCCTAAGGAAGTTTGTTATGCAATGCAGAGATGGACCTCAAAGTGCATTGTTAAAGCAACCGCCAAAAACTACCAATTTAAACTAATTATAATAATAAACCTATAACATGTTGGTTTATAATTAAAAAAATAAAAAACATTATACTCATGTAAAAATACAAATATATTACTAAAAATATACAAGTAAAATTCAATTGACTTGAGTAGTAAAAATAAAAATTATAAAACCAAGAACATATAAAATTTAATTTTAAATTAGCTAAATTATAAAACACATTTATGTAAATATCTATCAAATTTCAATTTAAAATTTCGTTGACCTGAAACCTAAGCAGACATAATCTTAGGAATCAAATATGTGATAAAAAAATAAATTGCAACCATATTTATAAGGTTCTTTAAATGCAAATACAACTAGTAAGAAACCACAGGCTACTAAAACCATGTGCCTTACACCACTTACATCCTTGCTCATTCCCAAGTCAAGGTTAAACCTAACATGTAAATATTCATTTTTAGTTATAGAGAAAAACAAAGCATTTCTCAAAAACATTTAGATAAATGTTTAAAATATTCATTGGATGGTAAAATGTTTTTCAAATTCCAATTTATTCTGGAAATCTAGATTTTAAAATTTTATATGGATTATTTTACTCATTAACTACTCTTAATATTCACTATGAGTTTTAAAGAAAGACAAATAAAACAATTTTTGGAAAACTATTTCATTATATGATTATTAATGTTACTCAGCTCATTATTCTACTGATATTTTTTACCCTATTTTGAAATTACTTAAGCAAGTTGTCCATTTCCCTCCCAAGTAGGAATACTTATTAGACATTTTTGTAAATTAAAAAAGGTTTGCACCTCAAGAGAACTTGATCCCGCTTGGCCCTGGATAGAGCCATAAGATGGATCTATACTGGTAATAATAATGACCAGGACACTTACAACAAATAACTGTGAAGACCTAGGTGGATTACTAAGTAGGAAAGTCTTCAAAAATCATAATTATACATCTCATGGTTGGATGCACAACAGAATTTATAACTAGAACAATATCCATAGCAAATAGTTACCAGTAATTTACCTCTTAATATTTAAGAGGTATATACTATAAACTAGGCTGATTTTCTCAAATAAATCTATGTAATCATAAGAAAATAAGCAGCAGCAAAATAAGTACAAAGAAGTACTTGTGACCCGCAAGTTTGACTTACAAATTAATCATACCGTAGAATCCAACAGGATGTCCATCAAGCTGTAGATTCTCCTCGGGAACCACGTGAGAGGGAATCATTCTCTTTTCAACCAATCCCCTAGTCATAGACTGAGAGCCTCCAAACCTTCACTCAAGAATACCAAGCCAACCACATTACATAATCAGCACCCCTTTCTATCCTCAACCTCCATCTCCCCATGCTCATAAAACCCTCTCAAATTATACACCAAGCAATTCCAACCCAAAACCTCCCCAAACAAAAAGCATAAAATAAGACCCCCAATTCACCCCCTATTTATGCAGAATTCTCAAATTTTAATTTAATTAAGAGTGAAATATGCATAAATGCCAAATGGTCTTAATGCGCATACCTTTTTTTAATCATATTTAATTAACTTAACTAAGTTTTATTGTTTATTGAACTTTATTATAATTTCTTTTTCTTATTTCTTTTTTAAATTATATACTTCATTAATATTTCCTTATTCGTTAATCTATGCTTTAATAATAATAACTAATCTTAATTAATTTTGGGGTGTTACAATAATACCTTCACATCATTAAAAAATCATGATGGTTTACTACCCAAATCAAAATTACCAAGATTTCAGTTAAGTTCAATGACTAACCAAAAAACGGAGAGCTGGCATCTTGCAAAAGGAAAAACCTCTCAGAGTCCAGACCTAGCAAGTAAGCCAAAGGAAAACTACTCTATGCAGTGCAGCCTTGTTAATCTTATCATGTATTGAAAAGATTTAGCATGAGAATGTCTGTGTTATAAACTGCATGCATGGACATTATGTTTCTTAAAGCAACTTCAAAAAACTACTTATTTATACTAATTATTGCACCGAGAGGTCTTTTTTACAGCCCAGTATAAGGGAAAAGGTGAATCCATGCTTAATTTGGAGATGACACGTGGCAGTTTACTTAAAATAATATAATATTAAGTAAAACAATTTACAGTGTCAGCCCTAAATTACAGTTTAAAACGAAGATGCAAAAATTCCAATTAATTAAAACTAGTGTTGAAAAACTCTCCGAAAAATCGCCAACTTAAAAGTTGCGATTGTTTCCCTAAGGCAAAAAAAAAGGCTGGAAAAAATTGCAACTTTTTAATTTTTCAATTTTTTGGCAAGTCCCAACTTTTTCCAAAAAGTCGGGATTTTTTGCTAAAATGGCTAGTTTCCCAAAAATTAGCCATTTTAGCCATTTTGTTGTATACTAACTCTTTTCCTCTACCGTATAAATATTTCAAAACTTTGTTGTATTTGAAGATCAAACGATGCAAGGATAATCTATACAAAATATGTATCCGTTTATCAAAGATCACAATGGTAATCGAATTACTTTTTTAATTAGTAGGGAATTTTTTGAGCAAAGATATTTTGAGTGATCATCATAGCACATTGTAGAAAAAAGATAGCAATGTTTCAAGTGGTAGATGAGTTAGGGCTAAATGTGAGGCTCATGTCAAAAATTCAATTTGGGAGGAGCAAAAATTACATCTATGATTTATCACCAATACAAAACAAGAAATGCATTTAATGGCTGCAACCAGATCAATAAAATATACCTTTCAAAAATTAGGTTTAAGTCATAAGATGGAGGAACAAATAAAAAGCATTTATGAAAACCTTATATAAACCTAATCATTGGAGTAGGGAAAAATATGAAGTATGAATGGAAAACTCGAGAAGAGAGCATTGATATTAGATAGCTAGATGCTAATTTTTCTTGGATACATTTATATGTGATGTCATGTTGTATTGTTTATCCACTTTTGAGTCCTTGATTGGACAACTATGATGTTTCATGATACAATATCGACTTTGATGTATAATTTTATATTTGGCATGACTGCATGATGATGATATATATCAGTGCTTTCTCCATATTTATGTTCCAATGTGTTTATCTGATGTTATTGTTGCTTTAAATGTTTAAAATTCTGAAAAAAATGAATGTATTTTGTAATTTCTAATGTTTGTCGATTTTTCCCGATTTTTTCGCCGATGTTGCCAAGAAGTTGTATTCGGGACCCTTGCCAACTTTTTGTCAATGCCGACTTTTTCAACATCGATTAAAACTAAAGGAAATTAATGAAACTTGGATACTTCTTTCTTTCCGGATCTGCACAAGTAAGAAGTTCTCAGTTTTTAAATGAAAGGTCATATATTATCTAATATACTAATTGATGTGTGCATTGTGCAAGTTTGGCTGCCCAAATAATTACTTGGTATGGATATTATAGAATTTGTCTATCTTTACATCTTTGCAATTTACATCTTTTTTTATAATCATGGTGGCATTGATCTTTTATGATTTCATCTGATAAAGTTTTATCACCAAAATGGATCCATCTTAACTCCAGATCAATCATCAGCAGACAGGCATCAAATCTCTCTAAGTGCAAACTTTTCCTCAGGTTTTTGCACCCTAAAACAGGCTTGCAGCTTAAAGGGATCTGATCACTATCAACACATATTAGATCCAGAGTTAAGATGAAGCTACACTGGTAGTAATAAAACCATGACAGCCCAACACAACCTAAAAATCCTTCAAACAACTAAAAAACATAATGGTTTGATGCCCAAGACAAAATTACCAAGACTTCAATTAACTTTAATAACTAAGCCATAATCGAGAACTGAAATCTTGAAAATTGAAATCCACCTCACCCCAAAATATAACTCAGACCTACCACCAAAGCAAATGGAAACCCACCCTATGCAGTGCAGGCCTTGTAAATCTTGTCAAGTGTTTAAAAGATCTTAGCCTCGCAAGTCTCTGTTGTGCAGAGAAGAAATGTCCCCCAATGTGTTTCTTAAAGAAAGTTACAAAACTACCAATTTAAATTAATTGAAATAATAGTAAAAGCCAAGACATACCAACCCAAGTGGTCAGATCAGCCAATTGTCAACAATGCTGCCAGACATTTAGCTAGTTTCCTCTCAGCTGGTACTTGATTTAAATTCCCGTGTGAGACAAACTAGTCAACACCAACGAGTTTACTAGGGAAGCATCCTTCACATTTCCCACAAGATTTTTCTTGGAAGAAAACCAAGACACACTAACACTCATCAAGTAAACCCTTCAAGCCATGAAAAAGCAAGCTTGTTTTATGGAGTAGTGCAAATATCTCCAATTTTGCCCATATCTTTTCAGGTTGAAATTTCTCCAATATTTTCAGAGTTTTTAAATTTTAATACACCAAGTTTATTCTTGCCAATATTTTCCAATAAATTCTGGTATCTTCCCTGACAATTCCGAGAAGTTTCTTTACATATTCTAAGCAATATATTCGCTGTAAAATATTTGCAACAATGATTTTATGCCCAAACCAAATTTATTTCAGTTAAGTTTAATGACTAAACCAAAACTGAGAACTAAAATCTTGCAAAAGGAAATCAATCTTGCCCAAAATACCCCTCAGACCTAGCACCGAAGCCAATGGAAACCAACCTATGTAATAGAGCCTTGTTAATCTTATCAGCTAATGAAAACATTTTGGCTGAAGACTGTTCAATGCTGTGGCCACATGGACCCTTAGTGTGTGTTTCTAAAAGCAACTTCCAAAAACTACCAATTTAAATTACTTGTAATAATAATGACCAGTACACCCACACAGTCTTTAAACCCTTCAAAGCATGAAAAGGCGTGATGGTTTAATGCCCAACCAAAATTACCCATATTTCAGTTAAGTTCGATGACCAAAATAAAACCGAGAAGAGAAAACTTGCAAAATGAAATTCACCTCATCCCAAATACACCTCAAACCTAGTACCGAGGCAGAAGGAAAACCAATTTATGTAGTGCAGACTTGTTGATCTTATCAGGTATTGAAAACATTTTATCCCAAGGAAGATTGTTATGCAGTGCAGACGTAGACCTGGATGGGTGTTTCTTAAAGAAACTTCCAAAACCTACAAGTTTAAACTATTTAAACAATATAATAACCAAGACACCCACACAACCTAGAAACCCTTCAAATGATAAAAAGTATGGTTGTTTAATGCTCAACCTATAATTACCCAGATTTCATTGAGTCGATGACTAAACCAAAACGGAGAACTGAAATCTTGTAAAAGGAAATCCATCTCAGCCAAGACACCCCTCATATCTAACACCTAATCCAGGGGAAATCCACTTCATTAAGTGCAGCATTGTTAATCTTATCAGCTACTGAAAACATTCTAGCATGACGAAGTCTGTGTTATGCAGTGCAACCTCCGAAAGTGCCGAATTCAATTAACTGTACTAATATTAACCAAGACATACATACAAGCTATAAACCCATATAAAAGTTATGTTCAATGGCTAAACCAAATAAAAGAATTGAAATATTGCAAAAGGAAACCCATCTCACTCCATATTACCCCTCAGAGGCACCTTAGTGCAGCATTGTGTCAACCGAATCAATTTTTAAAACAATTTGAGCCTAAGGAAGTCTTTGTTATGTACTGTAAGCATGGACCTCAGTGCGTGTTTCTTAAAGCAACCACCAAACACTGTCAATTTAAATCAACAATTCTAAACCTATAAACCTACCAAACCACTAAAAACGTGTTAAGATTAAAAGCACACACCAAAATTACCTAGAATTAGTTAAGTTCGATTACTAAACCAAAAACTGGAGAACTGACATCTTGCAAAAGGAAATCCCCAAGAGAGTTTCTTAAAGCGACAAGAACGTATGTTTCTTAAAGCACCTTTCAAAAATTACCAGTTTAAATTAACTATAATATCCGCAATGACACCTTCGCACAACCTATGAAGCCTTCAGACCATGAAAACGTGCAATGGTTGTTTAATAACTCATCTTGCAGTGCACAAATGGACTTCTGTGTTACTTAGAGCAATTTCCAAAACTCCCAATTTAAATAAACTATAGTCAAATTAATTGTATTAATAATAATCACTAAGACTCCCACATAACCCCTCAAGGTTATCTCAATTTCTCAATTGTTTGGACTCTAGTTCAATCCCAACAGGGTTTTAGGCAAACTAAGTCTGCACCACCCACTTTGCACTGGGTATCATCCTTGGATGATTAGGAGTTTCTCAATAAGATATTTTCAAAAAAATAGAACAACCAAGGCACCCACAGATAACCTACAAACCCTTAAAAACTATGATAGTTTGATACCCAAACCAGAATTACCCAGATTTCATTCAAGTTCAATGACTAAACGAAAATGCAGCACTGAAATCCTGCTAAGAAAATCCACCTCGCCCCAAATGCCCCTCAAACCTGGCACAGAACAGAGAAAAACCACTCTATACAGTGCAGCCTCTCATAGAACGTATCTCGAAGCATTACCAAAGGAAAAATCCCAAAAGAATAGGAATTCGAAAAACCCACTTACAACCCATAAACGCTTTAACAATGGATGTAAGATAGTTTGCCGGCATAAATCCAAAACGGATAACACGGCAATCCCTAATTGAAAGAAGCGGGGAATGGTAAATGGACAGGGGTAGTGGATTTTGGGGACAACAAAAGTGAACCCAAAATAAATTTTCTTGATAATGTACTAATGTGAAGTCAAAAGTACAGAAATGGGAACATAACGAAAAGGGGTGTCACGGTCAGGCTTCTGGTCGCATTTGACAACTGTAAGCGAAGCGATTGGGGACCTTCAGATCCAGGAAGCTCTATATAACAGCTTACAAGGCAGCACGTGGCAAAGCTAAACTAAATTCGCAAAGAACAAAGCACAAAGCAAGCAATCACTTACAGTAACGGGTCGCTCGGGCAACTGCATGCAAAAAGTGCAATTCAAGCTCTCGTCGAACATCTCCAGCACTTTGTTCCGCTTAGCCTTCCGATTTGAACCTTCGACCTCCCCGCTGCTTTCTTGCTGCTTGGAGGATCCGCTAGCCATGAGCTCCTGCCTCTTCCTGGCCTTCTCATCCTCACTCAGATTCGGGTCCGACTGGATCGCCCTAATCCGGCTTATCAAATCATCACCAGGAGCGCCGGAAGACTTATTCACACCAACAGGTTCAGGTTGGTTATTCAGTGTAGGAAGAGAACAATCGGGACAGAACCAATCTCCGGCAGGGGTAGCCGTCAAAGGAGGGTTCAGGCACTGCATATGCCAGGGGCTAACACAGCCATTGCAGAGCAAAACATCGCTATCAGGCGGCAGAATTTTGCACGCCATGCAAACCCCGTCCCCATCACAGGGCAAATCTGCCATGAATGATCCTGAAACACCCCCAGCAGCAGCAGCAAGAGAGGAAGCTTAAACCCTGAGTAGAGCCAAAAAAAAAATTTAAGGCAAGAACAGAGATCGAAACCAGAGCTCTTCACTTCAAGCCTTGATTTCTCTCATCCACTAATCGGCTTGGCGGCTTCGCTTTGAATAGGAGACCTGCACGCTACCCGATGCGACCACTCTCTGCTGCTGCGGCCATTGACATGGGAGGCCCCTGGATTTATTTATTTACGTATAATTGCAGTTAATTACCGTGATAATCCCAATTAGACGCCACATTTATGTATGTATATTCTGCTCTCCCCTAAGTGGCTCTCGGCCTTCACAGGCAGTTTGGCTTTTTCCTTTTTTTTACGATTTATTTATTGGCTTCGTGGGGATTTTTTTATTTATGAATAGATGTCGGATAAGTTTCCCGCCATTTTCTGTCACTTTCAAAATTCAAACTTACCGGTAGCACGTTGCCGGGAAATCCCCGTTTTCCGCCGCGGCATGCGGAAATTCCGTGTTCAATGCGAAGTGGTGTTCAATGCGCCGATCGACGGCCATGAAAGGGACAGTGACGTGTCAGATGGGTCGTGGTCACCAGTTCGACTCTCCCTAACAAGTAACATTTAGAATCAATGTACTGATTTTGCTAAATTTAGATATCAACCTGTAATAACTATTTTTGCTAAATCTACTGACTCCACATATCAATTAAAAATCAGAATAGGTGGGCGTTTTTATCTATAATAACTATTTTTTAATAACAAGGACAGATATCCACTTCTCTATGTTAATAAATTGGTTTTTTCTGGTTCTGAGTAATTTTGAAAAAAATAAAATATAATAGCCAACATCTAAATTTTTTTATTATTTTATTGAAAAAAAAAAATTAAGGTACTATTGAAGTATTTATTATGAATGGGTGTACTCTTAAGGCACTCCTTGTGTAAGATCACTCATTGAAAACTAAGTGGGTGTTTGCTTAAAAAAACATAAATATTAAAAATAATTAATATAAACATAAAATAAATATTATTTAATAAAAAAATTATGAAAAAAAAACTGATCCTTTTTTTTACTATCTCTTAATCAAAACTTGTTTAAATCTTAATAAAGATGCATTAAATATAACAAGATACAACAACCATAAAATGAATCTCCACTTTACACATTTTGGTTTTATACAAGTAAAAAAAATTATTTATATTAATATATATTTATTATAATAATTGTGCTTAATTTTTTAGTTAGATGTTTAACCTTTACAAATTTTGTGTTGAAGCAGGTTGTTAACCGTTTTTTAGTTAGATATTCAACCTCCACACATTAGCTTTGGTTTAAGTTATGTGATAGTCATCCATTACCATTTACAAAACTATGAAAAAAACAAGTAAACAATTATTATTTTTATATTATATGCTAGTCCATAAAACACTTTTTTAAGTAAGAGGTTCCACCTCCACACATTGGCTTTGATTTAAGTTATGTGGATAGTAAAATTTTAATAAGGTTGTCCACATGTGCAAGGATTTCGCTTGGATAGCAAAATTTCGAGCGAAATCCTCCGGTGGCTCTCGACAAGTGCTGGCACATCCCTCGACGAAAGACTGTACTCCCCGCGCTGCCATATGTCGCATCTTCGTCCACGTCGATGCATGACGTTAATGCCCTCCATTGGGGTTGGTATGTTCGAAATGGCTTTCGTAATCCCCTCCCTCCCGCGACATCCATCCTTGCACCTGCATTACTCTGCATGCCTCCTCTGCACTCTGCTAAGAACTCGAACTACACCCTGCTGCTGAGAGCATCCTCTATACTCTGTCAGGAACTCGCGTGCAAGCGAACTCGCCTACAATTGAACTGCACCAACACTCTCTCGAGACCGATTTCAACGGGAAATCCAACTACGTTGTCACGTCCCTTCCCCTCCAAGAGGACGCGACTACAAGTTGTTGCTGCTATCAAATAGGAAATCTAGCCCCAAGAACATAAATAAACAAATGCATAGAAATAAAAACATACATACACATATGCATAATGCAATATACATCGGAAGCAAATACATTATTTCAATACATTCATCATGTTCATAATAATTTATCAAGAAAATACAGTTGCTAAGATTAAGCACAAGAAAATACTTATATTGAAAAAGAGTTGTCCCACAACCAGCTATGTCGCTGCAACGTTCCACCCAACGATAGGCCAGTGTGCTTATCAATCTCTTAGCATCACTGCCACCCTCGAGCTGGGCATGATTCCCACAAGGAATAAGGGAACAACAATGGGCTTACACATAGCCAAAGACGTATCAAAATCCAGCCAAGCCAAAATTACATTTGGCTTTATCAGGCTGCTAAGGAGGTGGAAAGGTTGAATTGCTAAGCTAGTGAGCTCAACCACAGAGCTATGGACATCTACACAAGATCTGGCTTGGCTTTCCCAACACCTACATACCCAACACAAGGAAGCGTCCCTTTCTCTGCTACACAATCCCTCGGGCTATGCCTTCCCTTTCAGTGCTCTTCAGGGTGTGCAAAGAAAGATAACCAGCCCCTCTTGATCTGTCTGTGAGGTTCCTTCCTTCACTAGGTTTATCAAGCTAATACTCACCCAATTCCACCCTAAACCAATTCAGACCATAACAAAGAATGCACACACAGCAAAATACAAGTTATGGGTTCGAGGAAAAACGTCCTAGGAGTCGAAACGAAAATGGAACAAGGGGAAAACAACCCTCTGATAGCAAATTCGATTTCAGAAATGTATGTGGGCTTCACGTGGGAAAAAATGGCTGATATAAACCCCAAAATCGTGGGTATCTTCGGAGAGAAAAATGCACTCACATCTTGGGAGGGTAGTCAGTGGTTGGGAATTCGTCCCTTCCCAACCACTGAGCATAACCAAAAACGGGTTTCTGGGCATGGAGAAACTATGGAAATGACATAAAAACGTAAATCCTTGTTGTACATTCACTCCCCGACACAAAAATGGATTATCCCAGCCATGGCAAGATGAGGAACAACAAGAAACGTGAAGGGAAGAGCTCAACAAGCTTCCACTGCATGAGGAAATAGAGGACGTGAATGCATAATGGTTTGGGCAGCATTTTGGGGCATTTACTTGCCCCATAAGTCAAAAACACATTTTTCAAAAATGGGTGGCTTCCAAAATTCGAATTTGACTGCCATACTCTTCCCATCCCCATGCATTAACTAACCCAACCGATTTCTGGAAGAAATAAACGACTGGGCACAAAAGACAAAATGGGTAGTTAAGAGTTTGATGGGTTCTCCCTTTGACATTTGGCTTTACCCTATTGGCTCAAGGGTTTGAATATCCCCCCCCCTATATTTCTTAGGAAATCATGCCCCCATCTCTTTAATGTTGAATTGGCATAGCTAGCTGTGGGTATTTTTATTAATTGCATATTTACATGATGTCCAAAATTATAATGTGTAGCACGAAATACCATCGGCATCGATTTTAATTGTCGAAACATAAAACGCTAAATCGATGGTGGGGATTTTGCCTTGAGCTCCATGCCATGATTAAATAACGTTATTTACATATATACATTTTAATGCAGATGGGGTCAAAACTGGGGTGTTACATGCACCCTGCTACTGAGAGAACACAGAGGACAAATGATTACCCACTTGCAAGTCGGGTAAGGATAGTTGGGTTTTACTTAAGAATTTGCACTGTAACAACTAGAATATGTATACGAGGTCATGTTTTTTATCTGATTTTAGCGTTGGATAGCTCGGTTTGACTTAAGAATTATTTCCTTCTTATTTTATTGATGATATGTAATATCCCAGCCCGTGTAATTACACCAACCCAATAGCTAAATTCAAAAGAACAGTATGCAACAATACCATATGTTGATAAGGTTGCTAAATTTTAATAAGGTTGTCTACATGTGCAACGATTTCACTCGGACAATGAAATTTCGGGCGAAATCCTCTGGTGGCTCCCGACAAGTGTTGGCACATCCCTCGACGGAAGATTGTGTCCCCCATGCTGCCATACGTCACATCCCCTTCCACGTCGATGCATGCCATTAATGCCCTCCATCCGGGTTGGTATGTTCGAAATGGCGTTTGAAATCCCCTCCCTCCTGCGACAACCATACCTCATCTGCATTACTTTGCACGCCTAGTCTGCACTTTGTCAAGAACTCTAAATGCGCCATGTTGCTAAGAGCATCCTCTGCACTCTACCAAGAACTCATCTGCAATCAAACTGCACCTGCACTCTGTCGAGGCCGCCTTCAATAGGAAATCCAACTGTGCCCTATTGTTGAGAGGACACAGAGGACAGTCAATTACGTACTTGTAGTCCGGGTAAGGATAATTGGGTTTGACTTAAGAATTTGTACTGTAACAACTGGAACATGTATATTGGGTTCATGTTTTTTATCTGATTTTAGGGTTGGATAGCTCGATTTGACTTAAGAATTATTTTCTTCTTCTTATGCTATTGATGATATGTAATATCCCCACTCGTGTAATTACACCAACCCAACAGCTAAATTCAAAAGAACAGTATGCAACAATACCATATATTTTAGTTTAGTGATGATAATGTGGAAGAACTTGAGGGACTATGTCATGTGACCATGGCATGGGTGTGGACTTCACTTGAGTATTCATGTGAACCACATCAACAACATTTCCAATGAGCAGTCTGTAAGGAGGTCCGATGATTCCTTGTGATTCAAAGCACCTCTTTAGTTGCAGGGGCCTCCACTAGATGACAGTCACAATTCTCAGCACAAAATATCCTAAGCAACCAAACACAATGGCCCATGCCCAGAACAACCACTCCATATTGTAACCCAATTGAACCAGGATGAAATGCACTTGTGCATTGTAACAACTGGAACATAATCTATAGAGTTCCAGTAATCAAATTTCTTCTTGGGTTTTGTCAATTGAAATAAGGATGAACCAACTGCCTAGCAACAAATCACAAAGGCATAGAAATGATGACAAACAAGATTTATGTATTCGATATATTTGTGAAGAAAACCCAACCAGAATTTACCAGATGTATTATTATCTGTAATTTGCATATATTTTCATTCATGGATTAATCAAACTAACCAACAAAATAGAGATAGAGAGAGGAGTTGTGAGGCTTTAAATTCTTTAACATTAAAAGAGTAAGGATTCAAACAGGTCAACCTACAAATTGTTGGTGTTATATGTGTGTAATTTTGCATTGCATTATAGTTTTCCTTGTAGTTAAATATCTGATTCTTATGTGGAAATTCTTTAATAGTCTATGTCATCTAATCGCTCGATGTTACAAGGTGAAAATGGGGCAGAAGTTAGAACTATGGTTTCATATCTGGAAACTCTAATCTATAACCATTTAAAAACTTTTGTAAAGAATGGATTTCAAATTTCCAAAGTACATTATCCCTCATCATTGTCATAGTCATCCTCATCTTAATCAATAGTCCTATCTAAGTGCATTTGAAAGTGCAACTGATCTATATTTAGATCATATCCATTTGAATGAGACTAGTTAGGATAAAGCTCTTCCTGTTTGAGATCGTATTGTGAAACTTCAACATTCAAATGTTTAACAATTGGTTGTGAAAATTCAGCATCCAAATGTTTAACATTAGGTTGTGAACTTACAACATTCCCATCATCTAATTCCATATTGAGATCAAAATCTCTCACAAATGGGGCGGTGCTACCTAAAACCACTTTTTATGTAGGCTCTCGTACCTCCACAGTCACATATACACACCTTTCCAAGATATCTACATGTCTATCACTGCTACACTTATGAGACAAATCTAGGTCTTCATCTTCAAATTGTTCTAGTGCAACACTGGTTTTTCCACTTGATTTACTGCCTCTTGCCCCTTTGCCTCTTCCTCTTCCTCTTATATTCCCTCTCACATTATCTTGATAAGAAAACGACAGAAACTTAAATATCGTTGCCAGAGAACATTGATTAAATCAATTAATCATGAACGCCTAGAAATAATCATACCACTCATGTCGGAACCATGGAAAGAAAAGTTAGATTTCTGTCCATGCCAATCTATCCCTTTTAAGCTCCCCTTCACTTCCATCTTCTTCTAAATCTTCCCTGTAACACGATACAGGAATGTGTTAGGATACATTCTAACCTATAACTTCCTTTTGTTGTATGATATTGAAAAATAAATCGATATAAAACTTGGTGTTCATTATTTGTCAAACAAAAATCAACATGAATTTCATCTGTAAATTTAGAGCGAGAATTTAATAGTGCAATTTTCATCATGCCATAAATGTTTAAAAGTTTTTTAAAATATAAAACAAAGTTGGATCTATAGTTTCCTCCTCCTATTCCCATTTCTCCCTTCACTTGAGCCGTTAGAGCTGAGCATGTCTTGTCTCAAGCTTAGAGTGCTTACGTAAAAGTTGAGCTAGGATTTGTGGTGTTCAACTTTTCACGAATACGTGATAGTTCATTCTTTATGTTCTCACCTAAAACCTGAGAATAACAAGAAAGGAACATGAGATTTTATGGCACCCAACCATGTATACAATCTATAGATCCAGAGGATAAGAACAACATAAATGGCCTTTACTGGTACCTTGTAAATGAAAAAGTCAATAGCTGCACCATTTGAATGTAATTTTCTCATGATCTTCTTTGTATTTGGGCCTTCTCCAACAGGGTTCAGAACCAATTTGGAAGGTATGAGAGTGTCATCTGAATTTTCATTTAGGGAAATGCAAGCCATCTTTTCCTCTTTGTCAGGATTCTTTGAGGATTTGAACAAGTCCATCCCCCATGGTTTCTTCACTGGCCTTGACGACTATTCATCATTATCAGAGTCAGCTTCACTTAGATGAGATGAAAACGGAACTTCTGGTTCGCCCTCTTTAGAATGATCTCTTTACACTTCGAGCAACAATTCATTGAAATCTTTCTTAACTTTGGTCCTAGTGGCCCTCCTTTTATAAACTAGGGCTGGAGGTTGCCCCAAAAGGGTTGATTCTTCTGAAGTTTTCTTCTCTGGTTGTTTAGGAGCGTCAATCAATCCAACAACCTGCCAAAATGGGTTCTCTTTGAATGATTTTGTTAGGTTTATATACAATGTGGGAACTTTATAATCATCTTGCATTGGAAGAGTAGGAGGGTTCCTTAAAGGTTAGCTTTCCTTGGAACTCCATAAATATGTGGACTCCTACAATCAATACTGCCATCATTAAAACATCAATTGATTTTGTAACAAGACATATTTATCACAAATCTGTCTAGAATGTATAGTAGATCATTGGGATAGTGATGCTCCACTACCTGTGGTGAAAAAGGTGTCTGCTCGTATGCCCAAATAAAGGCCTAACTAAAATTGATATATCCTTGGTTATGGACTTTTGCTATTTAATTTTAAGTCAGCTTATATAATTGCCTCAAGATTTTTGTTTATAAAAACTAGATGTAAGAGCTAGATCTAATCATGTTAAAACGATGAACTGATTGGTCTTAAGATCTATCTGGCACAACTCGATCTAGAGTGATCTGCTAGGTCATTAGGATGGTCATGCTCTAGCTATTCAGTGCTTACCTCATTTCATTGCCTCAAGAAAATATTTTCTTGCCCTACTTGCATGAGTTAGCAAAGTTTTGAGACTCTCACAGAAAATTCAAGTCATAAATGAATCTTTGTTCACTGTGCTTTTAACTTTCATGATATCCATTATACTTATATGTTGCCTCATTTGTTAAATAGTATAGAAGTTCAACCCACAATTTTAAAATGAATTTTGAGACTTGTTGTATAGAAGTATCCTAGTTGTTCACACCTAGCCATATCAGTTTCTTTATGGCCTCGATGACAACATTTTCCATAAGGGTTGCTATCTTGTTAAAGTTTATTTTGACATAAAAGAAAGTAGTTTGTTGAATGGATTCTGAGAACGCGCATAAAATTTGTAAACAATATATTTTGTTTCTTCAATTTTCTTTTGTGGACTTACTGTAGAATAGAGAGCTTTATTGCTAGCATGTTTCTACATAGTTTAAATTTCTCATGTGTTTGCATATTGTATGTAGGAATTAGCACAAAATGGAAAAGCAAGGCAAATGGGAGGCCATCATGGATCTTGAGGTACAAGACCTCAAAGAGAAGGTCACTTTTTCTAGTAAAGACTTAGTTTGGACTGAAATATATCAAGAAAACCATAGTATTGATCGTGTTTCCTTAGTCCCTTCACGTAGAGTTGTTGATTTTATTAGAGGGGAGGAAACAAACCCCGATGCTCCATGTACTTTCATACGATGTCAAAACAAACAACCTAGAGCAAGGGATATTGTTGCCTTACTATATGAAGCGTAAGTATTTTGAGAGTGCATTCTCTACATAATAGCCTTCAAATTGCATTTATCATTTATAGTATTTACTAATGTTTCAAAACTTATTGTGTAGTTATCAATGTTCATATGGCCCAAACGACAGAAGAGGATAACATTTAGCTAAATGAAAGACCTCACAAAAGAGGGGCTGCTAATTCCACTTCATTGTAAAGGTTATGGTTAAAATTCCTCATATAGCAATATTGACTTACAACATGTATGAGCACGAAGATGTACAAGGATGACCATGCCATTGAAAACATGACACTTCAGGTGAGGCGAGGACATTACACAAGCTAAAGATAACTGAGGACATTGTTTCCTACGTGGAGAGTTGTTACCTTTTGGGAGTGTCTGTTGATTCACCATATAAAATGCACATCGACAAGCATGTTGACATGGATCCATCGATTCTAGATAGATATTTTTTCTTATCTAGGAAAGATATTGTAAACATATATAGTTGGTTGATGAAGGGTAAGTACCAACTCCACCAAAATGATGAAATGAGCATCAACTTATGGTATCAAAAGCGACCGAAAGATTTCTTCTTTTACCAAAATCCCAAAGGTCTAGGTGTCCTTTTCATAATGATAATTCAAACAAAATGGATGTTGGATACCATGGTCAAGCCATCCCACACTAGCATAATAGCCATGGATTCAATGTTTAGTACAAATAAATACGAAGTAAGTTGAACGTCAATGATTTAATATGCATATTTGAATTGTTGAATTGATGGCCTGGATTTGACATTACATGTTATTTGAATATGGCAGTATCAACTTTACACACTCGTGCCATTTGATGAACAACAAAGCGTAGTTCCTGTAGCAGGGTTGTGGCAGAATGAAATACATCACCTGATATTGCATTATGGTTGGAGCAGCTCATGTAGAGGTGTTACCAAATCCGTCCTGATTGGAAAGTCAATGCCTACATGGTTGATGATGCATTGGCTTAAATTTTTGCTTTGAGGTCACTTTAATATTCTTATGCTACAGTATCTATTGCATTTATTCTAAGAATATCAAATTTGAATGCACTTAATAAGGCAGAAGGATCATAGGGTGTGATGTGATATTGTGTGTTTGGCATGTATGGAGGGTGTGGAAAAAAAACATGAACAATTTGGCCAACAGTAAAGATAAAGCAAATGAGATGTTCAAGGACTTAGGATTCATCAAAAAACATAGTTCCAATGATGATGTGGATGATGCAATCCATGGATTTTTTAGGAAATTTGCAGATGAAAATAAGTTCTTAGAATACTTTAACAAGAATTGGGTTGTCGGCGACAAGTTTCATAAGTGCACACACTCTTGTTGTTGTTTTTTTGTCTTTCATAAAGATGACATACCTACACTAACTTGGTTCTTTACATCTAGGGATGTGGGCGAAAGGATGTTGAGATTTCCCTCATGCCAATCAAGAGACTAACATTGTCGTTGAGTCATACCATTATTACCTGAAGACCAACTTTCTATGTGATCGAAGGAAGAAGTGTGCTCATAGGATGGACTGGTTGTTGTACATGCTCCTAACAAGTGTTGAACCTTGTTATCGGTTCAAGGCAATTTTGAAAAAAGAAGAGACCCTAAACAATTATAAGAAAGAGAAACAATTTGAATCGTCGGTGGAAAAGGCTAGAAAAATACCAGACGATGATTGTTGCCCTCATGAGAGCACACCTCAAGTTTATTGGGTGAGGAGTCAAAGTATTCCTACTGATAAATACCTTGTTAATTGGTATCATGCAGGTTTTATAGTGTGTGAATGCCCATGGTCTATTCATGGGAATATGTGCAAGCATTCCATAAAGATCAATTGGTTATATTTCAACTCAAGCAATTCATAACCATTATGTCATTAGGATGCAATAGCTAACACATTCAATGAGCTTCCCGCATAAGTATAGAGCCCCACAACCATAGTGTAGATGTTAATATTGATCTTGTGGCCATTGATAGTGTTGATGCAGATAAGAGGCACTCCATTTCGCTAGAGAGGAGTTGTTTAGATACCTGCAGTTGATTCAAAACAACCCCCCTACCACATTAACTAAGACATAACAATTGACTGATATGGTGAAAAAATTGTTGGAAGAGGCCAACAAGCAACACCTTATGGATTTTGAATTCACAGTTGGGGTGGCGTTATAGCCTAAAGTGACACATCTCTGCCTGTGACAACTTTCACATGTTTTCGTCACATGTCGACACTTCATGAAACGTCATTGTTAGTCACTGGAAATACACCTTGATCGGAGGAGCCATATCTAGAGTTATGTAACTCCATTTAACCTCTTCTCTAGACCATCAGAAAGGTATCAGAACAAGGAAAAACTTTCCAAAAGACACCAACCCTTGAAAATGCATGAAAATACATTAAAAATATATATTTGTTTACTCACTCACGAGTTGGACTAAGAAAACCTGTGAGTTTCCCTTGACACTCGTGACTATGCTTCATAAAACCCACGAGTATCCCTTGAATTGGCCAAAAGAAATATAAAAATATGAAAATTCTCATATTTGGGGTGGTTTGGGTGGTTTTGGAACCATACCTTCGGTTGTAACTAATCCCTATTCGACCCTTACTCTTCAAAAAAAGTATATAAGAGAGGGAGAGGGGTCCATGAAAGGTCACTCAACCTCTGTAGTTCATGCTGGGGGCACCCACTCATCCTATCCAAGCCAACTTGATCTTCAGCACCCATCCTCTGGAAGTCATGCTGGGGGCACACATCCAACCTCTGTAGGTCATGTTGGACCCAACCACCCAGCCTTTGGAAGTCATGTTGGGGGCACACACTCAACCTCTACAAGTCAAGTTGATCTTCACCACCTAGCCTCTAGAAGTCATGCTGGGGGAAAACAACCAACGTTTTCTAGTCAGTTTGGACCCAATCTCTTAGCCTCTGGAGGTAATGTTGGGGGCAAACAATCAACTAATTCAAGTCATGTTGACACCATTGAGAAAACCAATCGTTCGAAATGAAAGTCGAAGTTCCCTTGTAGGCTTTGCGAGGGAAACCACCTTACTCATTAGTGCCCTACCATTGCAGAGGTACAAAGAGTATGGTTCCAGGTACATCCCATTCCTAAACAACCTGAAGTTTCTCAACAACCTATTCAACCTTCGGTTGATCAAGTGGTTGAACCAATCTCATCTTTGGTCAATCCCACTCTTCCTTCGGAGAGTGACCTTTACCAAGTGATTGAACCGATGAAATATTTGGTCAACCCCACTCTTCTTTTGAAGAGTGATCTTCATCAAGCGCTTGATTTGATGCCATCTTCGATCAATCCCACTCTTCCTTTGGAGAGTGAATCATCTGCTAGACGCATTTTATTCACTATCAGTTTAGAACTTTTTGAACAAGGGGGCACTGACTTAGTTTTGAATGAACCACCACCAAGTTCTCGGATTGCTTCCTTTAATTGAGATAGATTAGCTCAGTCGCACCTTCCTTCGGATGCACCTTTTCAAGTAAAGGTCCAAATAGGACACTACATGATTGCTCATTGTATTGTAGATGAAGGAGCCTTTGTTAGTATTTTATTCGCACGTGCTTGGAGAGGCATGGATCTCCCAAACTTATGTCGACTAATAGTCAGTTATTGGATTTTGATAAAAGAACTAGTCAAGCGTTGGGAATTCTTACTCAAAATCTGTTACTTTGGGTGGGAATATTGTCTTAGTTGATTTTATGGTGATGGAGGACCCCTTGTACTTCAATATGCTCCTCGGGCGTGATTATGTTTATGTTATGCAGGATGTGGTGTCAAGGCTCTTTCATGTGATGCACTTTCCTAATAATGAAAGCATTGCTACTGTCAATCAGTTGGCATTTCTTGATCCCTCTCCTGATTCAACTAGAGACCAGGTATATCCCTTGTTAATTCCCAGTGTCTTGGTAGGCACTACCCCGCCATGAGTGAATTATGTGGACTCGTATCCCTCGTGTCCAATTGCCACTAAGAAGAAGCTTTTGTGTTCATGCTTAACTTATTGGGACTCAGTCCCAGTAGTTGACCATGTGGTCTATCATATGTGAACTGTGGATCTTGCTCTCCACCCTGTTTATCCATTTGAATGTTTAGAATGTGTCATATCTGGAATGGTCTCCTTCCTTTGGATGAAGTCTGCCTAGAGTCTCTTATACAGTTTGACTTTCTTATGGATGTTGACTCAATTGTAGTTATGTCCAACCCTGATTTGCTTAGTGATTCCGATCCTTCTTCTGATCGATCCTCCTATGTTTTCATTGTTGAGTCTTTGGACTCTCCCATTGAGCAACAAGTCAATGATCCTGATGAGTTTGATCTTTGTAGTATAATGTTTTACTCCTGTGATCCTAAGTTTGTTCATGCAGACTCTATCACCCTTGTCAACTTGATCTTTCCTTTTGAGGTTGATCTTATTGAGTATAAATCCTCAGGCCTTGGCACTATATAGTTTTCTTCGGTCGATTCTGCCTTGACTACACCTTTTGTAGAAGATAGCGAAGTTGCAAATGTTTCTACCCAAGTGACCCGTGTTATCCACTAATTTTGCACTTAGTGGATTTTTGGTGAGCCGCTAGAGTATTGAACACGTACACTTGTTCATGATCAGGGTTCAAAAGTCCGCTAGCCTTTTTCAGGGAGTCTGTTTGAATTTTTTTTAATGCATGTTCATACCCTCTTGGGGAAATTGTAAAAAATGTCATAGCATTTATTTTTTTATAAAAGGCTCGGCTTCATGGACTTAAGCATCAAGCCGACTAGTCTAGATTTTTTTTCCCTTGGTTATTATTGGTTGTTGAACAAACGACTAATAATTTTTGAGTTTTTCACTCACACCTCCAAAGTTGGTGTAGTTGTCTTGGTGTTTCGGCCTTAGGAGGTTATTAGAGCCTTCGTGTCAGTGTTTTTCAACATGATAGGCATTCGAATTGAGTCGTATGAACATGTACTAGGTCCCCCTAGAGTTTCATTTGATTCCAAGAAAAAATAAAATTTCCCCTTTTTTAAGACATTTTTTAATGGTTTAAATGGAAAAATTCAAAATGTAACAAAAGTGTGATTCCGAGTCCGTTTTTGGCGTGGTTTGGCTCATTTTCAAGCCCGGAGTAGCATATTTATGCTAGGGGCCACTTTCGCTATGTTTCAGCTAGTTGAAACATCCTAGAAGGCGTTATTTGGCTAACAGAGCATCATAATGGCATTTAAATCCTAAATTCCGAGAAAATGCACTAAAGTCAAAATACAAAAAAGTAAAAAAAAAATCATTATTTTAAAGGAGGAAGTGACATGGCATGATGTCACCATAAGGCATGTGATTTGTTTTAAAGAGTTATAATGTAAACTTTGGTTTAAAAAAATGAAGCTAAATTAATTCAAAGCTTGGGTGATGTCAAATTGGATGGCTCACGCTAGCTCATGAGCATGGTGGCGCTAACATGAAGTGAACCCCATATATACACGTCACTGAAACATTATAAAATTAGACCATGGTATATAATCCAATGCATGTGAATGGTTTCAAAGTAAGAGGGTGGCGTCAACATGAATGGCTTAGGCTTGCTAAATGTGAAGGTTGCGCTGGAGTTGGTGAGGGTGGACCCCTCCCCTCTCTTAAAAGATTTGGTTATTCCTAACTATATTCATGAGCCTTCATTTAATTTTTCCTTCATGCCAAGGATTATGTACAAGCACATGGGTTGGTGAATACTCACACGTGGGGATTGATGCCTTCTTCAAGCGTGAGTTTTTCCCTTAAATCAAGCATGAGAGCTCACGTTGATAGCAATTGGTTGGGTGATGTGGCCTTTGGGGATTCAGTTGGTAGGAGAGGTGGCATCTACCTCTCCAGTTCCACTTCTGATTAGTTAATTCAGCTTAGTGAGACTCCTCTTCAACTCAGTCACACTCCGGGTTGATCTTCAGTTCATTAATTCCCCCTAGGCTTGGTTTTTGTATGAATACGAGGCCTTCTTCCTCATTCTGGATGGATGGAAGGGACCTCTATTTATTGTAATGCTACTGAGATTTTGATAATAAAATTGAAAGACTTTGGAGGTCTACCGTGTGCCATTGGATGGATGCTAGATAAATGAGGTGATATTGTATGATTTAAGAACTTCTCTTGTTTATGATTGATATATCTGGCTTAGAGGATCATGCATGATACATAGGATAAGTATTTACACATGTTAAGTTACTTATTTATGATTTGCATTGGAAAGATATAGGATTAACCAACTTTATTCAGTTATATTAGGTTTTTCAAGTTTTTCCTTTGCATGCATACTAGATCTAATCAAGTTTGTGCATGAGTTGTTCTACAGTTTTGCAGGTCACGAGATCCATAGGAAGCATTGAAATAAGATGTCTCTTCCCTTCCTTGGTGTCATTTTCTTAATCTAACCTTTGTTGCAAGGAATCCAAGGCTATCAGTGAAAGATCAAGCAAGGGCTTGAGTTGCCCCATCCATCTCTTACACCCAAACTCTCTCTTTTCCTCGTTACTTGTTGATTATGCTTAATAAATAGATTCGTCGTTGCATGCTTATTTTTGGAATCAATATTTCTTTAAGTGTTCAGATCTGATTTGCCTTCAAAGAGTTACATCATTTAATTAGATCTAAGCTTGGAAAAATCGTGCTTTTACTTCAAAATTCTGAAAAATTTTCTACGTAGAATTTTTATATTTAGTTTTCATTGTCTTTCCCATCATTTTCTAATGTTTATTGTTCACTGGTTTTTAGCAGGGCTGCGCTCAAAAATGGAGTTTTGGAGCGACCAAGACCATCAAGGAGGCCCCAGAACGATCCGATGAACATCCCCTTTGCTATAGTGCCTTGGTGCAATGTTATAAGCTCTTATATCCAAGTTTGTTGGACTAAGAAGCACTCCTTTTTTCATCTCAAAATTGTAAAAATTTAAACGAGAGTAGTGGGGTAACCATCACCCACATCCCATCCCCCCTGGGGGGATTTGCGTCTTTTTGTCAATTTTTGAGATTGCATTTTTCTAACCCCACCACCTCACATACTCACTCTGTAAATGCAGGGTGTATACTTCTTTCACAGTTTGTAGCTTAATTCATTTTATTTTTTGCATAAATAATCTAGAAATAAATGAACCCAAAGTCTCTTGAACTTCGCTGAAAAGCAAGTCAAGTGCGCTCTCTATCGGAGAGTTTTACTTTTTTTTTTTGTTTTAGCTTAGTTGCATTGTTTTGACTTTCATAAATCTCTTGAATCTCGCCTTAAGGCAGATTAAGAGTGCTCTCTGTCAGAGGGCTTTTACAATGGTTCTCCTTCACCCTTAACTAAAATCGGAACAAACATATGTGCTACGATGTGTATGCTCTACCTAGTTGGGATACCTAGAAGCAGCCGTAAACTTTTTTAATTCTCGCATTCTAATTCTATTGTAACCATAGTAAAACTTACCAACTTCCCCTAGGCGAAAATCCAACGCCTATATTTAAGTCGTTGCAGTGGCAAATTACCCAAAGGAAGCATGAACAACTGGTCAGTGACCTTGAGGTACCAGTTAGGCTACACGCTTGTGGTGTAGTGTTGAACATAGCCTTTGAGACTCTAGACCGGCCTACATATTCCTTGCGGGTAGCCGTATCGGTTAAGGTTTTTGGACATATCTCCCGTACCGAAAGGTATATCTTAGAGATCCCCCTCCCTTTTAATAATCAACCTCATCTTATAATTTACATTAAAATTCACCAAGAAGCACTTGCAAAACATTCTCAAGCACTCCATTTGCAATGGTCCTTGTTTAACTTTGCTTATTATCTATCTAAAGCACTGCTACTTATTCGCTCTTCATATCACAAATGCTTTGTTTTTTTAATCTGCAATTATCATGTGCTTGGTTATCTTTAATTTCATTTGCCAGTTTTTACTGGTTATTTTATTGTAATTTTCTTCATAAAAAAACTCCTAAACAACACCCATCCGCTCATACACTAAAAGAAAAACATCTTTAAAAAACTTGAGCCTTAGAAACTCTTTAGGGACTACCCCCCTTGGCTTCGTTAAAAGTTTGCCTAAATGGAGGAGTTGGGATCAAGTGACAACACCTAACTCTTTGTTTGCTCCAAAGGGCCGCACCTCTCCCTTTTGCCGGGAGACAGTCGTTCGAAAGATTCTCGGCTGATGGTGTGAACATTCGGCAGGCAACAACCTGTATCAGATCTTTTCTTCTGAATATGGTCTTGATATTGTTGTTTCTTAGAGACATGCTTCTTAGTTGGATTCACGACTGCTTACTGGTCTCACCTAGTTGTTCAAGCTGTAACTGCATTTGCATGTATTCTGCTCACGCTTATGAGCCTGATGTCGACTTCCTGCTTTTAGCTTGTTATATAAGCCCTCATCTATGTTCTCATTTTCGCTCAGCTTTCTACCATTTTGCCTTTCCAACTTGACACCCTTTACCTGGAGGAGACTTTCCTCAAGTGTCCTTATCTTGCTCATGTTCCTTGCATTATGTTTAGGTTTGTTCCTCATGCTTGGAACTAGTTTCGCCTGCCTTTGACACTCGTCTCCTCGCATTTAGAGCATTCTTTCTTCTCTCCTTCGAGCTCATTAAAAATAGTAAGGGGGCCATGAGTTGACTTTTTCGAGCTCGTTAAAACTTTACAGGAAAGGTATGGAGTTACCTTTAAGATCTGGTCTGACTCTTTAAATATGACTAAATTGTCGAGTTTGCTTGTCCCTTCAAACTCGTTAAATGATGTGAATGGACATCCACATAGGTATAAGTTTACCCCTTTTTCGGGCCATGTGGATTACTTATGAAAAGGAATACTCTAGTTGTTTATGGCTATAAGAGTATCTTCGGGTAAATATTTATCTATTTTTCGGGCCTAGAGGACTAAGCTTACGAAAAGGGAACCTATTTGAGCTTACTTTTCTCTTTTTTCGTGCAGACCTAACCATGAAAAATATTTTGAGCATTCTTTATGACATTTGTCATGCTTGCTTAAACCCTAGGACAAAAGCATCGAGTGCTCTTGCTTCCCTTCACACTTGTTAAAACTTAAATGTTATGCTTGTTTTGAAGGAGCATCGGTCTGGTGATAGTTTACCCCTTTTCCGGACCTTTTCGACTAACTACAAAAAATGCATACCTTGGTTCGCCTGAGCTAAGAGAGTTTTCCTTTGGATTGTTTTATACTTTTTTGAAATTTGGAGACTAACCTTACGAAAAAGTCCCCCCCTAGAGTGTTCTTTGGTGTTTTCATACTCTCAAATTGTAAAAACATCGTCGAGCATTCACTAATTTGGGCTTGTAAAATCCATGAATCAGTGCCTTATCAAGCATTCTTTTGTCTCTTCTTCGAGCTTTCCAATAATGAAGAAGGTCCTGAGTTTGCTTTCTCGGACTCCTTAAACCTTTACAAGAAAGAGGGAAAGGGAAGTTCATTCAAATGTATTTTGCATCATGGCAGCAAGTCTTGTCTCCTTGAACAAAGCACTAGTTTTGAGTCTATCAACAGTTGGGTTCTAGTTTTTGCCTTATGAGTAAGCCTGATCTCAGAGTTTTCACTCCTCTAGTTGGTCACTTTTTCCAATTATATGGAGAATCTGGCAATGTCTCCTACATTGCAGATTTGTATCGTCGGTTCTTTTGTGTTAAAAAGCCACCTAAGTCACTATTGTGTCGTGCTCACTGTTCAAGGATAAAACCTTTGTTGACCATTATGTAGTTTCCTTAACCTTTTTGTGTCGTCCACTCCTTGGTATCAGTTCATTACATTCATTCTTCAACAATCCTTATTGCAAAACTTTGTACTAGTTCCAGATCCAATTATTCTTTGACTTACCTCGTGTTGGATGATGGAGGATGCCTTAATGCCTTCCTTCCAACGGATCTCTTCCTATCAACTTCAACACGTCTTGATCTAGGAATGAGATTTAGAGTTTATGATATTACCTTGGGGATTGTAGTTATCAATGGAAATTTCTGTCGCTATTGGGTAGTGGGAATACCTTAATGTCTCCTACTTGATGGATTTTTTAGGTGTTCGACTTCAAGGCCATTTATTCACACTTGTTATAATGTACTAGGTACCTTGGGGACCATTTTCATTAATGGTGGTTTCCCTTGCATTTTTTAACGGTCTTCATTAATGATCGGTACTCAAACGATTTCCTCCATGTTCGACTTCAGCTCCTTTATTCACATGGTTAGGATTCGTATCTTTGGGCGGTTTGGATTGAAGACCTTGGGATGACAGTAGGATTGTCATGTTTTTTTATTGCCCGAGTTGCGCAAGACCTTGTCACACTTTGTATGACATTTGTTGAGACATAGATCCACCTTATATTCTTGTGGATATGATCGATTATTGAACATGGATCCACCTTGTTTATTTGTGGCCATGAATCCTTTAGATTTTATATGGCACCTTTTTGCATATTGTGCGATCATGATAGTTACATCAGTTATACACATGTTGGATCCTCCTGTGTCTTTATGGCAATCATTTTATATGGACATGTATGTCCCAGAGATCAGTTTTGTCTTACATTTATCTCTCTTTTAGGTACCTCTGTTCGAGCCTACGATCTTGGATGCTTTGTCTCTTCTTGTCTCAGATGCTTCATTTTTTATAATGTATTTTGGCTATCGTCTCCCCCTCTAACCTCATACATTAGGGGGTATCTTTTATAGCCTAAAGTGACAGATCTCTTCCTGTGACAACTTTCACATGTTTTCGTCACTTGTCGGCACTTCCATGATGACACTTAATGAAAACTCACTATTAGTTAATGAAAAGACACCATGATTGGAGGATCTATATATAGAGTTTTGTAACTTTGTTTAACCTCTTCTTTGGACCATCGAAAAGGTATCAAAATAAGGAAAAACATTCTAGAAGACAACAACCCCTGAAAATGCATGATAATACCTTAAAGAAAGATTTTTTTTGACCCACTTGTGAGTTGGACTAAGAAAACCTGCGGGTTTCCCTTAACACTCACAACTCTGCTTCATAAAACCCAAGAGTATCCCCTGAAGTGTCCAACAAAAATATAAAATATGAAAATTACCGGATTTGGTGTGGTTTGGGTGGTTTTGGAATTGTTCCTTTGGTTGTAATTGATCCCTATTTGACCCTTACTTTTCATAAAAGTATATAAGAGAGGGAGAAGGGTCCATGAAAGGGGACTTGGCCTTTGCATTGTTATGCTGGAGAAATTGGGACTCTCATCCCCCTACCTTTGCTCTAGACGCCATCTTCCTGTGTTGTAGAGCTTGGAGGCTGATATTCTTGGAGAAGAGAAGCAGGAGAACCAAATCAAAGGTCTCATGAGGTGCCTTGCATGAGGAAAAGGTAATCTTTGTACTTCTTCCATTATCAATAAAGATGCGATGTTCTTTCCTTTCCAAATCATTGTGCAATAGATGTTGTATCTTTGTTCATGATCAGATGTTGATGTTAATCAGGTTAGGGTTTTATGTTATTTTGATTATCATTGCTTTACATATTGTCAATTTGGGTTGAGGAAGGTTGAACTTGTTTTGCAGGTCTCTTGGAGCGAGAGGAGCAAGAGGAAGACTAAAGGAAATATTGGATCAACCTTTAATGAATAGGGTATGAACCTTTATTACCTTTGAATATTGTTTACATTTGCTTGAAGAAATTTATTCATCTGTCTTTATACCCTTGGTATGTTGGTGGCCTCTTAACCCCCAGCCATAGGAATACTTTCCCTAACAACAGGTGGATGCTCTTGATTTGTCTTTGAAGAGGAGGAAGAGTTTCCTAAGCCCTACAAATAAACAAAGAAGAAAAAAGCAACACGGTGGAATGGAAATTGATTTGAATGTTCCTGCATTGGAAGAAGAACCATTTCAGTTTCACTACCTCAACAAACAAGGATGTCCTCCAGTAAAGAAAGCACTATCTATGGTCTCAGGTTAGTTTCAAAGATCGAAGAGAGTAATGGGTTTAGATTAGTATATTTAGTCATCACCATTATTTACCATGTGATGCCTTTATATTTGTAGAGGCACAACAATCCACAACGGTTTCAATAGTCCATAGCCAAAGGGAAATGAGAAACCATACAAACTTTCCTCCTTGCCAGGTACCTTTCAAGGGACTTTTCACATGTTGTGAAAGAAATTTCTTTGAAATAACATATGTTTTATATCCATTTGTTGTGTTCATGTTTGCAGAGGTTCAACAATCCACAACCCTAGTGTCAACTCAAAGCCATAGAGATATGCAACATGATCAACTGCTTGACAAGTCTCCACTTAGTGATCTACAAGGTTTGCAAAATGCTATGCTTTCAACATCATTGCCAACACATTGATTTTTTTGCAATTTTGGGTTACCAAACCAATGGATCCAACTTTTCTATTTTGACATTTTAAGAATCCTTTCTACTTACCTTGTTCCCCTTGAACAACTATCTCAAGGGCCTTCAAGGCTAGAGAAAAAAAACAACAAACGAGTTAGTTGGTAACGTATGGGAGATTTTAAAAAATTGAAGTACCTAGAATGCAACATTATTGAAGAGATATTTGACTAATGCATCTTATTAGTGCTCTTGATACGTATCCTTTAAGAGAAACTTGTCTTTAATTGTTTACTCGAGAGTTCAAGGAAAATGCAATCATGAAATATAATATAAACCCATTTTCTTCAACCTCGTGATAGGGTTATTTTGCTGCCACAAAACTGCTCACAGTCTAATCCCCAATAGTGTGCCTTGGTGCTGCTGCACCATCTTGCAATTTAGGCCCAAAATTCTGTTAAGACAATCAACATCCTTCTTGTTACTACTTTTCCATTGCATGATTGTTAGCCATGAGACATTGGTTGTTCATTATCAAATGTTTGCATCCTCTTACTATGGTTTGACAGTAAGGTTTCCTTTAATTATTTGAATATTGTCATTTGCTTAGTATTTGTTGGAAATGGTTGCAAGCTACCATAGTAATGTTGTCTGAAATCCCTCCAAAATCAATCCATAATTGCACCCTAAAAGACACTTTTGATAGTATATTTATAATATAAGCATTGTGTATTCTGCTCTAAAACTCGCTTGTATGGTCATGTGTGTGAAGTTGGGAGTAATTATTTGTCAAATGCCGTTTACTTAGGCATCATCATTCCTTAACATGTGATGTGTTGATGTGTGCAGAGGTGCAACAATCCCTATTCATGGTGCCAATCCAAGGCCATGGGAATATGCAAAGATATCTAACACTTCTTGCTATGCCAGGTAGGTTTGATATGAGACTCATATTGTTGTAATCAAAGTTTGCATGCCCATCTATCTTTACATGCCAATACCATATATAGTGACTATTTCATTTTTTAATTATAGAAACAAGTAATTTATCGAGGGATTGTCCTCCTTCCAAACATGCCCATCCAGCTAACAATTATCTAATTGGTTATCTGCAAGGTTTGGAAAATGTTAGGTTTTGAACTCTTTTTCAAATATCCTTTATACATCGTCATAAGGCCACCCTCCTATAGAACATGCTTGGTTGATTGACAAAGCTCACTTTCCAAAGAGAAAGCATAATAGTTCTTAAAATACAATGCAAGATGCTAACATAAAGTCAAAGAATTTGAGTGTTGGTATCACTTAAGAAAATTGACTTGTTTCAAACATTGTTGGCAACGTCAAGACATATATTATGTTTGAGATTGCAACATCTTTGATGGGTGCATTTTATTGATCAACATTCATTTTTATACGAGGCTCCAATTTTTCATTCTTCTCTCCATGCTTCTTAGTGATGAATCATGTTTATTCCATTGTTTCTCATAACTTCATGTTATTCACAGGAAAAAAAATGTTGCAGAAACATACAGATCCATGGATATGTATGCATACATTATTTTTTTTGAAAACAAAATTTTACATTACTGCAATAATGCTTGGTTACACGGCTGATATATCATTTGATTACATGACTGAAAGAGCTCCCAAAAAACTTCTAGCTCATAACTTCCTCCTAACCGATTCTACAAATTGTTCAAAAAAGTTCCCTATTTCCCACAAAACAGTTCATTTGGTTCCTGCCACTAATCCCCCCTTGATACATATATAAGCGGACTCTACTAAGAAATCCCATAACACCTATCAACCAAAGACTTGAAGGAAAACCACCGAAAATAGACAAGAGACTCAAACCTGAGTCTAATCAAAAGCTCCCAACCTAGATCGAGCAGCTACGACCGAGGATGGAGCCTTCGCGGTCTTGATGTTCCCTCTTGCGCTAGCCCCAAGGTGTAGAACTGAATGCCCATGTGAGCAGCCATGGCATCGATTTTTTTGTGCATAATGCGACAGTCACCATTATGCTCCTTCCAAGCTTTAACCGACTCCTCTTCGCCCTCTCGTTTGGCCGCCATGGTCAGGGAAGAACGGGTAAACAAATTCATATTGACCCAGTACAACATGAGCATACGGTCATAGGTCATTGCTTACCCTGTCGTGTTGCCAAGGTCAACTACCAAATCTTCCACTTCCCTGTGTAAGTCCTCAGACGGCATGAGTTCAACCTCTTCCCACAAATTTCCTGTGACCCTTTCAATTTCCTTGCGAATGGCCAATGGGAAATGCTCTTAAATAAATCGACTGCCTCTTGGGCATGCATATGAGCCCTCGTAGCTTATCGTCGCTCGCCCGTCTGCTTCATAATCCCCTTCCCCTTCTTTCCATGGGCAACTAAGGCCTCCCCCAGTCCCAAATCTTTTCTCTGGGCTCACTTAGGTGCCATGAATAGGAAACAACCAGAGGCTCTCTCACCAAATCCTCTAGAAATAGTGAAGATGCCAGGAGCTCGCGTCTGGGCAGACACTAAATTCGGCACCAAGAGATTAATAACTAAAAAACTCCTTCCTGCACAGATGAGGGGTGGCGGAGACCTTCCAGAATATAAGGTTATGGTTGCATAACCCAAACTAAACTGTACTCGGCTCCCGTCATCCCAATCATGCTTTCATCACCCTTCGTACCAAGGCCTGCAATTAACATCCTGTCATTCTTTAAGACCAGATCAGTTCGTCGATACGTATCCTCCTTGTCCATCCCATCACTCTTGAAGCCATACCAAAAAAGGACGTTGAGGGCTTGGAACAAGAGGGACAATCCTTTTATCCACGTGAAACTGCGTGGCATGGATCTTGATCTTCCTCGTCCATCATTTGCCCCTTGTTGTCATCCCTGTTCCTGTGCGTAGAGGCCTCCACCTATGGAATTGTGTCATGATCACAAGAGGCCAACTATTTACACTAAGGGGCCCATATTTCAACCCAAAAATCCTCCAACATGTCGCTCCGATGGGACATACCCCCCTCCATGCCAACATTGGATAACATGTCAGCCACTATATTGGAATCACGACGAACATGGCAAAAGGAGATGGCGGAGTGTTCAACAACCAGTGTGAGGAGGGTGTCGATTCAGCTTGCTAAGTGCCAACTGGACGAGGTTTTTTCACTTGTCCTCCCATTTGCAAGGCATTTAGCCATCTGAATCAAAATATTGGAGTCTCCTTCAATAATCGCAGGTAGCCATCCTTCCCTGATCATGCTCTCGAAGCCCCGTATCAGACCTTCCAACTTGGCTAAGTTATTGGTATCAATACCAATGGCTCCATAGTAAAATTTTAGAACCCTCCTTGTTGAGTCACAACAGACCCCCCTGTACCCAGCGGGCCTTGGATTTCCCCTGGATGCCCCATCAAATTTTAACTTAAAAACCTGAGACGGAGGTGGAGACCAAAAGTTCGAGCTATAGGGTTTGCAAACCTTGTCTCTTCTCCGAAGACCATCCATCTGAGATCTATCCAACCCCCACCCTTCTGTGATATGAATTTCTTCTCTTGGGATGATCTTGTCCTGATCAGTCCATTGCATGCTTCGAATAGTTGAAAAGAGGTTTTCTACCAAAGTCTTCCATACTTCTTTGACTATGCGCTTTTTATCCTGAAAGATGCACCCATTTCTTTATTTCCAAATACTCCACATCGCCATCCCTGGAAAGGCCTCCCAAAGAGTGCGGATGATGTGATTCTTGAAAGCCTTAGGGTGCCACTCTTGTAGTATTTTGGCAGGTTTCCGTCTATTTTTGTCGCTCCTCCTAAACGTCAAATCCCCTTTGTCCCAGATGGACGCAGCGTAAGGAAAACTATGCAGCAGGTGGCCCATACTCTATTTGTCCTTGAGGCATAGGACGCATTGGGAAGGACCCTAGACCCCTAGACGCCGAAGGTTTTCTCCCATGAGGATTCTACCCTTGACCACAAGCCAAACAAAGATTGCAACCTTCGACCAAGGACTAGTTTCCCATAACTTCCTCTATATCCCCTCTGTCTCCTCTTGGTTGCCTATTCTAATATTGTAAGCCTCCTTAATGCTGAATTAACCCCTCTTTGAATAGCCCCATCTTCAGATATCTAGACCATCTCTGACCTTGATGAAATGTGATTGGATCTCCTCCTGAAAGGACTGCAAATCCTTGACATTGATTAGGTCATCCCTAGCGTGGAAATTCCACTATCGTTGCTCAACAAGTCCTGGATTTTCGCAATATTGGCTCACTTTCACCCTGCCTTCATATGTATGCATACACTATTAATATTTAGTGGAACTGCATATTTAATAATTAAAACCGATGAATAACTAACATGTTCTATGTTTTAAAAACACATATAACAATTCTAATCTAAGCTGGTGGCAAAATACATGTTGTAGTTAGATAAATGAATTTGGAATTTTGGTTTTGAACTTTCTCAATATTTATTACATAAATTCGGCCTAGAGATTAATGGATTTCAACATTTTGTACATCCGACGTAGAAATGGATGGATCTGGATACGTAGGGGTAAATATATGATGTGGATTAAAATAAGTTGTTCTCTTTACGTTTTTTATCGGAATTTAGCGCTGGATAGCTGGGTTTAACATAAGAATTTGCACTAGACCCATTGTAACAACTAGAACATAACCTACAGATTAAAAAATTTATGAAAGAAAATTGTTCTGGTTTAATGGACACAGAAACCAGGAATTTTGGTCAAGCCATTTGAGCTCATCATAATCTTCCACGAAAGCATTTCAAAACATTAGCCCCAAACTGATAAGTCTAAACAAGAACTTGTATTTGAGCATTTCAAAGCGACCACGTTTGAATCATATTTAACAATACTAATTAATTTACCATTTCATATGGTGTTTAGGTTTTAGTTTGCAGGTTGTGAAACCATACCAACATGTATTGGATGATCCAAATCCTATATACATGATCCCCTATTTATCTTACGAAATGGAGCGTTGTTAATGATGTTAACGAAAGCTGGTGAAATAATATTTGACAAGAGTTTCAGTAATCAAATTTCTTCTTGGGTTTCGTCAATTGAAATAAGGATGAACCAACTGCCTAACAACAAATCACATTAGCATAGAAATAATGACGAACGAGATTTATGTATTCGATATATTTGTGAAGAAAACCATATTGTACAATAGATAATTGCAACGATAAATTAACCATAGCTGATTGCACCAGTCCCCCTATTCTTCCCAGATTAATCCCGCCACATAAAAGGTAAAATTCTATACAACTTTTTTGTCATAAAACAACCATAGGATAAATCAAGGATCTCCTTACCCATAAAAGGAAAATCTAGGAAAAGCCAATTGTCTATTGTATTGGCTCATCTCAGGGTTGTCTTTAGCAATAGCCTTATACTTTTTGGGTTTTACAGAGCTAGGGTTTTTTCTCACCCTGAGTTTTCTGGTACAGAGATCACTTCGCCATAACGCAAACAAAAGGGTGTTTACATTTGTGCTCCTTACGTGCTTTCCAACCATCATTGCACAAGTCTACATTAATGTTATCAACCCCAAAATTGAAATTTAGAAAGAGGGCTATGGTGGAAAAATACCCAAGTACTTCATTGCAGTTGTTTTTGAAGAAGGTAACTTGGCATTCTGTACTTATACTTTATTGAGTATCATAGTGCATGGAGTATTTGTTGCTTCATTTGTGAGTTATTTCCTGTATATGGGCTTGAAGATCATATCTCTGGCTATCAATAAGAGGCTGGAGTGTCACATCCCCTACCCTCTCTTTTCTAGAGGAGAGGACGCGAGTGGACTGCTGCTATCATCTATCATAACTGAGGATCTAGCCCCATGAACATAAAAAAAGATGCATTGAAAATATAAAAAAAACATACATATGAAGATGCATAATGCAATAATATACAACGAAAGCAAATCTCTTTCAACACATTCAATATATGTACATAATAATTCATAAAACAAATACATTGCATAATTAAATACAAAGAGAGCACTTATATTGAAAATGAGCTGCCTCGCAACTAGCTATGTCGCTGCAACATTCCACCCAACCATAGGCCATTTGTGCTCATCAATATATTAGCACCACTGCCACCCCCGAGCTGGGCATGATTTAGACAAGGAAAAGGGGAACAACAGGTTCACACATAGCTAAATACATACCAAAACTCAGCCAAGCCAATCTATAGTTGGGTTTATCAAGTTGCTAAGGCAATGGAAAGGAAGAATTGCTAAGCTAGTGAGCTCAACCACCTAGCTATGGACACCTCCAAAATATCTATCTAGCTTGGCCTCCATAATACCTACACACCCAACACAAGGAAGTATTCCCTTCACTGGTACACAGTTCCTTAGGCCATACCTTTCCTTCTAGTGCTCTTTAGGGTGTGCATAGAAGAATAGCTAGCCCCTCTAGATCCCTTTATGAGGTTCCTCTCTTCACTAGGTTTATCAAGCCAAATCTAGGCCTCTTCCACTCCTAACTAGTTCAGACCACAACAAGGATGCACATAACAACAAAATACAAATGTTGGGTATGAAGAAAAATGTCTTGGGGACCAAAAATGAAATGGTAGATGGGGAAATCAACTCTGGGTGAGCAAATCCGATTTCAACAAACGTTTATGGGAATTGCAGGGGAAAAAATGACCTCTATAAACCTCCAAGTCGTGGTTATCTTCTGCCCATTCACTGAGCAACACAAAAATGGGTTTCCTAGCATGGAAAGATGAGGAAAATGTGGGAAAACGCGAGGGAAAAAGGCTGAGCTATCTCCAGTTGCGTGAGGAAGAGAAACACATGGGTAAGGAATGGTTTGGGCACCAATTTTTGGGTGTTAACTTGCCCCATAAGCAAAAATATGTTTTTCAAAAATGGTGGCTTTCCCCAATATGAATTTTGGCTGCCATTTCTTTCCATTCCCAAGGGATTAACTACCTCAACCAACTTCTGGAAGAATTAAATGATTGGGTGAATAAGACAAAATGAGTAGTTGAGAGTTTTTTATTTTTTTTCCTTGGAAAAAAAGCATAATTTTATTTCATCTTTCGAGTAACAAAATTACATTTTTTAAATACACATCATAGTGCATTCAAATAAGTACCCAACAGGGGTCCAAAAATATAAACATAAATAGCTGATATCGGGATGAGAGTACAATCCTGAGCATACATCAAAAAGTCTCAAAAGGTCAGATGGGTCCAAAAAGTCCACATATGAGTACCATAACATAGAATGTAGCATATAGTGCCAAACATGAAGATCCGAGATATAGAGCTAAAAGAGACAAAGCTGCAACTGAAATATATATATAGACAAAAAACACTGCCAAAAGGATCAATGAGCCCCCCCCACTTCAACAAAGGGCCTATGATAGTATGTATATTCAGTATCATCAAGTTTCTCCCAGATATTCCATTGTCCTTCCATCAATAGAAGGCCCTCCGTTGAGGCCATGTCTGCCTCCCTGTTATTCTCCCTGTAGACATGGCTACAAGAGAATGAATCAAGAGAACCAATAAGTTCAGCAATAGAAATGAGAATGTTTTCCAATCCCAAGTGTCTGCACACTTGAGTCTTTTCGACCCAATTGATGACATTCATAGAATCACCAAAACATACCAGAGTACGACACCCTTTCTCTGCTACAAATATGAGTAACATTTTTAAACTGAGTAGCTCCGCAAAGTTATTGCTGCCTTCCCCCAATCCCATCGCGAGAGTAGTTGAGAGTTATGGGTTCTCTCATTGACATTTGATTTAACAATATTGGCTCAAGGTTTTGAATAATTTCCCTCCCTATTCCTTGTGAAATCATGCCCCCATCTCTGTAATGTCCCCATTCAAATAATTGCATAGCAGGAAAATTCCATAAATCCTACTAGTTCCCTAGGTTGGGTGGAATCATTGGGAAGTTAATAAGAGAGCTAATAAATGGTGTTTAGACATTAGAAGGAATACATATTTATTTAATGGATTTAATTAAATGAATGCAAGTGAAAAATGAAATGGCTATGGAGAATGGGGATGCATGGAGACTATGGGGCCCACTCAAGCTAGAATTCCTATGCTAAATGGCATCCTCCTCTTGCAATATCGAATATATGGGAAGCCTAATGTGTTTGGATGGATTATAAGGTTAATATAATTTTCCATATACTTCATAGGTCGAATTTGGGATGAATTGTAACTTACATGGGGAGAGGAAGAGCCAAATGGGAATTTCATGGACACTTGGCTAGATTCCCCTTACATTTATGACATCTATGACACCAATGATGGAGATTCTATGACAGTTATGACACAAGTCAGATATGAAGGCTGACATATGACATATCTAACATGTCTGAATAGAGCATCTCAGAGGGCGCTCATGGGAGTTGGAGAAGGCCAAGAGGCTCCTAGAATTTGGGAGAAGCGGGAAGGTGAAGAGAGAGGCCACATGGCATAACATGAGAAGCCACACCAATTCGACTTGGATTTGGTTTATGGATGGATTTGGAACCTTATAAGACCAATATTTTTTATAAAATTCAGGGATCATCCATGATAAATCCCTTTTGATCATTTGTGAAAATTGTCTTTGTGAAGAGAGAGAGCTAGTGGATGACTAGTTCATGCCTTTGGCCAATTTCGAGGGTGAAAGATTCCCATACTAGTTGGTGTTTGTAGAGGACACTCAGGTATTTCAAGGAGCTTCAATGGAGTCATAAGCAATCTACAACAGCTCGTGGACATATCAAGTTCAGCTTGTTCTTCCTCTCATCTCAAGTTTTCTCACCATATTTCAACTCTATGGAGTGAGGCGCACTTGGTGAGCTATTCATATCTTTGAGGGAGCTAATATTTCTCCAGTATTTTGTATTATGATGTGAATGATCTGATATTTAATTTCAAAAATATTTCAGGTCTAAAGGCCAATAAATCTCATGTATTATTGCTCAATAATGAAGAAACAATGCCATTTCCCCACTACCTTGTTGTAAACTCTTGTAATCTTGATGGATTCGAATGGATGTATAAAATATTGATGATTTGTGAATGAATGGACTGTAATTAAAGTATATTATGGTTTTCATGTCCAGTAACTTAGAATTTTTGGCCATTGGGTTGAATTTCATAGCAATTGGAGCAAACTACACCTCATTTCCCCAAGGGTCCAAAACTCGTTTTTTTTATATATCTGATTGAAAGAAGTGATAACAGCCATGGGAGGTCGATTGGTTATGCATATGAGTCTCTGATAATGCATTATAAACATCCCCTACTTCAATTTAATAATTCAAGTGGGTTTCTGCACATTTGGGAACCCATTTCTACCACTTACCCCGGGGGGGATTTGAGCCCAAAATTGGCAGTAAAATCATCTATCTTGTTCATAATTTAGTACAGAATTTCAGAAGTGATTGGAGGGCCATAATACATCCCTGAAGATAAAAATTATGTTATTATATCATTCATACACCTTCTCTAAATATTTGGGCGCAATTGGGTTGATTTGGAGACCAAGACACTAAAACTAGTCAAGAGCCAAAATTGTGAAAAATTGGAAAATTGGGCATTTTGGTAAATTTTTAAAAAAAGGGACATTACAAGTGGTATCAGAGCATGGTCTTGGAACCTGATGGTGTTAACAAGGAGTCAAATCAATAAACTACCACCCTTAGAATATGAATTGGAAGGTGCTCAGCTTGTAGAAGAAGAACTAGAAGAAAAAAAGGTACCTTTGACTAAAGCTATGGCTCACAAGGGAGAAGACTACACTAAGGAGAAAATGGAGTATCTCAAACTTATAAAACCCCTGTTTGAATAAATATCCAAGGACATGACCCAACATATCGTAGACATGACCCAACATATAACAAAAGGATTCGAATTGATGGCCAGTCAAATGGGAAACAAAGGGATAATAGGAGATATTGGTAGTTCACAATCAATAGAAAAGAAGACAATGGGTTAGCACATTTTCTCAGGAACATGACATCATAATAGACCCCATGAATTTCAGAGCACACCAAGGCCTACTGCACCTAAATTTCTTATTCCCAAAGAAGAGACTAACATTCAATTTGAAATTTATACAATAACAAAAGAATGGTCTAAATTGGATGAAGAGTGTAAGAGAAGTATAACATTTGAGTAGTACTTCACCATGGAAAACAAACTCGAAAAGAAGGATGAAAATAAGTCTCTACACCAAAACAAATAATTTAATTGTGCCATAGGTAAAGTGCCACTTCCTACTTTTGATGGTTCATCTCAAAGTTTTGCTAACACTTGGGTACAAAAATTGGATGTGTATTTTCAGCTGAATCCAACAGTAGAAGAAGATGCTTTAAAAATGGCTATTTTTGACTTAGATGGAGATGCCAATGAATGGTGGTTCCATGTCATGAAAACCTTGGTTCATGATTAGGTTAAAACATATGGGGAATTTGTTGACAGGGTATTAGAAATGTTTGAGCAAAAAGATCCAGAATTGTCTTTCAAAGAACTAGCACAATTGTAGCAGGTAGGGACTCCTATTGAGTATATGTTGGAATTCCAAAGATTATCAGTTAAGGTGGCTAATGTATCTATGGGAAGGTTAGTATTTATGTTCACTGAAGGTTTGGCATATCCCTTAAAAGGTTTGGTCAAAGGCCACAAGCCTACTAACTTAAATGATGCAATGAGCTTGACTAGAGATCTTCAAAATGTGCTTCCTAGAACAAGATTTCCTCCTGAGCCTAAATTCAGATTTGAAAGAAAGCCTTGGAAAAAGGATGAACCTGATAAGAAGTTTTGGTAAGGAGATACATCTGAAAAGAATAAGAAAGAAGGACAAAGCAGGGATGAACTTCGAAGGAAAAAATTGTGCTTCACATGCTTCCAACCATGGACACCGGGGCATAAATGTGCTAAAGGAAAAGCTTAATACATAGAAGTATTTTATGATAATGATGAGTATGAAGGGGGTTTGGATGAAGAAGGGCACATTTAATATCAAGAGGAGGCATATGAGACAATAGCTGAAGAAGAAAAACAAGAAGAAAATCAACCTTCACTGGACAAAGCAAGAATTGCAGTATTTTCAACAGTGCCTCCCTATCACACTATTCGATGCAAGGGTGTGGTATTGGGACAAAGAGCTTCAGTTTTGGTAGATGGAGGAGCTACACATAATTTCATTGATGCATAGATGGTGGAGAAAATAAAGATACCAAGCGAACCATTCGATGGCTTCACAGTTGTCATTCCAGGTCACAACACAATGCAATGCAACACATGGGTTCCAAAGCTGCAAGTCACCATAGGTAACTATACTTTTGTTGATAGTTTTTATGCGGTTGATGTTGCTGATACTAATGTAGTATTGGGAGTGCAATGGGTGTATTCTATAGGAGAGCATTCAATAAATTATCAAATTCCTAAAATGAAATTTCAAGATTCAACAGGTGTACTAAGGGTTATGAGAGGGCATCACACTTACCCAAAACAGGTAGTAAATTGCAATAGTATGAGATCTATATTGAGGCATGGTGATATAGAATGGGCTTATTAATGTTATATCACCTCTCCCAAGCCAAAAATCAGAGTTTTTAAACACCCAAAGGAGATAGAGACACTTTTGCACAAATATGAAAATATTTTCAGAGGTCTTCCACATGGTAGACCACTTGATAGGGGGGTTGAGCATAACATTGTTTTGGAGGAGGGTACTTCACCCATTCAGATACCACATTATAGACATCCCAAGAAGTTCAGAGATGAGATTGAGAAGGCCATTCAATAACTCTTAGAGTTGGGACTCATTAGACCAAGCTCTAACCCTTATGCTTCTTCAGTAGTGTTGGTAAAGAAAAAAGATGGGACTTTGAGGATGTGTATAGACTTTAGAGATTTGAACAAGAAGACCATAAAGAATAGATATCATATTCCTAGGATTAATGAGCTCATGGATGAGCTATTTGGAGCTAATTAATTTTCCAAAATTGACCTTAGATCTGGTTATCACCAAATTTGGATGAAGGAGGAAGATGTGCAAAAGATTGCTCTTCGATGTCATTATGGTCACTTTGAGTTTCTTGTTATGCCATTTGGGTTGACTAATGCTCCAACTACATTTCAAGAAAGCATGAATAGAATCTTTTTAAAGCAGCTTAGAAGGTTTGTTTTAGTCTTCTTTGATGATATTCTTATTTACAGTAAAACTTGGGAAGAGCACTTGCAACACCTAGAGATTGTGTTGAAAACTTTGAAAAAGAACAGTCTTTGTATGCTAAGATCTATAAATGTGAATTTGGGATGAAAGAACTATTATACCTTGGGCACATTATTGAGAAAGATGGAGTGAAAGTGCACATGGAAAAGATTAGGGCTATCGTAGAATGACCATCACCAAAAAACATCACAAAATTAAGAGGCTTCATTGGAATATGTACATACTACATGAAGTTTGTGAAAGGGATGTCTCCTTTCAGAGCATTATATGGTTATGATGCACTTACATTTTATGATATGATATTTTGTGATATTAGAGTTCCAAAAGCTAAATATTGGGTGGAAGAAAGTCAAGAAATTTTAAAGCTTTTAAAAGACAATTTGCAGGTTGCCCAAAATCAGCAAAAACAATATGCAGATAAGAGGAAAGGACCTTTCATGTTGATTATTTAGTGTATTTTAGGTTGCAACCATACAAACAAACATCTCTCAAAAGGAATGGAGCAGAAAAGCTAAAGCCAAGGTACTGTGGGCCCTACAAGGTAATCCGGAAGATTGGAGAAGTAACATATGAGTTGGAACTTCCAGAAGGGAGTAAAATTCATAATGTATTTCATGTTTCTTGTATCAAGAAAGCTATTGGTTAGAAAATTGTCATTTCAGATACACTCCCTCCTTTTGATGATGAAGGACATCTCACACTTATTCCGGAAAAGGTTTTGAAGACAAGGGAGAGAAGATTGAGGAGTAGAACAATCAAAGAATACTTGGTGCAATGAAAGGATCTACCAAGTGAAGATGCCACATGGGAAGAGGAGAATATTTTGCAGCATCCAAATCTCAAATTGCTTGAGGACAAGCAATATTGGTTGGAGAGGACTGTAATGTCCCCATTCAAATGATTACATAGCAGGCAAATTCTATCAATCCTACTAGTTCCCTAGGTTGGGTGGAAACACTCGGAAGTTAATAAGGGAGCTAATAAATGGTGTTTAGAAATTAGAAGGAATAAATATTTATTTAATGGAGTTAATTAAATGAATTCAAGTGAAAAATGAAATGGCTGTGGAGAATGGAGACACATGGAGACTATGGGGCCCACTCAAGCTAGAATTCCTATGTTAAATGGCATCCTCCTCTTGCAATCTCGAATCTATGGGAAGCCTAATGTTTTTGGATGGATTATAAGGTTAATATACTTGTCCATGTACTTCATATGTTGAATTTGGGATGAATTTTAACTTACATGGGAAGAGGAAGAGCGAAATGGGAGTTTCATGGACACTTGGCTAGATTCCCCTTACATTTATGACATCTATGACACCAATAATGGAGATTCTATGATAGTTATGACACAAGTAAGATATGAAGGATGACATCTGACATATCGGACATTTCAGGCCTGAATATATCATCTTATAGGGCGCTCATGGGAGTTGGAGAAGGCCAAGAGGCTCCTACTCAAATTTGGGAGAAGAGGGAAGGTGAAGACAGAGGTCACATGGCATAGCATGAGAAACCACACCAATTTGACTTGGATTTGGTTTATGGATGGATTTGGAACATTATAAGATCAATAATATTTATAAAATTCAAGGATCATCCATGATAAGGCCCTTTTTATCATTTGTGGAAATTGTTATTGTGAAGAGAGAGAGTTAGTGGATGACTAGTTCATGCCTTAGCCAATTTAGAGGGTGAAAGATTCCCATCCTAGTTGGTGTTTGGAGAGGCCACTCAGGTATTTCAAGGAGCTTCAATGGAGTCATAAGTTACAGGTGAAAGCTACAACAGCTCATGGACATATCAAGTTCAACTTGTTCTTCTTTTCATCTCAATTTTTTTCACCATATTTCAACTCTATGGAGTGAGGTGCACTTGGTGAGATACTCATCTCTTTGAGGGAGATTATATTGATCTAGTATTTTGTATTCTGATGTAAATTATCTTCTATTTAATTTCAGAAATATATCATCTTGAAATTCCAAGAAATCTCATGTATTATTGCTCAATAATGAAGAAACAATGCCATTTCCCCACTACCTTGTTGTAAACTCTTGTAATCTTGATGGATTCGAATGGATGCATAAAATATTGATGATTTATGAATGAATTGACTGTCATTAAAGTATATTATTGGTTTTATTTTTAGTAACTGATAATTTGTGGCCATTGGTTCGAATTTCATAGCAATTGGAGCAAACTACACCACATTTCCCCAAGGGTCCAAAACTAGTTTTTTTTTATATCTGATTGACATAAGTGATAACAGCCATGGGAGGTCGATTGGTTATGCATATGAGCCTCTTATAATGTATTCTACACATCCCATACTTAAATTTAAGAATTCAAGTGGGTTTTTGCACATTTGGGAAGCCATTTCTACCACTTACCCCGGGGGGGATTTGGGCCCAATATTGCCAGTAAAATCATCTATCTTGTTTAGAATTTAGTACATACTTGAAGAAATAATTGGAGGGCCATAATAAATCCCTGAACATAATAATTAAGTTATTATATTATTCATACACCTTCTTTGAATATTTGGGAACAATTGGGCTGATTTGCAGACCAAGACACTAAAACTAGTCAAGAGCTAAAATTGTGAAAAAATTGGAAAATTGGGCATTTTGGTAAAAATTAAAAAAAAGACATTACAATATCTTGTTGCATTGCATATCTAGTTGTGGGTATTTTATTAAATTGCATATTTACATGATGTCTCGATTTTATAATGTGCTCGACTAGCATGATAACCATATGCACCAATTTTAATTGTCGATACATAAAAATGCTAAATCGATGGCGGGGCCTTGGCCTTGAACTCCTCACCATGATTTAATAATGATATTTACATAATGTATAATTTCAATGCAATGGGGTCAAAATCAGGATATTACATTCCCCTCCCCCTCATATTAACACTGTTCTCAGTGCTCTTCAAAATTGAACAAAAATGGATGTGCCACTCTCATGGCATGCTCCAACTCCCATGTAGCCTCATCGGGACCGTATTGCTTCCATTTCACCTTTACCTATCCAATGGATCGATTCTAGAGCACTGTTACCTTCTTGTCTAGGATGCACAACGGCTCGGTTTGGAACTCTCCCTCGGCTTACACCTGGGTCACATCCCAATTAATAACATGGTTAGGATCATGTACATATTTCTTAAGCAAAGAGACATCAAAAACATCATGAGCTCTAGTGCTAGTAGGAAATGCAAGTCTATATGCAACCAGAGCTATTCTTTCAAGCACTTCAAATGGCCCACAATATCTAGGTGATAGCTTGGCACAACTCCCAAGATTCAAGGAAATCTTCCTTAGCCTCACTCTAAGATAAAAATGATCCCCAACACTAAACTCCCTATGCACTCTATGATTATTTAAATATCTCTTCTATCTATCTTGGGTTGCTTTCAAGTTCTGCGTGATATTTGCAACCTCTTGTTCCATTTCCTTAAGCAATTATGGACCAAACACAATTCTATTCACTGGATTATCCCAAGTCACTGGTGTCCTACACCTTCTTCCATATAAAGCCTCATATGGACTCATTCCCAATGATGCTTGCTTCCCATTATTATATGCAAACTCTACCAAGTAAATAATCCTCCCACTTAGATGGTTTGTCCATTACATACATGCAAAGCATGTCTTCAAGCACCTGATTTACTCTCTCTGTTTGTCCATCGGTTTGAAGATGGTAGGCGGTGATAAAGTTAAGCTTTGTACCCAAATCTGCAAAAAGACCCTTCCAAAAATTTGAAGCAAACTTGGTATCCCTGTCAGAAATTATTTCCTTTGGCAATCCATGCAATCTGAAATTTTTTACAAAGGAATCAGCTTTATAGGTGTACTTGAACGGTATAAAATGTGATGCCTTTGTTAACTTGTCCACCACAACCATGATGGAATCATATTGTCTCATAGTCATTGGCAACCCGATAATAAAATCCATGGAAATGACTTCCCATTTCCATTCCAAGATTGGAAAAGGTTGCAAAAAACCTGCTAGGTGTTGATGTTCGACCTTCACCTGTTGACATTTCATGCACTTAGAAATATACTCAGCAATGTCCTTTTTTATTCCCGACCAAAAATACTGTTTTCTGGCTGTAGCAATTGTTTTCTGATATCCTGGGTGACCAGAATATGGAGCTTGATGGATTTCGTTCATAACAATCCTCCTCAAGTCTGCCACATTTGAAATATAAATTCTATTCTTATAAGTAATAAGTTCGTCTCCTTCCAATTGATATCCTTCGTACTTTCTTTCAAGGTTTTGCTGCTGCAACTTGTCCCTTATCTGCATGTACACTTCATCCTCGACAATATGGTTAATAATATGCTGCCTCATATCTGGTTGGAAAGTACTAAGAGATGCCACATGCATTTCATGTACTTTCCTGTTGAGTGCATCAACCACCTTGTTTTCTTTTCCTTTTATGTGTTTGATTTCAAAATCAAATTCACACAAAAAAATCCAACCATCTAGCTTGCCTAGCATGTAAAGTTGGATGATCAAACAAGTATTCCATTCCACAATGGTTTGTCCTTGGATCAAATTTCCTTCCCATTAAGTAATGCCTCCACATCTTTAGAGCATGTACTATGGCTGCAACTTCTAAATAATGAGTAGCATATTTCTTCTCATGCTCCTTCAACTTTCTTGACTCATAGCATACTACGTGGTTGTCTTGCATAAGAACTCCTCCAAGTCCTTGATTTCATGCATCGGTACACACCACAAAGTCTTTTTCTGGGTCTACAATTTTCAAAATTGGTGCACTTGTAAGAAGATTATTCAACCATTGAAAGCTTTCTTCACATTTTGGTGTCCATTCAAACTTTATCCCCTTCTTTTGCAAAGAAATGATTGAATGTGCAACCTTGGAGAATCCTTCAATGAACCTCCGGTAGTACCCGACAAGTCCCATAAAGGATCTCACATCAGTCCCATTTCTTGGAGTTGGCCAATTCATAATGGCCTCAATCTTCTCAAGGTCCACAAATATTCCTTCGTCTGAGATAATGTGACCCAAATAATGAATTCTATATTTATAAAAGTCACATTTGCTCAATTTTGCATACAACTTATGCTCCCTTAGCAATTGAAATGCCATTCTCAAATGTTCTTTATGCTCTTCTTCATTCTTAGAATAAATAAGAATGTCATCTAGGAAGACAAGACCAAATTTGTCCAAATACTTACTAAAAACACTATTAATGAGACACATGAATGTGGCTGGTGCATTTGTGAGACCAAATGGTACCACCACAAACTCATAGTGCCCATACCTTGTTCTAAAGGTTGTCTTATGAATATCTTCCTCTTAGATTCTTACCTAATGGTAACCATACCTCAAGTCAATTTTTGAAAATACCTTTGCTCCTCTCATTTAACCAAAAAGGTCATCAATTTCAGGTAATGGGTATTTTTTCTTCATAGTAACTTTGTTCAACTGCATGTATTTAATACATAATCTGAGTGTCCCATATTTCTTTTTCACAAATAGAACTGGTGCTCCCCACGGGGATCCACTCGGCCTAATATATTGATTTTCCAACAACTCTTGTAACTGCATTTTCAACTCTAGCAATTATGGTGTGCTCATCCTGTAGGGTGTCCTTGACACCCGTGTGACTCCCAACACAAGTACAATTGTAAAATCAATGTTTCTCTTTGGAGGAAGTCTTGGAATCTCATCAAGAAAAACATCCCCTAATTCTTGCAATACTGGATAGTCCTCCAACTTAGGAGTTTCATTTTATGTTGCCTCCAAAACATGGGCTACATACAATCGACAACCTTTCCTACAAAACTTCTTCAATTGCATTGCTGAAACCTTCCTAATAGAAATCACCTTTGGAATGCCTCTTACAACCCTTGGGTTTCCTTCTTCATCCATGCATTCAAATGTCTTGTTGTAACAATCAAGTTTAACCTTGTGTGCTTCTAACTAGTCCATTCCAATGAGAACATCATAGGAAGTAAGTGGAAGAATATTCAAGTTTGCATAAGTGAATAGCCCATCCATATCTAATGGACATTTCTCTACAATTTCACTAACTTTTCTCTTAGTTCCAGTGGCTAGTTGAACTAACCATGATTTGCTATGCTTTAATTTCTTAAAAGCACAAATCTCAACAATTTTAGGAGTGATATAACTGTGAGTGGATCCAGGGTCAATTAAAATAGAAACAGATTTCTTAGCAATCTTACCTTCAACTTCAACCACAGTTGATTGATGATCTGTCTGGCGGTCCTCTAGAGCTGCATAGATTCTAGGGATGGTGCTCACCACTTGACCCATAGTTTCAACTCCTTGGATGTTGTGAACTTGACTTACATTTCCATTCCGATGCGGACAGTTCCTAAGCATGTGGTCTCCTCCACATCCCCAACATTGAAGTGGTTCTTTGGGATCCTTTGGATCTCTTGGCTTATCTCCCATCATTCTAGTTGGCTTAGTCACAGCTTGCGATGGCTGCCTTTGTTGATTTTGGAGGTGAGAGGTTTTGAAACCTTTCTTCCTTTGGCCAAACTTCTCATTCTTCTTGTCCTCCCATGCCTTATGGAAATACTGTTTGCTTTTGTTTTGATCATAACAATACTTGGCCTTCCTTATTGCCTCTTCTAGAGTTCGAGGTTCATCAAATTCAATCCTATCTTATATGCCAGAGGTATCCCACTTAGAAAACGCTGAATTTTCACCTTATCATCTCAAATATACCTGACATACGTCAATAGTCCCAAGAATTTGTTTGCGTATTCTTTCATGGTCAATTATCTCAATTTCATCTCATGGAACTCTTTAACCTTATCATCATAGTACCTATCATAGAGGTACTTCTGCTTGAAATATTTCTTGAATTGCTACCACACATTTTTTCTTTCATTGATCTTCTTCACTTGCCTGAGGTGCTCCCACCATATAGATGCTCTTCCATTTAAGTTGAAGATGGCTACCTTTTCCTTCATATTTCCAGAGTAGTCTTGGACTTGGAAATACTTTCTCATCCGAAGAATCTAAGCTTCAGCTTCTTGACCAGATTTCACCTCGCCATCAAATGTAGGAGGCTTTGCCTTCTTAAATTCCCCGTATGAATTGTTCTTGTAATGCCTCTTCCTCTTTCTCTGGTGAGATGAAGAGCTTGAACCTCCAATGGATTCTTCAGAGTCAAATGATCCAATAGAAGATATTTTTGGAGTATATGTTCTATCTCTAGAAACTCTTCTTGAGCTATTGGACCTCTTGCGGGAATTTATCCTTGAACTACTCCTACTCCCTTCTGGATTTGTTGTCCGATGCCCAGAGTTTATTTTCCTTTGGATTTATGTCAAACTCTATAGCATGGTTGCATTCAATTGATTTTGCTCTTCCTGCTCTTTAATTATCCTTTCATTATCTTCTCTGTAACTTTGCATCTCCGCCCTTAGGCTCCTATAATGAACATAAAATAAATATTATAATCAAATAATTGAAAAATGCCAATAGTTTTGTAAAATGCTAGTATTGGGTGGTTAGGAGGAATGAGTGTTACCTTCCCCACCTAAGTTCAAATCTCACTTGTTTTTTAGTAGCAATTATTATGCACTTTTTTTTATCATTTATTTCCCTTAAGTTTTGTAAAATGTGAGTAGATTGGGTGGTTTGGAGGAATGAGTGTTATATTCCCCACATAATTTCAAATCTCACTTACTCTTTACTAGTAATTATTATGCACTTTTATATTCAAACTCAAACCCACTTTAAGAAATCAGGTGTGGTTTCACTTTTACCCTCTTTTTTTTTTCCTTTTACTTTTATCTTTTCTTTCCAATTTTTTTTCTTTTTTTTAAAGTTTTTATTTTTCTTTTGGACAATGTCCAATATTTTAGGGAAACCCTAAAATAAGGCTACAAGCCAAAAATTAGACAAGGTCTGACAATTAAGGCCAAAGGCCCAGATCAGCCAAACGAGGCTCTGATACCACTTGAAGCGAATAATTATTCGCTCATACAATAATATTCACCATAACACCTGAAATATTCGAAAATAAATATAATAATTAAATAATTAATAATAAACATAGTTAATTAACTATAATATTGAAAGGACATGACCTTTCATTCACAATTCCCAAGCCTTATTTAATAGGTGGGTTATCAACCATTGTAATCGTCTTTCATCCTATCATTAATATATACTTGCCTTATGGCTTATCAAATATTCTAGGTGTTCTGGTGAATATTATTGTATGGGTGAATAATTATTCGCTTCAAGTGGTATCAGAGCCTCGTTTGGTTGATCTGGGCCTTTGGCCTTAATTCTTAGACCTTGTCTAATTTTTGGCTTGTAGCCTTATTTTAGGGTTTCCCTAAAATATTGGACATTGTCCAAAAGAAAAAGAAAAAGTTCAAAAAAAAAGAAAAAAGAAAGAAAGAAAAGATAAAAGTAAAAGGAAAGAGAGAGAGAGGGTAAAAGTGAAACCACACCTGGTTTCTTAAAGTGGGTTTGAGTTTGAATATAAAAGTGCATAATAATTACTAGTAAACAACAAGTGAGATTTGAACTTAGGTGGGGAATATAACACTCATTCCTCCCAACCACCTAATCTACTCAAATTTTACAAAACTTAAGGGAAATAAAAGATAAAAAAAAGTGCATAATAATTGCTACTAAAAAGCAAGTGAGATTTGAACTTAGGTGGGGAAGGTAACACTCATTCCTTCCAACCACCCAATCTACCAGCATTTTACAAAACTATTGGCATTTTTCGATTATTTATTTATAATATTTCAAAACCTTATTTTATTATTATTAAAACAAATAATAAAATAAAGGTTTTTATTATATAATAATTAATACAATAATTAATTATTATTAAAAAAAACTTATATATTAAACTATATATATAGTTTATAAAAACATTAATATTATTATTAATTAATTAATTAATAATTATTATTATAAAAAGAAAATTATAATAATTATTGTTGAAAAAAAGGGTTATTCAACCTAACGAAGAAGACCAATTATTGTTGAAGAAATAGTCAAAGGAAAACAAAATCGAAGACCATCATCATCTATTGTGGAAGGAATCAGAGATCATGGAATCTAGTTTACGACTACAAATAGAGAAATTAGAAGCCAAGTTAAAACGTTATCGAATAGACAATGAAGAGTTACAAGACTTGAATACAAAATCAAAAGTGTTGATTATATTACATAAGTTGCAAAAAGAGCGCAAGGAACAAAAAAATTTCGACCAGAAAAACCATATAGAAAAATTGTTTGCCCAATTTGAGAAATTAAAAGATGAAAGTGAGTTAAATCATAGACAAAAAAATCAAGATATAAAGAAAGAAATAAGTGATTACGAAGCAGAAATAATACGCTTGAACAAAATCGTTAACAACAAAGATGAAGAACTAAAGCACATACGACAAAAAATAGAAGATCAAGAATCAATGGTCGACCAATATCGACAACAGATAAAAGTTCTTCAACAACAAAATAACAACTCTAAAAAGGAACACAAGCTGGAGATCGCATAGAGTAATAAAACAATATCCAACAATTCTGAAGAAATTTACAGATTAAGAAATCATAAGAAAACACTGATTACAAAAATAAAAAAAATTGAAAAACAATAACAAGAGGGAACACTCTGGTGAAGACCTCGAAGGAAAAATACTGGAAAAGCAAGAAGAAAACCAATGTCTAAATAATCATAATCAGGAACTACATAATCAAATCAAGGAGTTAGAAATTGAAAAAAAGTCGCAAGATGAAAGAATCGAAAAGATTCAGAATCACAACAATCGACTGGAGAACCAAGAAGCACAAATCCAGGAAAATGCATCCAAAAATCAAATCAAGGAAGTGAAGACAGTCCTCGCCGCAGTCCAAAAGAAAGAAGAACAAACAACACCTACACCTTACAGACATCCTAATTATAATAGTCATTTTGACCAACAACAAGGTCAAAATGAATATTCATAGAAGACTTATGTGGACATGCGAAAATATCGACATACTAAGCAACAATTGAGATGAACCATCCCACAAAAAGATCTCAGAGATCCAATAAAAATAGATCTAGGATGGACCACAGCAGATACGATGCGACAATTCTCCTGGGGGATCCGTAATTCGTATCAGCTTATTTCCTCAAATATCGCAAATACGAAAAGGGAAAGAACCCCGAGACAACAGATTACAGTAAATTAGACATTAATGTCAATACATCTTTGAGGAAAAAGATTCCCTTAAGGGGAAGGCAATGTAATGAACATAAAATAAATATAATAATTAAATAATTAATAATAAACATAATTAATTATACTTAAGATGAAAGGACATGACCTTTCATTCACAATTCCCATGCCTTATTTAATAGGTGGGTTATCAACCATTGTAATCATCTTTCATCCTATCATTAATATATTCTTGCCTTATGGCTTATCGAATATTCTAGATGTTCTGGTGAATATTATTGTATGAGCGAATAATTATTTGCTTCATCTCCTCATGGTGGATGCAATGTCTGGGGGAGTCTCTTGATTTCTTCTCCCATTGGATTTTGTTTCAACATTCTCAACCTATATGTTCTCTCCCATGGCATCTGTCTCGGGCTCATAGGGATCCTGTGCATCATTCATGATGTTGATATTCTTATCCCAACCAAGACCAAATTTTCCAAACTGTACTATGTGGAATGTTTTTTTTTTTGACAGAAGCATAGGGGTAGATTATATTAGTGCCGGTATTTAGCTACCGAAAGCTTGATACATAGATATTCAGCTACAAATATGCCGAG
>LPNX010678439.1:480833-511821 GCA_001517045.1 Pseudotsuga menziesii
CCGAATCCGTACTATGTGGAATGTTGCCTTTGATGTGACTATGATTTTGCAAAATGTGTTCATAAACACAATTGTTAGCTGCATGATATTCTCAGAAATTCATAAATTACTTGCCTGCATTTGGGAAAATCCTATATTGACAACTTGTCAAAACATAGACTCTTCTCATAATCAATGACTGTCTCAGGGGGATGACAAGGGTCAAGGAGGCTTGCCTCCTTGTGGCTTCCTATTGGAATTCTCTGTGTCGGAGCAACTCCCTCATTTTCATCGATTGACAAAACTCGTCGGTTCCTTTCGATGTATCGACGCAACTCACTTTTTTCTTCTGATGTGTTGGCAAAAATCGCCAAGTTTTTTTTGACATGTATCAGCACAACTCACCCTTTTGCATCGATTGACAAAACTCGCTTTTCCTTTCGACGTGTCGATAAAGCTCGCCAAGTTTATCCAACATATCGGCAAAACTCACCCTTTTGCACCGATCGACGAAACTCGGCTTTTTCTTTCGATGTGTCGGCAAAACACAGCTTTTCCTTTCAACTTGTTGGAAAAACTCGCCAAGTTTATCTGACATATCGACAAAACTCGCCAAGTTTATCTGACGTATCGACTAAACTCAACTTTTCTTATCGACTTGGAAATTTCAACACTTAGAATTTTTTTCTTTCTTTCTCTCTAACGTCGATGAAACTCATCCATTTCCTCCGACATGTGTCGACAACTCATATTAACTTCTCGACATATCGACAAAACTCGCTAAGTTTTGCCGACATGTATCGACAAACTCGACAAATCTTGCCGACATAGAAATTTTTGAACACTTAGAAAAAATTTGGGAAATTTTTCTTTCTTTGTTGGAAGACTCACCAGTTTCTTTCGATGTGTCGACAAACTCGCCAAATATTTTCGACATGCATTGATGAACTCGTCAAATCTTGTCAACATACAAATTTTCAAAAACACTTAGAAATTTTTTGTGTTTTGTGGCGATATCGACAAATCTTGACGAGATGTATCGGTGAAACTCAACCTTTCATGCTGACACGTATCATCACAACTCAACCAACTTAGCACATGTATCAGCACAACTTAGCCAAATCAACCGACAAAAAAAATTCAAAAACATTTAGAAAAAATTTTGAAATTTTTTCTTTCTTCTTCTTTTTCCGCTCAAAAGGGGATAAACTAACCTCTGTCAACTATTCGTCTTGGCCCATTTAGGCCCAATGCTACAACCAATAGCTCTGATACCACACTGTCATGTCCCCTCCTTTCTCTCTTCCATAGGAGAGGACGTCACTGGACCGCTTCTATCATCTATCATAATCGGGGATTTAGCCCCGTGAACATAAACAAAGATGCATTGAAAAAAAAAAAACATACATATGTAGATGCATAATGCAATAATATACAACATAAGCAAATCTCTTTCAACACATTTAATATATGTTCATAATAATTCATAAATCAAATACATTACAGAATTAAATACAAAGAGAGCACTTATCTTGAAAATGAGCTGCCCCGCAACTAGCTATGTCACTGCAACGTTCCACCCAACCATAGGCTAGTTGTGCTCATCAATCTCTTAGTACAAATGCCACCCCTAAGTTGGGCATGATTTCCATAAGGAAAATGGGAACAACAGGCTCACGCATAGCCAAATACATATCAAAACTCAGCCAATCCAATCTGCTGTTGGGTTTATCAGGCTGCTAAGACAGTGGAAAGGAAGAATTACTAAGCTAGTGAGCTCAACCACAGAGATATGGACACCTCCACAAGATCTATCTAGCTTGGCCTCCACAATACCTAGACACCCAACACATGGAAGTATTCCCTTCATTGATACACAGTCTCTCAGGCCATACCTTCTCTTCTAGTGCTCTTCAGGGTGTGCATAGAAGAATAGCCAGCCCCTCTTGATCCCTTTGTGAGGTTCCTCTCTTCACTAGGTTTATCAATCCAATTCTGGGCCTCTTCCACTCCCAACTAGTCCAGACCACAACAAGGATGCACATAACATCAAAATACAAATGTTGGGTATGAAGAAAAACATCTCGGGGACCAAAAACGAAATGGTAGATGGGGAAATCAACCTTAGGTGAGCAAATCCAATTTCAGCAAACATTTATGGGCATTGCAGGGGCTAAAATGACCTCTATAAACCCCAAAATCATGGTTCTCTTCTGCCCATTCACTGAGCAATACAAAAACGGGTTTCCCAGCATGGAAAGATGAGGAAAATGCAGGAAAACATGAGGGAAAAATGCCCATCTATCTCCAGTTGCTTGGGGAATAGAAATGCATGGGTAGGGAATGGTTGGGCACCAATTTCTAGGTGTTAAATTGCCCCATAAGCAAAAATCCATTTAAAAAAAATGATGGCTTGCCCCAATACGAATTTTGGTTTCCATACCTTTCTATTCCCAAGGCATTAACTGCCTCAACCAACTTCTGGAAGAATTAAATGATTGGGTGAATAAGAAAAAATGGGTAGTTGAGAGTTATGAGTTCTCTCATTTACATTTGTCTTAACACTATTGGCTCAAGGGTTTGAATAATTTCCCTCCCTATTCCTTGTGAAATAATTCCCCCATCTCTTGTTGCATTGCATAGCTAGTTGTGGGTATTTTATTAAATTGCATATTTACATGATGTCTCAATTTATAATGTGCTTGGCTATCACGATAACCATATGCATCGATTTTAATTGTCGATACATAAAAATGCTAAATCAATGGCGAGGCCTTGGCCTTGAGCTCCTCACCATGATTCAATAACGATATTTACATCATGTATAATTTTAATGCAGTGGGGTCAAAATCAGGATATTACATGGAGAGACGTGTTTGGGTAATGATATTATCAATAATTATTTTTCTTCCATTGATAATCTTGTTCTTGGGGTTCACTGTAATGTCAAATCATGGTGAACTGGCATTTGAAGCTCTGGCGTTCTTAGGATTCCTGACTCTGCTTTTAAGCACTTCAGTGTGTGTGGTGATCTCGGTTCGAAGGCTTATTGTTGACTCATTAGCCATTCACTGTATATTTGAGTCTAGAGGATTCATGACACAACAACACCAGTTGAACATAATACCTATGGATTCCTTTGGCAAGCCTATTTCGAGTTTCTTCAGTGACGTCGATGATGATTTTTCAGTTGGTGCAAGTCAGATCCATCTTGCAACAACAGTATAATTGTTGAGAAGGATTTATTTACCACTCAACAAAATGAAGAGCAAGTTCTATTTCTATTATGATGTATCTATTTCTATTATGATGTATCTATTTCTATTTCAACAAAGTTGTCCAAGCTTGCTATGAAAGACTATGATCTTCTATACTCCTGTACAATATACTTATACCTTTTTTCTCTAATAGTATCTCATCCACACTCCTATTTATATTATAGAATGATTATGGGCTAAAAGAAAAGTGAGCTTATTTCCCTCGTTTTGCTAGATTTTTTATAGAACAAATTAGAGGTATATTTAGGGTTTTAAAACCTTGTCGAATGCACAACATTAAGATATGCAACAAATATCTCTTTATTTATTCATAAATATTTCTTGGCATTAGGTAATAGGTTGTCATCAAAGTAATCACAAAGAAGATTGCTTTGCACATTGAATAAATGTTGAATATATGTGGAATTCACGTCTAATACAAGACATTTTTTGGACATAGTGTCGTCTGATTTTCATAATCATTCAATACAACATATGCACAATTCTATGAACATAATTTAGACCATCTCAGAGTATGCATTTTTAATACAATTCAGATGACAACGTCAATATTTTTTTATTAAATAATGATATCATGACACAAGCTTAAAATTTTACATGGCATTCATGAAAATGTCACCAAAACAAGAGACGCCAACCTTTACATCGTGGGCCAATCTTTGTTCTTTATTGAACGAGCCACACCATGAGCAACACCAAAACAATTATAACAAAAAACATACACATATCAAAGATGTGTAACAATGTGCAAGCCTAAATTTTGATGTAGCAGATGTTGATACCATTCCATTTTTCACACCCCCCTGGAGTTGACATTTCCCTAACCAGTAGATCAACGGACATCCTATTAATATCTGAATGGTGGTTGATAGTAAAGAAATGAAATTCAATAGCAATGGTTCTTGCTTCTACATGAAGTGGTTTTAAATTCCCTTTTCTAACTTGGTAGGTTCCTTTAATTTGGTTACACAAAAGTTCATAATTGGTGTAGACAACTATGTTAGTGGCACTGTACATTTTGGTTGGTTTTAGCCCTTCTATAAGGGAAATGTAGTAAGCCTCGTTGTTCATTGTTGTTCGGGGTATTTCTCTTTTTTTCTGTGGAAAATTTCATTCAAATCATTGTTTTGCAGGACACATTCAATTCTTGCTTGTCCCAGGTTGGGATAACATGTCAATTGAATGCACATTGTCCATTCTTGCACCATCTTGTTATTTCGGATGAGCTGCCAAAAAAAACATCTTATGAGATGTCAATGGGAAAATAAATTCACATAAATTGATATAACTTATTTTACAAATAACATTTAGAAATAAATTGATGTAAACTCTAAGGAAAAGGGGAAAATGATACCTTCAATGTTGCATATACAACATTCATTATAACAGGGTGTTTGTTGAATTCTTGAGGATGGAGGACATAAAACATATTTCCGTGGAGTATGCTGAAGCATGTTATTGATAATTTCCATTGCATGAGATGAACCTGAACCATTTTTATCACAACCTACAGCTACAACATAAAATAACATCAAAACATTCTTTATTGAGGACCGTCTCTTTAAGCTTTTGACCATAATTGCATAACATCAAATCAATTTGATGTGTTCTTTATTATTAGGACCTGTCTCTTTATGATTTTTACCAAAATTGGCATATACAGACGGGGACCATAAGTTGGATGTAATTGTTGAGCAAAGTTAAAATAGTTATCATAGTTGGCACAATTCATGGGCCAACATGTACATTTTCTACCATACTCGTTTAAAAACAATTCCACATTTTTTTCATAATTTAACTTGAATTATTGGCCATGAGCTACCCAATATCATAGTAGCATGATGGGACATGGATCATCATTTTAGTTTAACATAAGATAAACGTGCCAGTATTTCTCCCAAAGATAAAACACAAAACCATTCTAAACCCCCTTCTTATGTCAAACAACATTTTTAGTTCTGAAAATGAAATGCCACAAGCCTCAGTTTTAAGAAAACTCAACAGATGCCCGTGGCTCATTGGCAGTTTAGTTATTATGAAGTCACAGTTGTAAATGGAGGTCATGAGTTCAAATCACACCCGGCTTTACCCATGTCCCATGCTTGCGGGGTGTGTGGGGCACCTAGGGGTATAGTAGTAGCGGGATTGGATCCGTGGATCCCGTGTCACGTGAGTACTAGGCCAATATCCAGTTGCCGATTACCCTAACATAAAAAGAACTGAACAGTTGTAATAATATTTCAAGATTATCGGCCCTGGTCAGAGTTTATTTTAGTTAAACAAAACCCATAAATGTGAAAATTCAGCAAGCTATTTTTCCATGATCCTACCCTAATACCTTTCAACAAACCAATCTATACCCACTTCAAAACCAAATCACACCGAACCAACCAACACAATCCATCACAACTTTAGCTTCATAGGGTATGATGATATAATTTAAAACTGATAAATTTGGAGTTTATATACTGGTCTTGGTCAAAGTTTATGAAAATTGATAAATTTGGAGTTTATATACCAGTCTTGGTCAGAGTTTATGATTTTGACCAAAATTGGCATATACAGATGACCTGTCACTAGGGACTTTAGTTGGTGAGGCAAGGTGGTGATATCCTCCCACCAATGTTCGTTTGCCACCAAAAATGTGGCATGTTTCACCCCGACCACATCAATAGCTAAGGCACATTATGCCTAATACAAATAAGCAATATGTGGAAGATGTGGCAATGGAAAACATTTAATTCCGTTGGTGTTTTCTCCCTGGGATTGATTGGGTGGCAGTAATAATAAATAAAATTGTAATGTCCCCAACCCTCTGACCGACGAAGAGGACGCTACCATGCCAGTAACCATTTGGGCATCTAGCCCCATGAACATGTACATACATCTAAACTGAAATAAAATGCTTGGAAGTAAATACATGTAGAGATGCATATTTGTTTAACATACAACGGAAGCAAAACCATATATTTTAGCATTGAACATGTTCATCATCATTCATTAACAGTAAATATGATTGCAGAAACAGAATAGTCAAGAATACTTCTCTTATGAGTAATTCGTCCCGCAACCAGCTACGTCGCTGCAACGTTCCACCCAACCATAGGCCAGTGTGCTCATCAATCTCTCAGCAAAACTGCCAAACTTGAGCTAGGCATGATTCCCCAAGGAATAAGGGACTAATCAAGCTTACACATATCCAAGGATACACAAATAAGCCAAGCCAACACAGTAGGGTTTATCAGGCCATCAAGGAGCTGGGAAGAGCTGAATGCTAAACTGGTGAGCTCATTGAAGAGCTAAGGACTCATACACCAGAACTAGGCTGACTTCTAGGACACCCACACACACCCAACACTAGGAAATCAATCCCTTCTTTGCTACACAGTCCCTCAGGCCCCGACCCCCCCCTTCCAGTGCTATTCAGGGGTTGTGGAGAAGAAAGCCAGCCCTCTAGCTCTGTCTGTGTGGTTACCCAAATGCCCCAGGTTTATCAAGCAAACCAAGCCTTCATCCCACTCCAACACAGTCCGAAGACCAACCACTGCATACATGCAACAAAACAGGGTATTCACAGCTTGACAGGGAAATCGATTCCTGACTCGTTCTTGGCCCTATCGTGGTCAAAACGACTCAATAAGAATCTACAGCAGTCCAAAATGTAGCTGAACCATAACAAACCAAATCATGGGTGAAACCAACATCAAACCAACAATCATGGTAAGAACAACAGCCCCGGTCTCACCACTGAAACAACGGGAGATGCACAACCTGAAAATGGAAGAGAAGATTTGATTCTCATCCTGGACAGGGGAAAACATAATACACAACCTAGAATGTGAATGGCTCATTCACAGGAATCATGGATGACCGAAACTGCACCCCCATCTCGCTGCGTGAGTAAAACCAAGAAGAATCCCGTGCATGAGGAGAACATAATGATCCCTTGCGTGAGGATGGACAAGGATGGATGAAGGCGTAGCTGTTTCCCTGCCCATGTGAAGATGGAGAGTCTACTGGTGGAGTGGGTGTGTGGGCAAGGACTGACCGTCCTACCACACCCACCACTACCCAACAATAACTGCCCCAACTAACATATGGGGTTTAATGTGGTAGTTGGATGATAGGACAAGGAAAGGTGAGTAAGACAAAAAGGGCGGGTGACAACCAAATGGGTTCAACAACTGACACATGGATTTTCCCCATAGGCCCAAGGTTTAACAATTCTCCCCCCTCTTATCCTTAGGAAAATCATGCCCTTTTCATTATCATTGCACCGTCGTAGTTGGTTGTAGGTTCATTTTAATTAAAGTGCATATTTACATGATGCCAAAACTATAACGTGCTAGATAGCACGATATACCATCGGTAACGATTCCAATCACCGAAACATAACACAACCAAATCGATGGTGGGACTTTTGCCTTTAGCTCCTCACCACTATTAATTACAATATATACATCATGTACCTTTAATGCAAACGGGGTCAAAAACGGGGTGTTACATTCCCCTCCCCCTTGGAATAGCACCGTCCTCGGTGTTCCAATACTTAGGAATACATATACAATTAACACATCCAAAATTTCAAAATTTTGTAGATCTATCCTTCGTTCAATTATTTACTTTGAACTTTCAGGACCAATCCCTTTGGCTTCCATGAGCTTCTCCTGCTGGTTCTCAGCTTTCAACTCACCCCCAAGTCTAGGAACTTTGTGGCTGCTAACCTCATGATGTTCCCTTGTTGGGAAGTCCTGGCGGTAATGATGTCCTCCGTATTTCCAGCATTTCGCTGGCTGCTTCATCTTTACCTGCTCAATTTCCTTTAAGTCTTCATGCCTGGAACGTTTCTTCATGGACCGATTGGACGAATGCCTCATCATTGATCCACTTTCCTTTCCTTTACGGATTGCTCCTGGAAGGATTTTTACCTCCTTTTGCAAACAAATAGAGTCTTGCAAAATATGGTGGTTCATCTCATTCTTCCTTTTTTGTATCTTGAGCATCTCTCCAAGATTTTCTTGGGTCTTGGCAATTGTTTGAAGGAGACTTCCAACCAAGTCCAACAACTTTTGGTTTGCTGCCATGATCAATGTGCACGACTGGATTTCACTTTTCTCACCTATGAAATGCATCATTGTAATTATGTTAGGCCAAGCATAATATAAGCATTAAAGACAGTCAATTTAATTGCCCAATTGGCATGGCAGTCCAAGTCTTATCAAGGAGACTTTCATACTTTTCATGCCTTCCCAACAGGCACATGAGCTCATTCATGTCCATTCTTGGGCAGGGAATTAACTATTCCAGCATTCATAATTTATTTTAAGCAAATAAACACATTCTATTTTCAGCCATACATGCATTCAACAATCTTTTGTTCTCATAATGCATAAGTATATCAAAAAAAGGAAAGAGAGAGCAACAATAGTTTTTCCCCTCTTTGTCTTGTTCCATTTTGGAACCCACACCACCACTGTGGCTTTCATGCTCTTAGCCTCTTTCACTTCACCGTGAATGTTGGACCAACCCTTTTTGGCCATGACACTTAGTGTCTCTGGTCTATTCCAGACCTCTCAACCATGGAGTCTCTCCACATGGTTCGTCTACAACTCTTGGCTGCTATGGCCTTCACAGTCCCACTAGCACCTTTTTCATTATCGCTCATTCTGAGCTCTTTAGGACAGTCACATGTCCACATGCACCCCTAGGATGCCCTAATAGTCCTCACTCCAAGCGATACCTATATTCAAACATTGAATAGATTCACATATTTAGTTTATTCTCATTGGTTTGTCTCTAAACAAGAGTTAGAAGATTATAACCAAACCATATACACAAGTATATTCATAAGCAAGAAGTTTCAAGATAATCCAGTACTTATTTGTATTGTTCGTTTCCTCGTTGGTCCATAGGGTCCCGCTTTGCTTTGCAAGCCTTGGAATTGCCTATGGACTTGGATGTTAGTTCAACACGTAGGCTGCTCCTCAACATCAAATAATTAATGTCTAGCCAGTACACCTTCACGCCGACTGGGAAGGAACAAATCAACCAAGCCAACACAGTTGGGTTTATCAAGCCATCAACAAATCAACCAATCCAACACAGTTGGGTTTATCAGGCCATGCACTTATATCAACAATTCACTTATATCAACAATGCACTTATATCAACAACCAAATTGCATCTGTTTAGCCTGTCAACACAAGCAATATAAGCAAACTCATCAGCGTTATTGCTCTAAAACTGTAATCATACTTCATATCATTCACTATCAACTATTGAAACACCAGGAGTGCGTCCACTCCCTAGGGTGTAGTCAATATTGAAAACCCTTTCATGACTCGACATCGGGAGAGTGTGCACCCCTTTTCGATGTGAACCATGTAGGCCCTATTCATACTCAAGCAATCTGTCATAATGGAAATAAAATCAAAACATGCTCTGCATATTGAATTTAACAATTTGACATGCATATTCTTAGCTAGGGTCACATAACACTTAGCCATTTGCCGATGCAGTATTCCTTCATTAAGGAGGAATGGAGGCTCCCTTCTCTGAGTTGACAGTCCCTCGGTTTTCCATCCCAACTCCTTTTACATTCCATATCCCACACATGTCTTACCGACATAATCTATACCATCTCACTCATGTTGCTTACCAAACATGCAGTGCAGATGGGACATTTCCAAAATGTCCAATGGAGTTTCTCCTGAAACCCATTTCTAAGATATGGGAACCTTCCCATGAAGTTTGGCTCCTACAGGCCATCACACATGGTCTTCCTGCAATGTGTACCCCTGGCACATTCATCAAGTAGCCAAACAATCAATCATTTTCTACTAATACAATCCAAATTTGATTGTTCCATAACCAAGCAATGGCATTAGTAAGTAAATTCAATATGAATTTGCAACTCTGTCTACTACAGTAATTGATTTGCTTAGCAATGAGGTGATCCTCATTTGTTGGTCTCTTGTAAGTGGCACCACTAAGCCCATTATAATTTTATGCTTACTAGCATAACATGAACATCCACTTACAACACGTCCTCCTGACACAATTCTATGCAAGCCAATAGTGATTAGTAGTTGTTAGTAATTTCTCAAATCTGAAATTTACAAGTTCAAATTGACAACCCATTCTGCATACAAACTATTTTCACAACCATGAGACTCTTCTCATGAGGTTTGGCTCTTTCACATGGTAGATTTCGGCCTTCGTCGTGGTCTTACCCACATTGCCATGCCCCCAATAATCTACCTGAAATCTGAACTTCAATCAGCCAAACACTTGTAAGTCTTAATGCATATAACTTTTTCATTGCTGCAACAATCACTGAAGCATTTTCAGAATTATAGAATTCAAATACTTCCAGCTATTAGCATATTAATGTCACCAAAACTCATTTACTTCACGTGAATCATTATCGTACTTAAATTGCAAGGTATAGTCACATCATTTATGCAAATTAAATGAAATGTTTAGATACTCCTTACTTCACAGGCGTATCATTTGTACCATTTTGTCCTTCCATGGAGCATTCTGGTAGCCAATCGATCATGACTACCCTCTTCATGCACTTATTATCCTGCATTCATAACAACTCTTGGAAGGATTCTAGAATTATCATTAATTCATCATTTCAGCCATTGGTTAGTCATAATAACACATGCACTATCTCGATGCATTCATGCAATGCATCACAACATTTGCACCCATACTTATGTATGCATATCTACAACATTTACTCAGGCTTTTCATATGCATCCATTCAATGCATAACTACAAGATTTATAAAATCTCTTAATGCATATCCACTCAATGCTACCTTGTATTCAGGAATACTATGCATTCAATCATACTATGGCCTAATCGTGACTACCTCATATAGGATTCCCTACCATAATCAAGACCACCGGTGCTCACATTTTTTGGGTCACTAAGCTCATAACAACATATACATGCATGCTAAATTTCTATATGAATGTAGGGTAAAATTCTAAACAACCACAGGGTGTGAGGCCTCTTGCCTTTAACACTCCATGCAATTGTCATAATTAAACCATTACTTGCATGGATCCTACTTACACCCTTGACATTACCAGTTTAGTTGGTCCCTTGTAGGAGATTGCAGAATCCACTCACCAACTTTTGATCCTGGATTCGTTGCCTTATCCCTTTCTCCAAAAGTTTGCTGGTCACCTTCATCAACATCAGCAACAATTTTAGCTATGCTCATGTTGTTGTTGGTTTTTCTACCAATACCAACACCCATACAATGTTTACCATTAGTGGTTCATTGTAAATATATAATTCCCACTAGTCTTACCAATATGTAATATCCTATGCATGCAAGGCATATCCCCATACATTTTATGTACCAAACTTATAAAATATAATATAATTAGTAAGATAGCGGTTAAGGAAATTTTCCTTTTCAAGTCCCTCATCTTTGCATGGAATTCCTCTTCCACATGACAGCTGGTTCGACTTCATAGTATTTGCTACCTCTAGGCATGCAATTCCCAGATTTGTCCATATTGATAGCAACATATTCAAACTCTGGTGATTCTCCCTTGTTCCCTGTCGGATAAGCTTTCCAACGCCTATCCACATGCTCCATTCTGACTTCGGGTGTGAAAATCACACCACTTCTAAAATGACAATTTTAACCAAATTTACAATTGTATTATGGTCTGGAAGGCCAACTTCAACCACCTACAATTTTTCTTCCTTTTCAGCCCTGAAATCCACTGGAAATTGCTGAAATCCCACTAAAAGCCTGCTGAAATTTGCTGAGAAATCCCACTTGAAAACCCAAAATTTCCTTCATCAAATCGGGTCTCTTCCCCACTAATTTTTCGACGTATCGGATCCTTAGTTGACTAAGATTCCGATGTTTCGGCGACCCAAACAACAATTTTCTTTCTACGCTTATCGGCGGTCTCATCAACTAATTTTCTCCGACGTGTCGGCGGACCAAACAACTAAATTATTCCGACTTGTCGGTGGACCAAACAACTAATTTTCCCCGACGTTTCCTGCCCTGCGGAAAAAACATCTCCCTTCATCCGCCGCCGCATTGGCTGTTCCATCAACTAAATTTTTCCAATGTTTCGGCAGTCTTCTAGTGATCTCCATTGACACTGCGGCTCCTCGATCAACTAGAATTTTTCTATGATTTCCACACTTAAAGAATTTTCAGCGAAACTTCCTTTTATCTTCTGCCGCCGCATCGACTCCATCAACTAACTTTTTCCGATGTTTTTTGTGCTTAGGAAAATGTTCAGAAAATTTTCTTTTTGTCCTCCTCTTCTTACCGCCGCCGTGTCGACTATGTACTCAACTAATTTTTGCCGACGTTTTCCGCCGCATCGGCTGCTCCATCCACTAACTCTCGCCGATGTTTCGGCGTCCTTCAGGAGATCCTGGCTGACACTGCGGCTCAACATCACTTGATCAACTTTCAACAGTTTCAACACTTAAGAGAATTTTCATTCTCTTTTCTCCTCTGCGTCAGTGCCCTTATCATCTATCTTCTGTCGACGTATCGACACTTTCATCACCTACGTCCACTTCCTTTTTCCTCCTGTCACTCCGTCGGCTCCAACTTCTTCTATTATCTGCCAACGTATCGGTACCTTCATTATCTATATCAGACGATCTTTCAACTAACTGAGCTGATGTTTCGGCAATTGCTTCCACTAGTTTTCTCCGCCATTTTGACGATCTTCAGTTAAGCCGAGCCGACGTATCGGCTCAGACTTCATCTAATTTTTGCCGCTGCCAGGGTTTGTGTCGGTAGATCTTCTGACTAAGTTTTTCCATGAGCCGACGGTCTTGGCACTTAGAGAAATTTTTGATTTTTTTTTGAAATTTTCATTCTTCCCTTTCGCCGCATCGAAAGTCTTTCCATCTAAGTGGGCCGACGTTTTGGCGGTCTTCAACTGAAGACTTCTGATGATTTTGGCACTTAGATAAATTTTCAAAAAAGTTTCTCCTCGTCGGCTTATCTCGCCCGATGTGTCGGCTCTCAACACCTCTAATTTTCACCACTGCGGCTCCCTTCCAGCAAGCCTTCCCTTTCTTCTGCCACCATTGTGGCTCATCATCGGACAACACAACCGACACTACAGCTCCTTCTTCCCCTATTCTTCACAGGTCACTGATGGTCTGTGTCAGAGGGTCTTCCAACTACAACTTCCGCTGTATCGGAGGAGCTTCCCACTAAGTCTTCCGATGGGTTGACAGTCTGGACACTTAGAAAAATTTCTGAATTTTTTATTCTGTGGTTCCTGTCAGGCGGCCTTCCGCTTAGGTGATCCGATGCATCGGCGGGGCTTCAGACTAACTCCTCCGACGATCCGGTGATCTCAACACTTAGAGGAATTTTTCAAAATTCTCTTGTCATGCATAGATTTCCTCTGATTTTTGCTGGGTAGAGGGAAACCTTCCTCTGCTAGCTGATTCTTCATGGCCCATTCAGGCCCAGACTGCAACGATAGCTCTGTTACCACACTGTAACATCCCCAACCCTCCGACCGATGAAGAGGACGCTACCATGCCAGTAACCATCCGGGCATCTGGCCCCATGAACATGTACATACATATAAACTGAAATAAAATGCTTGGAAGTAAATACATGCAGAGATGCATAATTGTTTAACATACAGCGGAAGCAAAACCATATATTTTAGCATTCAACATGTTCATCATAATTCATTAATAGTAAATATGATTGCACAAATGAAATAGTCAAGAATACTTATCTTATGAGTAATTCATCCCACAACCAGCTACATCGCTGCAACGTTCCACCAACCATAGGCCAGTGTGCTCATCAATCTCTCAGTAACATTGCCACCCCCAAGCTGGGCATGATTCCCCAAGGAATAAGGGACTAAGCATGCTTACACATAGCCAAGGATACACAAATCATCCAAGCCAACACAATAGGGTTTATCAGGCCATCAAGGAGCTAGGAAGAGCTGAATGCTAAACTGGTGAGATCATTGAAGATATAAGGACTCCTACACCAGAACTAGCCTGACTTCTAGGACACCCACACACACCCAACACCAGGAAATCGGTCCCTTCTCTGCTACACAGTCCCTCAAGCCTTGACCCCCCCCTTCCAGTGCTATTAGGGGGTTGTGGAGAAGAAAGCTATCCCTCTAGCTTTGTCTGTGTGGTTCCCCAAATGCCCTAGGTTTATCAAGCAAACCAAGCCTTCATCCCACTCCAACACAGTTCGAAGACCGACCACTGCATACACGCAGCAAAACAAGGTATTCACAGTGTTATCACTCCAGGAAACTCCTCTAGGTTGTAGCTCGAGGATGCCTGGTAACTTAAAATGTTTTTTTTAGGGTTTTCTGATATGGATCAAGTCAGGTGACCTATATAACCTCCCACTCTCAAGACATGCATGAAGCTCACTCAATCACAAGGCTTTTAGTTACAACTTGTTCAGTAGTTTGAAAATAAGGTGCAGGGATGGAGAACTCATCAAGCTGACAGACTTACATACAAAACAAATGCATATAAATGGCTAAATCCTGACAAGGATGGTACTTATAAATCAAATCACATTAACTCACCAATAGGATGACATCTATTAGCTATTAATCAACTTGAAAATTACCTAAATGCACATTCAAGCATAAGTACAGTAAAGATAAAGATGATGGCTGGACAACTCATAACAAAAGAACTTACAATTAGAACAAACAAGGTGAGACGCTTGACAATAGAATAGGCTCACAAATCCCCGAAGTCAAACCCTTATTATAAAATCAATCATGGGCTTTATAGCCTTCTACAAAAATGACAGATCCTGAAAATCCGATCTGTTTACACAAAAATACTTGAAAGTGATAGTTTTCGCAGATCAGGGCTTCAAACCCTTGCTAATTATTTGTCTATCTATTGTGAAGATCTAGTTCACTGATTGAATACTAAATAATAGCAATAGTCGCTGATCATCACTACTGTTGGTTCAATGTGAAATTTCCGCCAACAACCAATGTCTCAGTGTTTAACTGAAGTGACCTTTCTTGTTTAATCCGCTCGGAATTTCTACCTTGTCGCCGCGGTCGCTGATTGAAAGTTCTGACCTCTAACTGTCAGCACCCCAAGCCTTAATGCTGCCGCAGTGTTGGCACCTCAAATGACTAATATTCTTCGCATCGAGGATCGGAACACCAAGACTGAACGTATCTGAGCTTTCAACCGCTAGCTTGTCGGTGATCGGAAGTTGTACTCACTAATGCATCGAAACCTCAAAGATGAATGCTGCCGTAGTGTCAGAGGTTCCAACAAGTAATTTTCTTAGCATCGGCGATGATTTTCTATTGTGGTGGAACCCTTAGTCAGTCTGTCTTCCACCGTTGCGGCTCCTTAATGAACTATTGTGCCGACGGTTAGTGTTTTCAAGTTCCCGGACGTGTAGTCGTTAGTTCTTCCGATCGTCGATGATTTTTCTGTTGTGGCGGAACCCGTAGTCAGTTTGTTTCCCGCCTTTGCAGCATCATAACCTCAAAGATGAATGCTGCCGCAGTGTCAGATGTTTCAACGACTAATCTTCTCAGTATCAGCGATTATTTTCTATTATGGCAGAACCCGTTGTCAGTTTGTTTCCTGCCGTTGCGGCTCCTTAGTGAACTATCTTGCCGACGGTTTATGTTTTCAAGATTCGACGCGTAGTCCTTAGTTCTTCTGATCGCTGACAATTTTCCATAGTGGCGGCGCTGCAGTGAACTAAAACTCCAAAACATTGGTGTAATAGAGGACTACCCCTCCGATCATTGTTTAAAAAATGTTCTGATGGCAGTAAAAAGTTTAGCAATACGCCTAACCGTCAAAGGGGTTTTCCACCTGTTATTTATCTTCCATTTTTCGGTGGCTAATGAGATGTTTTGATCCTCGCCCAAGCCATAGAAAGCTACAATCTTGTGAAATTTTCATAAAAAACAGAGGCTTTCAAACTGTTAGTGACATTCATATCCCTCATTGAGTGAATAAAATTCTTCATACGAAAATAAATTATTTTGGGAGATAACATCTGGCTCCTACTTGGGGATGGGAACCTCCCAGTGAGGTCCCAAGAACCCCAGACCAAAATGCCTTCCCCTAAAAGCAACTAAGTAACTTAACACTATCCTTTATTGTTCCATTGGGCATGGAGTCTATTCTGAAAACAAAACAACCTAATATCTATTAATTTACAATCACAAGGCCTCAGAGCCTCAAATAAAATAGAGCTTCAAGTACCGCCCATTTATTGGGCCATCAAATACCTCTTCACCTTCCATATTCTACAATTTGAAGGTGTTATTCTTATGTAACTGGACTATCACAAAAGGGCCAATCAACAAAGAGTCAAATTTTCCATGTTTCCCCTTGTCCTATCTGACAACATCCCACTTGAGGACCCAATCTCCAACTTGGAAGTTGTCTACCTTTGCTCTTTTGTCAAACATGCCCTTTATCCTCTGTTGATGAGCTTCTGATTTTCCTACAACTTGCTCCCTTATTTGCTGTAATTCTACCAAATCCATCTTCCTTCTTACCATATCATTTGGTTCATCCTCCTCTTCCTGAAAGAACTTTGCCACTGGAAGGATGAGCTGGATAGGAAAGATGGCCTCAGTGCCATAAACTAGTTTGAATGGAGAAGTCCCTATGGATCTTTTGTCTGTCACCCTATCAGCCCATAAAGCAAACTTAAGATTTGAATCCTAGCTTTTCTGATTTGTCTCTAGCAATTTCCTGATGATTCTGACTAAGCTTTTGTTGGATGACTCAGCCAGGCCATTGCCTTGTGGGTAATAGGATGTGGAGTACACCAGTTTGATACTCAGTGATTCACACATTTTAACTAATGCCCCAGCCTTAAAATCTAGTGCATTATCAGTTACTAACCTTATTGGGCAACCAAACCTGCTGAATATGTTCTCATATAAAAATCTCATGATGACTTGATGAGTGGCATTTCTGGTGGGAACTGCTTCTATCCATTTGGTAAAGTAGTCAGTGGATGCTAAGATCCATTTATGCTGTCCACTGGAAGATGGATTTATTTCACCTATGAAATCCAGACCCCATTGCTGGAAAAGCCCATTTACTGTAACAGGCCTAAGGGGCAAGGATTTGAGCTGCTGCTTCCCTATAAATCTTTGACATTGGTCACAGGCTCTTACAAAAGTGCATACATCAACAAAGAGGACTCACCAATAGTATCCTGCTCTTAAGATCTTGTGGGCTGTGGTTTTCCAGCAGTGGTGGCCTCCACATGCACTGGAATGAAAGTGATGCATGACCTGTTCTGCTTCCTCTTTATCTAGACACCTTAACAAAATTCCAGACTGATCCCTCCAGTACAACAATTTGTCAATTATGCAAAACTTAACAGATTTCAACTTAAGAGCTCGTGCTTGGTTAGGAGTGAGATCAGGAGAAACTTCTAATTTTGGCAAAAATTGAATGATACTTGAATACCACTCACATGAAGATATGTTCTCAGCTACTGATGGACTGTTATTCCGATCTTGATTCACTTATGTTTCCGCTGCTATCATAGTCTGCACCTTTGCTGATCTGACACATGTGAAATTTATTCCCAACAGTTCATAGTTTTCTTTGGCCATGAGTTTGGCCAGACCTAATCCCCTTACCAGCTTGGTGGGGTTCACCTCTAGATCGAACTCAATGAGTTTGGCAATCCACTTATCTCTCTTCCCATCAATGTCAGGCTGAGTCAAAACATCCTTCATAGCAGCTGAAGGGACATATGCAATGACCTTTGCATGGAGAATGTAGATTATGAAAGTCTTCAAAGATTTTATGAGAGCATAAGCCTGCTTCTCAATTGGGTCATACTTCAGCTCAGCATCTCTCAAGGTTCTGCTGAAAAAAGCAATTGGATGATCAAGACCTTCATCATTCATTTGTAATAGTACAATTGCCAATGTGTCATAAGATGCAAAAGATAAAATGTAAAAACCCTTGGTGTAGTCAGGACTAATCAGGGTTGGGGCCTCCATGATGGATTTTTTAATGTCTTCAAAAGAGTTTCATGCTTGGTCATTCCACTTTATTTTTGCATCCCTTTTTAGCATGATTGTTATATGCTTTACTAGCTCAGAGAAATTTGGAATAAACCTTCTGACAAAGTTTATCTTGCCTAAAAAGGAACGAATGTCTCTTTTTGACCTTGGTATTGACAGTTTTTGGATTGCTTCCACCCTCATCAGATCGATATTTACACCTTCAGCTGAGACTATGTGGCCTAGGAGCTTTCCTTCATTGAGTGCAAACTGGGACTTCTTGGGGTTCAATGATATTCCATACCTTCTGCACTTTAGAAATACCTTCCTTAAATGTTGAAAGTGGTCATGATGGCTACGAGAGTAAACTGTTAAGTCATCCAAATATATCAACACAAATTTATCTTTTATCCCTACAAAATCTAGGTCCATAGCTCTCTAAAAAGTATCCCCAGCATTCATTATCCCAAATGGCATTTTAGCATACATGAAGGTGCCCCAAGGGGTGGTAAAGGCAGTATTCTCTTGGTCATCTGGGTGCATAGCAACTTGGTTGTATCCATAGAAGCCATCAAGGAAGGACATGACCCTGGCCCATGAGAGTTTCTGTAGCAGATGTTCCATCTTGGGCAGTGGATAGTTGTCTTTTTGGAACACTTGTTCAAGTTTCTAAAATCCACACACAACCTGATTTCTCCATTTTTATTTCTTACCACTACTAGATTTGCAATCCACTTGGAATACCTAAGGGGAATTATGATCTTGGCTTTGAGGATTTTGTGGATCTCTTTCTCAATCACTAGTAATAGAAGAGGGCTGATGGGTCTCAGCTTCTGTTTGAAAGGAATGGTGTCCTTCTCCAAAGGAATCCTGTGTTGGATGATGTTGGTGTCATATGTTTTTAGGTCACTATACTCCCATGCAAAGACATTAGCAAACTCTTTTATTAAGCTGCAAAATTTAAACTTCTGTCCATCAGTTATCCCAGTGGATAGATTTATCAGTTTTGGATGGCTTTGGCTGCCTATGTTTTTCTCTTGGATAGCATGATCTAGCTCCCTTTTGGCAGGCTTGAAAGGGATGTCATTGTGATCAAATAGTTCTTCCAATGGTACTATACCTCGGGGTATGTAATTGCTGGGCAATTGGACAATATTATGCTCAGTCACTTTATCTTTTAACTTGAGCTGTTTGGATTCCTCCATGTTAAGGTTTTCTTGGTCTATGTGTATGTCAGAGAATTCATCTACTAACTAAAGCAATTTACTAAGCTCCTCATCATTTTCAAACACACTCCAAAATTTTAAATTGTCTGGCAGAGAGGGTCTGTACTTGACTAGAACATCATAGCTGAGCTTAGGGGGTAAAGGAGGAACAAACACACTTGCAGATATGGATAGGGAATCATCCAGGTGATTCAAAGCCCTAGGAATATATGACAGTTCAAAAAACATAAAGGAGTCTTTGAGTTTCCATACCTCCTCCCTATAGGCCTTCAATATGATATTTTTCGTCTAAAAAGTGTTGTTGACCTGCTGTATGATGAGGTTTGCGTCTACAAAAATCTTCATGCACATGATCCCCATCTCCTTGGCGGCTTTAACTCCTAGGAGCAAGGCTTCATATTCTGCTACGTTGTTAGTGGTCTTGAACTCAAGCTTACAAGACAGGTGAATGTTTTCCTTAGATGGGAAGATCAATACTACACTTGCGTCTACTGAGCTTTGAGCGCTAACCCCATCAAAATACATGGTCTAGATTGATTTCATGACTTCTTCGGGCTGCTGACGGGTGGGCTCAGTGAGCTGAACTGATGTCTGCTAATTATCATCTATTTGCAAAATGCAAGACCCAAAATCGGTGTCTACTGCGTAGATGGGGTGATTCACTGAGTGGCTCTCCTTGCTGATAATGTATGCTAGCTGATTTTCCCTGTACAACCTCTTAGTCTCCCCTCCAAACATGGGAATGGTGCAATATGTGAGATCCATCTGAAGGGTACCGCCTAGTCTTTTGCTCCATGACCGAGACAACAAGAGGTCGAATTTTGGAGGAATATCGACCACTACAATGTCCATCATTACACTTTTTGAAGGTAGCTGCATTAAGTTTATAGCAAGGTCTTTGATGAGGCCCAAGCACTTGAACTTCCTAGAGTCAAAGGAGAATAAATCATAGTAGTGCTTGGTCATGCTGAGGCCAATCTCATCCATCACAACCTTTGGCATTAGGTTATGAGAGGCTCCTAAATCCAGCAAACCATTATGGAGGATTTTATCATGGATGTTCAAGGATATATAGAATGGTGGGCAGGAGTCCTTTAGGTCTTCGATCATGGGGCCCAGGGTTACAACAGGCTGGTCATCTTGCAGGTTTACAAATTCAATGTCAATGTGCACCTTGGGATGAAGGGAATTCATAATGGAGGTTTTGAATGCATCATTCTTCATTAGCTCAATTAAAGGGAAAGGGATTTTCAATTTTTGAATTTTAGACTCGAGGTTGAAGGAATAATGCAGCCTATCTGGAAACCTTACCTCAGGATCTATAGGTTTTAGTTGGACTTGATCAGGTGTTGCTGAAGGTGTTGGTTTATGCAATGCTTTGGATGGGACAACCACTTTCTTTGGTAAAACAACAACCTTTCTAGTTGGTGTGGCAGGATGCTTGACAGGTACAACATTCTTCTTGAGGGGAGTAACCAGCCTAGATCTCAGTTTGTAACCTCCCTGACCATAAGCCTGATAGACAACCTCTTTAGTGATCTGCTCATCAATCAGGGCTTCCTCATATTCTGCCTGGGTTAGAAAAGAATATTCCACCTCATCCTCCATGCAATGGATACTGTCTTCAGCTTCTCCTTCCTCTTCAATGAATTCTGGATCTTCTTCTAATACAACATTTTGAAATGGAGCTCTTATTCTCTGATCTTCCCCTTGATTTCTCTCCCTTCTGAGAACCTGAACTGGGGGGTTTTCTCTTCTACAAGGAACAAAATTTGGCTTTCAAGGAGCAAAGTCGCTTGGCCCTTTACCCCTCACCGGTAGATGTCCTTGGTCCTTCAATTTAGACATTTTAGCAGTTAGGTTATCTAACAATTTGGTCATTTTTTCATTCTTGTTATCTGATGCCGAAGCCCCACTATAGTCGGTTGGCTTCTTTTTCCTGTCTATCTTCCCTTTGACATTTTGAGATGCCAGAATGTTTGACTCTACTTCTAGGGCAGCATCCTGCATGAGTGATAAGGAAACAAACCTCCTTTCTCTGAGAAGTAAGCAGCAGTTAGAGTCAAAGGCATTTGCATAAGTTATCCTAGCTGAGGTATCAGTGGGCTTAGTTTCGGTAGGGATCTTGCTGTACATATTGTTGATTCTCTTGGTAAAGTTGGAGACAGACTCCCCATTTTCTCTTTTCAGGTTGCTGAATTCTGTGATATAGTAGAGGTGGTCCCTCCTTTCTCCCCAATTCTTTAGGAAAATGTCATCTAGGGCCTCTATGCCTGCCACTGATCCGGCAGGCAGTTCCTTAAACCACATCCTAGCTTGGCCATCTAGGCTTTACACAAACACCCTAGTCCATACATCTTCTTGTTCTATGTTAATATTTTCAGCATAGCTGTAAAAAGCCTCTGGATGTTCTTCAGCAGTGAAATCCCCTTCCCCTATAAACTTAGGCATATATTTGAGATAATCCCCAGTAGGCATGGCTGCGAGAGGATTTGGCAAAATTAAGGGCGCATACCTAGCTACCAGGATCCTTTCCATCTTAGTCAATTGAGGGGCATCCATATTGGAAATGGGTATGGACAGGGTTGTGGAAGGAAACACTGATGAAGATACTTGCTGAGAAGGTGGTGGCATACTTATCCCAGTGGAGTCACCAGGGATTAGATATTCACAAGTAGCAGTGCTTGAAGATGCCCAACCCCTATATTTTTCTGATGTATCTAAAAATTCTTGGGAATTAAGAGTTTCAGCAGAAGAAATAATACTAGAAAGATTTGGTGAAATACCTGATGTATCTTTTTGTGTAGTACTGCTGGTCCGTCTTAGTAAAGCCCTAGATTTCCTCAAAATTTCTTCTGGATCTGAAACCAGTGTTGCTGGTGGCCCCTTTGGGTTTTCTCTGGTACTTGGTCTTCTTGAAGCCACCTTATATCAATGGAGTAGCCAGATAGATTATTACAACCACAATAATGTCCAAGCTTTGTTTATCATCAAAGCATGGATCTACGTCGTCTCCCAAGGAAGCTGAACTTCAATTTCCCCTCCCCGGCAGTGACGCCAGTTTGTTATCATTCTAGGAAACTCCTCTAGGTTGTAGCTCGAGGATGCCTGGTAACTTAAAATGTTTTTTTTAGGATTTTTTGATATGGATCAAGTCAGGTGACCTATATAACCTCCCACTCTCAAGACATGCATGAAGCTCACTCAATCACAAGGCTTTTAGTTACAACTTGTTCAGTGGTTTGAAAATAAGGTGCAGGGATGGAGAACTCATCAAGTTGGCAGACTTGCATACAAAATAGATGCATATAAATGGCTAAATCTTGACAAGGATGGTACTTATAAATCAAATCACATTAACTCACCAATAGGATGACAGCTATTAGCTATTAATCAACTTGAAAATTACCTACATGCACATTCAAGCATAAGTACAGTAAAGATAAATATGATGGCCGAACAACTCATAACAAAAGAACTTACCATTAGAAGAAAAAATATGAGATGCTTGACAATAGAATAGGCTCACAAATCCGTGAAGTCGAACCCTTATTATAAAATCAATCATGGGCTTTATAGCCTTCTACAAAAATGACAGATCCTGAAAATCTGATTTGTTTACACAAAAATACTTGAAAGTGATAGTTTTCGCAGATTAGGGCTTCAAACCCTTGCTAACTATTTGTCTATCTATTGTGAAGATCTAGTTCACTGATTGAATCCTAAATAATAGCAGGAGTCGCTGATCATCACCACTGTTGGTTCAGTGTGAAATTTCCGCCAATAGCCAGTGTCTCGGTGTTTAACTGAAGTGACTTTTCTTGTTTAATCTGCCCGGATTTTCTACCTTGTCGCCGATCTAAAGTTTTGACCTCTAACTGTTGGCACCCTAAGCCTTAATGTTGCCGCAGTGTCGGTGCCTCAAATGACTAATCTTCTCAGCACCGATGATCAGAACCCCAAGACTGAACGTATCTAAGCTTTCAACCGCTAGCTTGTCGGTGATTGGAAGCTGTACTCACTAATACATCGAAACCTCAAAGATGAATGCTACCGCAGTGTTGGAGGTTCCAACGACTAATCTTCTCAGCATCGACAATGATTTTCTATTATGGTGGAACCCGCAGTCAGTCTGTCTTTCGCAAATGAACTATTGTGCCAACGGTTAGTGTTTTCAAGTTCCGATGCGTAGTCCTTAGTTCTTCCGATCGTCGATGATTTTTCTGTTGTGGCGGAACCCGTAGTCAGCTTGTTTCCCACCGTTGTGGCATCATAACCTCAAAGATGAATGTTGCCGTAGTGTCGGAGGTTTCAATGACTAATCTTCTTAGCATCGGCGATGATTTTCTGTTATGGCGGAAGCCGTTTTCAATTTGTTTCCCGTCGTTGTAGCTCCTTAGTGAACTATCTTGTCTACGGTTTATGTTTTCAAGCTCTGATGCATAGTCCTTAGTTCTTCCGATCATCGATGATTTTCCACAGTGGCGAGGCCACAGTGAACTAAAACTCCGAAACGTCTGTGTAATAGAGGACTACCCCTCCGATTATTGTTTAAAAAATGTTCCGATGGCAGTAAAAAGTTTAACAATACGCCTAACTGCCGAAGGAGTTTTCCAGCTATTATTTATCTTCCATCTTTCGGTGGCTAATGAGATGTTCTGATCCTCGCCTAAGCCACCGAAAGCTACAATCTTGTGAAATTTTCATAAAAAACAGAGGCTTTCAAACTGTTAGTGACATTCATATCCCTCATTGTGTGAATAAAATTCTTCATATGAAAATAAATTATTTTGGGAGATAACACACAACTTGATAGGGAAATCGATTCCTGAGTCATTCTTGGCCCTATCGTGGCCAAAATGACTCAATAAGAATCTACAATAGTCCAAAACGTAGCTGAACCACAACAAACCAAATCGTGGGTGAAACCAACAACAAACCAACAATCATGGTAAGAACAATAGCCCCGGTCTCACCACTGAAACAATGGGAGATGTACAACCCGAAAATATATGATTCTCAGCCTAGACAGGGGAAAACATAATACACAACCCAGAACGTGAATGGCTCATTCACAGGAATCATGGATGACTGAAACCACACCCCCAGCTCGCTGCGTGAGTAAAACCAAGAAGAATCATGTGCGTGAGGAGAATAGAACGATGCCCTGTGTGAGGATGGACAAGGATGAATGAAGGAATAGCAGTTTCCTTGCCCACGTGAAGATGGAGAGTCTGATGGTGGAGTGGATGTGTGGGAAAGGACTGATAGTCCAGCCACACCCACCACTACCCATCAATAACTGCCCCAACTAACATCATGGGTTTAATGTGGTAGTTGGATGATAAGACAAGGAAAGGTGAGTAAGACAAAAAGGGTGGGTGACAACCAAATGGGTTCAACAGATGACACATGGCTTTTCCCCATAGGCCCAAGGTTTAACAATTCCCCCACCTTTATCCTTACGAAAATCATGCCCTTTTCATTATTGTTGCACCATCGTAGCTGGTTGTAAGTTCATTTTAATTAAAGTGCATATTTACATGATGCAAAACTATAACGTGCCGGATAGCACGATATACCATTGGCAACGATTCCAATCGCCGAAACATAACACAACCAAATCGATGGTGGGGATTTTGCCTTTAGATCCTCGCCACGATTAATTACAATATATACATCATGTACCTTTAATGCAAACGGGGTCAAAACCAGGGTGTTGCATTGAATGAACTTACTCCACTTAGAAGATAGGAAGGATGGGCACAAAGGGAGATTCTATATTGGTGTAGATGATCAATAAAGATTCCAATTGTCTATAGAAATGAACGAACCTCACAAAGCCAACAAGACTGCCTACTTGTCTAATCTATAACCACTGATCTCCTGGGTGAGCATAAGATCATATGTCAGAAATTAGTATAATTACTCTTGGCTAGCTCTTGGTAGGTTGTTGTTGAATAACTCTCCCTAATTTGTTTCACACATAGTCCCATTTTCCAAGGGACTACTTATACATCACAAGCTACAAACAACAATTGTTACCGTTATACATCAAGTGCTACTACCACAAAATTTTATATAGACATAAACAATTTAATAGACCTAGGGGGGCTCAGGATCCACCTCGGACCTGCCTTAAACATCTAGAGAACATATGGGTAGGCAAAACTGCCGACATAGGTTAAATCTTCAACTATTGTCTTCCCCAAAGTACTTTAATTGTTGGCCGAGGGCTCTTTGATTTGTGAAAATTAGTATTCAGAGTCTTTGTCTAGTCCGTCAAGGAACAAAATCATATTGCTGTAAGTGTTGTAGTTCTAAAATCCACCCATTTTCGACTTTTTCCTCTACCATGCTAAGCAATTTCATTTTTCAATCTACCACCACGAAAATGATATTGCTAGTAGACAATTCTGCTATAGATCATGTATTTATTATGGCCTGGCATAAGTCAAGAATCAGAGCATTATGACTCATATTAGCAATTACATAATATCAACAATTTTGATAGGGAAGGTAATGTTGATCCTACTACATGACCCATCCCTGTTTTGCATATACCATTGAACTCAAAATGCAAGAACCTTATGTTGATGCCTTGAAAAGATGCTTGCAAAGGTCATAACATTGTTCAAACATTAGAAAACCAATGCTCAGATTACTTGGAAGAGATGCATTATATGTGATGTTGGCCCATGTCCTGGAGGACACATTTAAAGTACTTGTTTGAATTCTAGTCCCCGCCTTTTGTTCTTTGAAGTGTTTGTTTGCATGCAGACCCCCATTTTTTCTCTTTAAAAAAACTTGAATAACTAGAAGATTGGTCATATTTGTCTAATACATGACTATTTATGGTCATAAAATATAGCTATACCTTACATTAGCTCCTCAAGGAAAACTGGAGTAAATAGTTTGTACTGATACAAATCTTAAATTTGTGTGCTTCTATATTTGTATGACTTTTGCTACAAACATATTATGATAGAAAACTACCAATTTATGTTAGTTTTGTACCTAGGAATTTGTTCCCTAAGTGATTTTTTTTTGCCTAAGTCACTTAGAAAAGGGAAAAAGGTGACCCTCACATTAAAAGCTACTTAATGAGACTTTATAAAGTTAAAGTCACTTTTTGATAAATTTAAGTGGGTGAGTAAATTTATTTAAGTGATTTAAATAAATGTGATTTTAACTCTCATTGAATCTTAGCCATTGGATTGGATCTTTCTCCACCGTTGGATTAGATTCCCACTTAGGGTTTAGACAAAAAGGGTTGAGGGAGGCAAAACTTTTTACTTTTCATTCTTGAGAGAAGAAGAGAGAAGAAGAGCAGAGAGTGCTGAAGAGAAGAGAGAGTGGGCACGATTTTTGAGGTAGCTTGTTGAAGAGAGTTCGAGTGGGCACAAATATCGAGGAGCATTTATTGCTGGTACGGATTGCACATAAATCGATGGTGTGTACGACCTGCATTTATTGTTGTACGGATTGGAGGGGGTGTACAGCCTGCATTTATTGTTGTACGTATTGCACAGAAATCGAGGGGGTGTACGGCCTGCATTTATTGCTGTACGGATTGCACATAAATCGAGGAGGTGTACGACCTGCATTTATTGCTATACAGATTGCATAGAAATCGAGGGGGTGTACGGCCTGCATTTATTGCTGTACGAATTGCACAGAAATCGAGGGTGTACGACCTGCATTTATTGCTGTACGGATTGCACAGAAAATCAAGGGTGTACAACCTGCATTTATTGCAGGTACTGACTGCACAGAAATCGAGGGTGTACGGACTGCATTATTGGCTGGGCACGTTTTTCAAGATTTTGAGATGAAATCTTGGGTGGAGATAAGTTAAATATTTCACTGTATTTCTGTTCTGATATTTTGCTGAAGATAATAAAATCTCTCTCTCTCTCTAACTGGTTTTCCCCGTGGGGGTTTTTCCAGGGCTTGATTTTGGCCAAAAATCTCTGAGTCTATCATTTTATGGTGTGATTGTTAAATGTGTTTTTCAGCCTGTTAGTGTATTTTACTGTGTGTTTAATTGTTCAGTAAAATTTCATAAGTAACCTACAGCCAATGCAAAACCAGCTGTATGTGAAAACCACGAAATGTTGACATAAACCATCAAATAGTAAAACACAGATTTTCTTCATGGTATCAGAGCTTGGGGGCAGAAAATAGTGATAGTTTGCAGACACACAGAAATTTTCAGATCTCAGAAATTTTTAGTATTTTACCTTCTGTCAGTGAGCAGCACTTTGTTGGGTTGTGTAGAGATGGCTACAGGTCTTAGACTGGAGGATAGGCTGGATGGGACAGGAAATTTTGTGCCGTGGAAGGCCAGAATTTTACTGATACTGGAGGAGAATGAGTTATGGCCGGATATAGTTAGGAACACTACAACTAACCCGGTTGTCATTCCTGCATCAGCAGATGCAACAGCTCTATCAGCTTTCAACAAGAAGGACTGTAAAGCTAGGAGGATCATTCTAGATGCAGTTAAATACCACATAATCCCTCACATTTCAGGAAAGACTAGGGCACACTTGATGTGGTCAGCCTTGATCAGTTTGTATGAGAGTTCCAATGAGAATAGGAAGATGGTTCTCAAAGAGAAACTCAAAAGTATAAAGATGAATGGGGGTGAGGGAGTCACAGCATATCTTACCAGGATTTCTGCAGTTCGGGATGAACTTGCAGCGGTTGGGGAGGTGGTAGCACCTATAGAGCTAGTACGCACAGCAGTGAATGGGGCTTCAAAGCCCCGGGGTGCATTTGTGCAAGCCATAGTGGGTAGAGAGAACCTACTGATACTGGAGGAGAATGAGTTATGGCTGGATATAGTTAGGAACACTACAACTAACCCGGTTGTCATTCCTGCATCAGCAGATGCAACAGCTCTATCAGCTTTCAACAAGAAGGACTGCAAAGCTAGGAGGATCATTCTAGATGCAGTTAAAGACCACATAATCCCTCACATTTCAGGCAAGACTAGGTCACACTTGATGTGGTCAGCCTTGATCAGTTTGTATGAGAGTTCCAATGAGAATAGGAAGATGGTTCTCAAAGAGAAACTCAAAAGTATAAAGATGAATGGGGGTGAGGGAGTCACAGCATATCTTACCAGGATTTCTGCAGTTCGGGATGAACTTGCAGCGGTTGGGGAGGTGGTAGCACCTACAGAGCTAGTACGCATAGTAGTGAATGGGGCTTCAAAGCCCTGGGGTGCATTTGTGCAAGCCATAGTGGGCAGAGAGAACCTACCTACCTGGGATAGACTTTGGGATGACTTTGTGCAGGAGGAGACTAGGAGAGGTCTTGTATAGGGCAGTACATCTCACAGTGGGGTTGATGATGAGAATATGGCTTTGGCAGCTAAGGGCAAGAAGAAGAAGCGTCCCAAGAAGGGTGGGGCCAAGCAGCAGCAGTAGAGTGGGCAGAAGAAAGACTTGAGTAAAATCAAGTGTTATGCATGTCAGGCGTTTGGGCACTATGCTTCACAGTATCCAAGCAAGAAGAAGAATAAGGGACAGGGACAGCAGACAATAGCCTCATCAGAGGTTGATGAGTTTGGTGATGCATTTCAGAGGGAGTTTTCCCTATATGCTGGACAGATGGAGAGAGAGAGAGAGTCTCTTTAGCCACCAGCACAGACATGGATATGGATAGTGAGCATTCATTGTTGGCAGGTCATCAGGGGAGTCCATCCACCTCTACTACTTGGTATATTGACAGCGGAGCCTCGAGCCACATGACTGGAGCTCAAGAGATGTTCTCGGAGCTATCTCAGACAGGTAGAGATGTGGAGGTTGTCCTTGGAGACAACACCATTGTTAGAGCTATTGGTCGAGGGACCATTACATTTCAGAGGGAGTCGATGAGTCTCATGACTTTGAGGGGTGTGTTGTATGTCCCTGGGCTGAAGAAGAACCTTGTGTCAATTTCCACCATTAAGGACAGGGGTCTTGGGGTGTGCTTTTCAGATGGGAGAGTGTAGGTGTATCCCAGGGCTACAGGTATGTCTAGTGCCATGGACATTGGAGTCAGATGTGGGAAGCTGTACAAGCTCTTGTTTCAGCCACAGTGTGCTCTAGCACATAGCAACAGCAGTGAGCTATGTGAGCTATGGCATCGGAGGATGGCCCACCTACATCACCCAGCTCTCAGATTGTTGAGGAGCATGGTTACAGGATTACCGGAGTTCAGCATTGAGCAAAGTGATGTGTGCAGGGGGTGTGATTTGGGAAAGTACACCAAGACTACTTTTTCGAGCAGTGACACGAGAGCTGCAGGGGTGCTAGATCTTATCCATTCTGACATATGCGGTCCTATGTCATCAGTGTCTTTGACAGGTTTTGAGTACTACATCAGGTTCATTGATGACTACTCCAGGAAGACATGGATCTACTTCTTGAGGAGCAAGAAGTCCTCACTTGTGTTGAGAGTCTTCCAAGGGTTCAAAGCCCTTGTGGAGAAGCAGATGGGGAGGAAGATCCGGATGTTGAGAACGGACAATGGGGGTGAGTATACCTCCAAGGAGTTCGATGCATTCTGCAGACAGGAGGGCATTCAGAGACAGTTGACAGTTCCTTACACTCCTGAGCAGAATGGAGTAGCAGAGAGAAAGAACAGGTCGATTGTGGGGGCAGCCAGAGCGATGCTTCATGATCAGGGGTTACCTTTCTTTCTATGGGCAGAGGCATGTATCACTGCATTTTATCTGTAGAATAGGAGTCCTCACAGGGCAGTGGGGAGTAAGACTCCTGAGGAGATGTATTCAAGCAAGAAGCCTGAGGTGGGCCACTTTCGCATATTTGGCTCGTTGACTTACTCTCATGTCCCTTCTGAGAAGAGGACGAAGTTTGATCCCACTGCAGAGAGAGGCATATTTGTGGGATATGATGAGACTTCGAAGGCCTATCGGCTTTACTTACCTAGCCTGAGGAAAGTTGTTGTCCGGGGGGAAGTGAAGTTTGATGAGGAGAGAGCCTTCAGGAATTCTAGGGAGTTAGAGCAGGGGGAGACACCAGCTCCCACACCTCAGTTGGTACAGGCTTCTTCGATGTAGCTATCAGGTCCATAGGTTTCTGGAGTGACTGGATCACAGGGTACAGGCACAGCTTCTACAGGTTCAGTGATTCAGGTGGCTATCACTTCAGGGACAGGTTTAGGGTTGAGTCCTCAGATCTCAGGTTCATCAGGTACTGGTCCTCGGGGTGTTGGACCTTCAGGTACTGGGACTTCCTCAGATGAGGAGAGCCCAAGACCAGTTTGGGAGGAGCAGTATTCAAGGAAGAGGAAGCCTAAGTGGCTTCAGGAGACCTTGAAGGATGCAGAGGTATTTGGTAGGCCCCAGGAGCAGATCAGGACAGTGGTGGAGCTAGACAGGTATGGTGTGGTGCCAGACAGGGATGGTATGGCCCTTGTTGCGAGTCTTCGTGACTCTGAGCCA
>LPNX010678448.1:0-10194 GCA_001517045.1 Pseudotsuga menziesii
AAAAATGTAATTTATCCTTGAAAAAGTTTGAAAAATCTTGGTTGGTCCAGTTAGCTATAGGAACTAAAAAGAAAGTGGTTAATTATGTTGAAAGTTGTGATTTGCTTATGAGTTAGTTTAAAACTCAAGTCAAATTAAATGTGTTATAGTTAGTATCTTATGACGTCCTAATAGGTATGGACTGCCTAGAAAAAAATCAAACAATTTTAAATTGTTTCTAGAAAATGTTTACTTGTTTAAATAATAAAAAAGAAAGGATTATAGTTACAGGAATACCTAGGAAAATTTCTGTTCGACAAATCTGAGCTTTACAGATGAAAAAGGCTATAAGAAAAGGTTGTAAAGTATTTTTTGTACACATAATAAATAATGAACAAATTGATAAAGAAGATAAGCTAAAATTCAAAGATATTCCTATTAATCTGTCATAGTAATCTAGGGACTAAACACAAGTCTCATCAAAGATTAATAACAATAAGGCATGAAAATGGTGTAATTGTGCTACAAAATGAGTAGTTGCTCTGTATATTCACACAAAGAATGAGTAATACAATACAAGATCATGCTACAAGCATGAATGAGAAAGCAATTCGAATTCTGAAGGAGGTCATTTGAATTCAATGAGTGAGTCTATATTAACTGAATGTAAGCCACAGTCAACACTCAAGTTAACCACTGATCAAAACCCTAATTGACTCAATTGAGCCCTAACTGAAGTCGGAGTGCAATACATGACTGAGTCTAATTGAAAGTAGGTCAGACACATGTCATAGCAAGTGAACCAACAAGTGGTAGCACATCAATGACTCCAATGAACCCTGATGAGGTTGACTAAAGTGTAACTTAACATCAGAAGTGGTTGGAGACACCCCTGTTGACTCTAGTTCATTGAATAATCAATTTAATGAAGGAAGGTGCCTTCACTGCTCTACTTAACTGATTGTAACCATCATTTAGTAATATGGGGCATTAATAACACTTAGATCACCCCCGGAGTGCTCCAGTTAGCCTCCTTGAACGTAAGGGAAGGCTAAGTTAGCCTCCTTGACTAAAGGTAGGCGTGGGTGTGATCTAGCTAATGTAATCTAGTGCTCCTCTGATGTCAATTAAGTCAATAAAACTTAGGATAGTGGTTTAACTAGGCCAAATTGACCAAAATGAGTTTGTATGGTGGTAAATGTCTCCAACACCCCCCCTAAGCTATACTCGGGAGGAGTAGAAAACATAAAATGCATAAAAATGCTAGGGCCCCGGAAACTAAGGCCATAGGTCACCTTGTACAATACTCAAACTGAAACAATGCTAAAAAACAAACTAAGTGAGGAAAAGAGGGAAAACCCAGTGGGAAACCCCCCCCCCCCCCCCCCCTTAAGATGAACACTGAAAGTAGTCTGATCACCCTGATGGAATCATCCCCAACAATGAAAGGAGGTAAGTGAACTTCTTTTCTGAAAAGCTCTTGGTGAAGATGTCTGCAATTTTCTCATCAGTCGGGCAGTATTGCAAAATGATGGTCCTGTCATGCACTAGCTATCTGATATAGTGCATGTGTATCTCTACATGCTTGGTCCTCCGCCTGGTAACTAGATCTGTGGATATCTTAATAGCACTTTGATTGTCAGAAAAAAATACAGTGGAAAAAGTACTACCAATGTCAAACTCTGAAAGAATGACTTACAACCAAACTGCTTGGATGCAAGCATTCACCGCTCCTCGATACTTGGCCTCTGCTGAAGATAATGCTACGGTAGCCTCCTTTTTGCTAAACTAGGAAATGGGGCCACTAACAAACATGAATACATATCTGAAAGTAGAATTTTGATCAATAGAATCACTCGACCAATCGAAATCTGTGTATCCAACCAGCTCTAGATTGGAGGCTGCAGCATAGTGAATGTCGTAGGTCTTGGTTCCCTGAATATAATGGAGGATCCTCTTGGATTCCTTCGAATGAAGATCATGAGGCTGCTGCATGTATCTTGATACAACATTCATGACATCATAGATATCAGGCTGAGAATGTGTCAAGTACAAGAAGCTACCAATCAGTTGTCGATAGATAGTGCAGTCCATGGGAGGTGTGCTTTTTCCTTCTTCAAGGCTGATCCCTGAAAGGAAAGGGAATGGTGCATGCCTGCATTTAGCCATGTTAAACTTGACTAACAATTCTGATATGTATTTGAACTGAGTGACCATTATCCCATCAAAATTTTGCTCAATTTTGAGCCCCCAAAATTGTTTTAAGAGCCCCAAATTGCTCATTTCAAAAGCATTGTGGAGAGCCGTTTTGATGGCTGAAATAGAAGCAACTGTGCTACCTGTGATCAGTAAATCATCAACATATAAAACAATAATAATCAAATGACCATCAGACTATTGTATATACACATTTGGATATGATCTACACCTTTGGAAGTTTTGCAAGATAAGGAAGGCATCCATCTTGGAATACCACTCTCTTGGGGCCTATTTTAACCCATATAGTGACTTCTTTAGCTTGCAAATCAAAGATGGATCAGAGATGTATCCCTCAAGATGCTTCATGTATATCTCCTCATGAATATCTCCATGTAGAAAGGCTGAATTAACATCCATATGATGCACTTCCCACTGCTTAGATGCTAAAATTGCCAAAACTAGGCGGATGGAGTCCATTTTTGCAACCGGTGCAAAAGTCTCATAGTATTCCAAACCTTGGACCTAAGAGAAACCTTTTGCCACCAGCCTTGCCTTATATTTGTAGGTGCTACCATCAGCAGCAACAATGGTCCGAAACACCCACTTGCATTGAACCAATTTCCTTCCCGGAGAAGACAAACAAGCTCCCAAGTAGTGGTTTTCTAAAGAGAATTCATCTCTTCATCCATGGAAACTTGCCATCTCGGATCCTTTCGAGAATGGTAGTAGGATTTTGGGTCTAAACTAATGATCAAATAACAAGTTTCAGACAACAAATTATCAGGACAAGAGAGCAAAATACCCGCTCTTTGGAAATCAGACTGGGTTCTCCTTGGATCATTCAGATTTCCAATGTTATCTCCTGCAGAGGAGAGTGTCTGTCGGGCCCATGTGGGAAGATGGATTTTGTACTTCAGGTTTTGATTCAGCATCTCATGTTTTCTGTACACTGATATCAGAAATCAGAGGATCCAAATCAGTGTCATCACCCCCAATTTCATCATCCAAATATTCAGTAGAATAGGAAGGAAATTCAGTAATTTTCTCCTTCACTAGTTCCACCTCCTCAAGAGGCTCATCGAACTTGACACTTATCTCAATGATGATCTATTTTGTTTTGATATCTAGTAGCTTGAAACCTTTTTATTCATCAGGATACCCAATAAACATACATTCTATGCTTTCTGGTTGCAAATCCCTCCTTTTATCAAGTGGAATTCGGGCCCATGTAGTCGACCCAAACACCCGCAGGTTCGACATCCGGCTTGTGTCTGAAGTATGCTTCGAAAGGGTCTTCCCTTTCAAGGATGAGTGTGGCACTCTGTTCTGAATGTATGCTGCAGCATGCATGGCTTTATCCCACAAATTTGCAGCCAACTTCTTTGATTCCAACATACAGGTGGTCATCTCTTTGAGAGACCGATTCTTCCTTTTCCCTACATCGTTCTTATAGGGAGTGTAGGGAATTGAATGTTGGACCTAAATACCACTTTGGGAACACATGTGAAGCAACTCATTACTAACATACTCCCTGCCATTATCAAATCTCAAGATCTTGATCTTAAGCCCGGAGGTATTCTCGATCAAGGCCTTTAGTTTAGTGAATTTTTCACATACTTCAGACTTCTTTTTGAGAAAGAAGACCCATGTGTACCTTGAAAAATCATCAATAAAATTCAAAAGATACCTTGATCCATTCATGGATGTGACACGCATTGGACCGGTGATATCAGAATGTATTAGCCCCAAGATGCAAGTAGCTCAGTTTTCCTTCCCCCATTCGAACTTGTGCTCAGGGTGTTTTCCAACCACACAGCCCTTGCACATTCTAGTGGTTTCCTTGATGATCGGGAGGCCTTCAACCATGGATTTTTTCTGTAATTGCTACAAATATTTGAAATTAATATGGCCAAACCTATCATTCCATAGCCTACTAACTTCATTTCCATGAGTTAGCAGTGCAGTGGGCTTTGCATCGGCCACAAAGTGGGAAAATTCATAGGCTTTTGCATGATGGTTTGCAAGGCCTTTAGCAACAAGTTTCCTAGATGCAAGTTATATTATCTCAACATCATTTGGGATGAAAGATACTATCTTAGGCACTCCTGTATGTGTCATCTGATAGACATTAAGGATATTTGATGCCAGAGACGGTACATACAAAACATTTGAAAAATAGCCATTCTCAAGATCAACCATACCTTGTCCTTCTGAAATGATGGTGGAGTCATCTCCCATGTGGATGGGGATGGATTTACTGGTCTCCAAGGATGAGAAGGAGTCTCTTTCAGCTATCATGTGGTTCGAAGCTCCAGAATCAATCAAGAGTGCTTTGGACTTAGAAGTGCTCCCCATGAGGGCATGACCTCTTTCATGCTGTGGTTCCCGATCTTCCTGATCTCTCCTCCGAAAGCTTTTTGAAATATTGATGTGATTTCTCTCAAGGAGAGAGGTAGCTTCATCAAGCTTCTTCTTCATGCAGGAATGTTCATGGTAGAATCCCTTCCTGCAGTATGAACACTTGACTTTTTCCTTTCCATGATGCCCTTTCCATTTGTTCTTCTTTGAGCTGGAGGACCCATTATGCTGCCGATTTTCAACTTTAGGCTTAGGAGCTTCAAATTTAGTTTTTGGGTTCTTCTACTACTTTCCTTTTCCCTTTAGATATTTGGGCCGCGAGACATGGAGGGCTTGATCACGGGAGGATCTGATGATCCCCATCTGGATAAGCTTATCATGTTCACTTGTTAGGGACTCAATGAAGGCATTGCGTGTAGGCATCTTCCATCCAGGGGTTGTGATCTTCCCCGAACGGAATGTAGAGACAAAAACTGAATAATCAGCTCCAATTTTGGAGAGTATGGTGAGGATGAGTATATCATCCTCCTTATCCACTTTGCATTGCTTCAATAGTAAGACAATGTGCTTGAACTTTGTGAAAAAGTCATTCAAGGTCTCAAAATTGGAAGGATGGAGAGACATCAATTCATTTTCGAGCTGGTAAACTCTCAAATCATCCTACTTTCCATACAGGGTTTCCAATTTGTCTCAAATTTCCTTTGGAGTATTCAATCCCGAAAGATGGAAAAGAAGATCCTAGGAAACAGAGAGGCATAAGAATCAGAATGCTTCATCCTTCTTGTTCAAGAATCTAGCTTTTTCTATCACAGAAGCAGGCTCTTCTTCAGTGTCCATAGTGACCCTATAGAGTCCTCTGGCATGTAGTTGGATCTTCATATCTCCTTTCCATGAGTGGAAATTGAACAGAGTCAAAAGATCTACAGAAGAAGCCATCCGAATCTGCTGGAGCGAATGCTTTCGCTTGTTAAAAACCTAAAAATCACAACAAAAAGGGCAATGTAAGGTTAGACAACCTGCACATTTTAGGCTTTCATCACACCCAGCATAGTCAATCAAGCAAGATTGATCAACAAGTTCCTTACTTGGGGTATGAAGTGGCAAGCCTTGGCTTCTGGTGCAGTGTTGGAGTTTTGAGCTATTGCTTAATTTTCATGCAAGATCTGTCAAAAACCTTGTTTTTAAGAGATCTGAGCTTCATCCCGCCATGAGCTCTGATACCATATTAATCTGTCACAGTAACCTATGGACTAAACGCAAGTCTCATCAAAGATTAATAATAATAAGGCATGAAAATGGTGTAATTGTGCTACAAAATGAGTAGTCACTCTATATATTCACACAAAGAATGAGTAATACAATACAAGATCATGTTGTAAGAATGAATGAGAAACCAATTTGAATTCCCAAGGAGGTCATTTGAATTGAATGAGTGAGTCTAGCTTAATTGAATGTAAGCCACAGTCAACACAAAAGTTAATCATTGATCAAAACCCTAATTGACTCAACTGAGCCCTAACTGAAGTTGGAGTGCAATAAATGACTGAGTCTAACTGAAAGTAGGTTAGACACATGTCACAACAAGCCAACCAACAAGTGGTAGTGCATCAATGACTCCAATGAACCCCGATGAGGTTAACTGAAGTGTAACTGAACATCAGAAGTGGTTGGGGGCACCCCTGTTGACTCCAGTTCATTAAATAATCAATAAATAATCAATTTAATGAAGGAATGCACCTTCAATACTCTATTTAACTGATTGTAACCATCAGTTAGAAATATGGGGCATTAATGACACTCAGATCACGCCCGGAGTGCTCCAATTAGGCTCCCTGAATGTAGGAGAAGGCTAAGTTAGCATCCTTGACTGAAGGTAGGCGTGGGTGTGATCTAGTTGATGTCATCTAATGCTCATTTGATGTCAATTAAGTTAATAAAAATTAGGATAGTCGTTTAACTAGGCCAAATTGACCAAAATGAGTGTGTATGATGGTAAATGTCTCCAACAATTCCAACCCAACAAGATTTCTCGGATGTATTCCCAAAAGAAATTCCAAGATTACCTCCAAAGAGAGATATGGATTTTACAATCAAATTAGTACTAGGAGCTGTACCTAATTCAAAGGATCCTTATCAAATGAGCATCTTGGAACTAAACGAATTAAAAAAATACAATTGCAAGAACTTATAGACAAAAACTATGTAAGACCAAGTGTATCCCCTTGGGGAGCACCTCTCTTATTTGTTAAGAAGAAATATTGTACATTACGCCTATGTATAGACTACCGTCAACTGAATAAAATCACAATTAAAAATAGGTATCATCTACACCGCATCGATGATCTGTTTGAATAGATACACGAAGCGACGATATTTTCAAAAATAGACTTGAGATTTGGATATCATCAAGTCAGAATTAAAGATGAAGACACTTTTAAGACTACTTTCATAACAAGATACAGACACTATGAGTTTGTGGCTATGCCCTTTGGGATGGCAAATGCTCTCGCAACCTTTATGTGCTTAATGAATAGTGTCCTAAGCAAATACTTAGATAAATTTGTAGTCATCTGTATAGATGATATAAAAATGTACCCTAAGACAAAAGAAGAACACGACAAACACTTGAAGATAATACTACAAGTTTTAAGAGAACATAAACTGTATGCTAAGTTCAGTAAATGCGAATTTTATAAAGATAAGATACAATATCTAGGGCACGTGATGTCCGAATAAGTAATACCGGTATACCCAGATAAAGATAAAAGTAATAATTGATTGGCCTGTTCCCAAGGACGTAACTGATGTATGATCATTTATGGGAATAACAGGTTATTACATGAAATTTATAGAAGGATTTTCGAAAATTGCAAATCCTATAACATCATTACACAAAAAGGGTAAAATATTTGTTTAGGATCAAAAGTGTGAAGAAAGTTTTAATAAATTAAAAGGATTATTAACGACTGCACCCATTTTAAAAATAATAGATCGAGACAAAGATTTCATTGTATGCACAAATGCATGCAAAGAAGGTTTGGGTGGAGTACTAACACAAGAAGGTCATGCAATTTCTTATGAATTAAGGAAGTTAAAAACACACGAAAATAATTATGCAACTTATGACTTAGAGCTGGCTTCCATAATCCATTCTTTAAAACTATGGCACAATCATCTATAAGGAAAAAGTTTTTTTTAATGTCTGATAACATAAGCTTAAATTATTTATTTGATCAACAAAATCTAAAACCAAGGAAAGCTAGATGGTTAGCTTTCCTTAGCAAATATGATTCTGAAATTAAACACATTAAAGGAAAAGAAAGTAAAGCGGTTGATGTCTTAAGAATAAATGCAATAACAAGTTTTATAGTTGCCATTAGTGGTTATAAAACCGAATTAGATGATAAATTGGAACAAGCATTAAAACTAGACAACGAATACCAAAATTTAAGAGAAAAAGTGACTCGGAATGAATATGGAAATATAAAAACAAATTATAGTTTAAATGAATTTAAGGATTAATGCAATATAAAAACAGACTTTATATGCCTAACATACCAGAAATTAAACTGCTAATTTTGAATGAAGTACACAAAAGTCCTTATTTCGGACATCCGAGGTATCAAAATATGATAACAGTGTAGAGAAAAGAGTGTTTCTGGCCTAATATGAAGAACAAAGTTGCTGAATTTTTAGCTAGGTTTATAGAATGTCAGCAAGTTAAAGATGAAAATCAATACCCAACATGTCTTTTATAATCATTACCAATTCCAAATTTGAAATGGGAAGTGATCAATCTTTATTTTATAACTGGTTTGCCTAAAAACGAGAAAAAAAAATGATTCAATAATGGTAGTTGTGGATAAACTAAGCAAGGAAGCACACTTCATACATGTTAAAAAAAGTCCTAAAGATGCTAACATTGCTGAAATCTTTATGAAGGAAAATTTTCATTTGCACGACATTCCGAAGGTAATAATTTTTGACAGAGATCCTAAGTTTATTCAAGTAATTTTTGTAAATCCTTATTTAAGTTACTAAATACTAACTTAAATTTTAGTACTACTTATCATCCGCAAACGGATGGACAAACAAAAAGGGTCAATTAAGTACTAGAAGATATGTTACGAATGTATGTTAGAGACTATCCCAAGAAGTGGGAGGATTATTTGCACTTAGTTGAATTTGTGTATAATAATCATTATCAAGCTTCAACAAAGCTTAGTCTTTTTGAAATATTCTATGGTAGGAAATGTAATACTCTTATTACATGGAGTAATACAGTTGATAGATTGATGTTAGGACCTGACTTGTTAAAATAATTGAAACTAATGGTAAAACATGTACAAAGTAATTTGAAAACTGGTCAGGACAGACAAAAGAGTCATGACGAGCTTAAAAGAAATCCGAAAGAATTCTGAGTAGGTGAGCATGTATTTGTTAAGATAAAACCCAGAAATAGATCCTTTAAACTAGGGAGTTGTGCTGAATTAGCACCTAGTTATTGTGGACCATTCGAAATATTGACAAGAGTGGGGCCAGTGGCATATCAATTATCTTTTCCACCTAATCTTAGAATACATAATGTCTTTCATATTTTTGTATGGAAAAAGTATGTACATGATGATCCTCATGTGATCGAATGGAATGTGATTCAAGTAGAACCCAAAGGATATTTCCAGGAAGAGCCAGACTATATTCTCGACAAGAGGGAAATTTTTCTTCAGAATCACACCATTAAACAGGTAAAGGTGCAATGGAAACACCTCAATCCAAACGAAGGAACTTGAGAATTGGAGAGCAATATGCGGGTGGCATATCCAACTCTATTCCAGGAAGACTCAGAATAAACTTAATCAACATCGAGGATGATGTTGAACTTAAGGGGGGGGGGGGTGTTTGTAACACACCTAAAACTGAAAAATAAATATTTTTATTTATTAAAAAAAAACATTATGTTAAATTTATTGTAAATTTTTTATGACCAAGTTGGTAAAGGATAGTTGTAATTGAAGAAGTATTTATTTTAATAATTAAATATAAGAGGCACCTATCCATGGGAGACTGTTCAATGAGTGTTCACTGAATCATTAGGAGGAATGATTAGTTGTAGAAGGCCGGTTGACAAGTGGTCGCAGTAGCATTTCACTTTCTATCTATTGCAGGAAGAATAATCCCTAAAATTGTGTTCATGTTCCCTCAGAGGGGGAAGTGAGCTAGTGGCTCATTTAATTCCAAAACTGACCCAAAGACCTAGGAAATATTAGAAATACCATCAAATTGAGCAGGAGGCTCACTACTCATTCTGTTTCCAAGTTAATGAACCTTATGACTACTGCAAACTGAAAAGTCAGGCACGGAAGGAATTTTATGAGGGGATATATAAAGTGGAATTGTTGAGTTAAGTCTGTTACTGAGTGCTAAGTTGTACCAAGTTGTTGTGTGAGCTATCATCAAGTGATATTCATCCTAGTGGTTCAGTGAACATGATCGGGGGTCGTAAGGAATTAATCTTGGCTACTTCAAGAGAAGGTTGGGTGGAACAGTCTCCTTTGGGTGTTTGTCCCCTTTTACATATTATCCATGTTTTAACTATTGTTATTTGTTTGTGTTATAATTCTAAGTTTGTATTTTTATTTGGAAGCATGCTCAGTAGTT
>LPNX010678449.1:0-25117 GCA_001517045.1 Pseudotsuga menziesii
CGATGTTTTTTTGTTTATGGTACAAATCCTCATAATTCAATCTTAATTGTACATGTCCATGTTGCAAGTAATAGCTTAGCACCTTTTTATGGTACTTGCCAAGAGGGCATAAATTTATTAACATAGAAGAGAAAATACTCAATTTTTATTGATATCAATAAAATTTAAGACCATTCCAAGCATGGGAGCAGGAGCAGTTTGTCACCTCCCCACCTGCGACGCGGGGTGGCGAATATCTAGTTTCATCTTAGCCTTCAAGGCTCTTTATCGTTATTCAATGCTTGTAGGTACCATGGCAGGGAGGGAGAATTGTTTGAGCACCATGATGTGGTATTTAGACATAAGGGTTTGGCTCTGCTCGGCTATGCACACTCCTTGGCTTGTTGAGCATCTGAAAACTTACTATGTGTCCGCCAGCCTGGATTGTACCAGGCTAATATTTAACATTCTCCAGCTCGATAATCTCTGGAAAGAGAGGGGAAACAGGGTTAGCATACTGCGGTAGTGTGGAACTCTGAGAAGAGTTACCTCAGGCAAAGGAAAATATCAGCGAGGTTGCAGTTTTCATGTGGTGGCAGACTATGATCCCCATATCTCTCACAGGGTTCATGTCCTCGTGGAAGCTTGGGAGTGTCACATACTTAATCAGAAGTTTGCTACGGGTCAGGGTGGAAGCTAGATCAGTCACTATTGGCTCATGAAGAGCATGCTCTACAATTTAATGGAGGATATGCTAACCAATTGTGTTGATGCCACAGACACATTTCAGATGGTGAAGACTAGGATCTCAAAGATTGATGCTCAGCTCATGGTGATGGAGAGCTCGTTTACATGGAAAGGCAACGTGGGAATCTTAGGCCATGACAGTTTGAATGGAGGTAGTCACGATCGAGGTGGTGGAGGCAATGGTAGCGCCACAGGTGGCATGGTTTTACCCAATTGTGGAGATAGTGGTAGTGCAACTAGGTGCACTATCGTGCCTCCTCCTACTATATCCTTCCCCATCCCCTTGACAGTGGAGCTGTTATTCAAGCGTTTGAAGGAGATGGCTTCCCAGCAGCCTGCTCCATACTACCAACAACTTGAAATTCCTCTGGAAGTCACTAGAAACTCACCTAGCCATTCATAAGAGGAAATATGGGCCTTCCCCATAACTGAATAAATTCCAGACATTCCACCTGCCTAATGTCCAAGCCATCCAAGTTTTTTGGTTTTTCATATCGTGTCAAGTGGTTTTCTTTTATGGACTCTGTATCTCGGTTTATTATCCATGCCTGTGTCCATTTCTAGGCCAATGTCTATGTTTATTTCTGGGTCAATGCCTGTGTCTGTTTCCGAGCCTATGTCTATGTCTATTTCCTGGTCAATGCCTCTGTCTTTTTCTGGGCTTATGTATTTTTCTCTGTCGATTTACTGTTGAATTATGTAACTATGTTTGTATTTTGGCCTCGGCCTTTACTTTCAAAGTGGAACAATATCGCATTTGGCTCTCTTAGATGACCATTTTTTGATAGGTCGAGGTGGTGGATTCACCTCCTAAGACCTCCTCTGGTGAGGATGACATCTGTAATTTTTGCCTCTGTATTATAATAGAATTAAGCATCTTACAAAAAATAAAAATAAACTTTAACACCACAAAATATAAGTGGTGCTAATACCACCATCTTAAAATCACAAAATGTAAGTGGTGCTAATTCCAACACCTTAACACCACCATCTTATAACTGGTGCGAATACCACCACCTTAACACCATAAACTAAAAGTGGTGTTAACTTATGGTGCTAAAAGATGGTTTTTCTTGTTGTGACTTTGCAATAAGGAAAAACGGTTATCATTTTCTACTAAAGTATGTCTATTGAATTTTGTAAATGATTTGTCTTCTTGCAATTTAACAAAAACTTTTGGAGAAATGTTGAAATTCAAGATATATTAAGGAAACATTTTATTTTGTGGAAGGTCAAATGTTTTTCTCTATTTATTTTTCAATAGAATTTTATGTTTTGAAAACAAAATGATTTTACATAGAAAAAATCAATTTAATCATATTCATTTTTATAGAAAATCAAAACATGATTATTATGAGGAAGGATTGAAGATAATCACTTGGTACAAAATCGACAAGATGCCTGCTGTTCTTATCATAGGCCCTTACATAGGATATAAAATGCATAAAGTAGAGGGAAATGTGGATGGGTAATATTGTTACATTTAAATTTGTGATCTTCTCAGATTCTAAATGTCTACACGGAGAAGGGACCTGTGGATGCATACAGAAAACATTCAAAAGATAGAATAATAGGGAAGAAGTTGAGAGCATCGAATATCTTGCTTTTCCACAAGATCCTACTAGATTGATAACTTGAGTTGTCAACATAGTAATTCATTTACCTTATGGTGAAAAGATTGAGCGAAAAGTACTCGCTACAGATTTTCTTTTTATTTTTTGTTTTCCATGGGTGGATCTTTTCGTTATCATGTATTATTTTGTGCGCTAATTTCATTTGTACATGGTTGAATGCTACATGTACTTTGGTGTTTCGTTACCACTCAAATTCTAGAAAATAAATAATTTGTGCTCGTCTGTTCTACAATGCGATTGAAATTGAATTACGACAAGAGAAAAAGCATTCAGAAAGCTGGCGTTGCCGATACTGTTCTTACATTGACCTTTAAAAAGTGAAAAAATGTACATATCGTTATGTATTATTCTGTTGTTACATTGATCTTCCATAGATACATAGTGTTATGTATTAGTGTCATATCATTTGAAAACAACCTAAATGTGGCTTGTTTTCAGTGCCACGTTTCACATTTTTTCCTTGGAATTATAAAATTCGATCATAAGAATTTGTATAGAAATACATAGTGTTATCTCTGGTATCATTTGAAAACAACCTAAATGTGGCTTGTTTTCAGTGCCAGGTTTCACATTTTTGGCATGGAATTATAAAATTCTATAATAAGATTTTCTGTCTCTATATATATACATATATTAGTACATCCACAAATTATTTGGTTATATCAAGTTTATAAGGATTAAATGGTTAAGAATTAGTTATGGAATGAAGCACATTTTCGAATAAAAAAACTATTTCTCATATTCTTCTATTTAAAGGGGTTTACTTTTGAGTTATTCATGTCCAGCTACATTTTATCACTCACATTCTTCATGTTATCCATTTAACAACTATCAATTATTTTTATATTATTTTTCTTTTTAACTCATATATTCTTCTAGTTGTGTGCCATGAATTATTGATTATTCATTCATCAGTTATGAGTTATCCATGCATTGCTACTAGTTACCCCTTCATCATACCAGTTGTTTTTTACATTGTATTTGAGGGCGCCCGCACGAACCTGCTACTCAAATATGATGCAATCAGAGTGTGCTAGTGGAACAAAACAACAATGCACACACACCTCCTACATGTGCGCATGCGCTCGTGCTTCAACAGTGGCAAACCTCCATGCCGAATTGCCAACATGGACAATAGGAGCATGCACACGCCCCTGATGACACACTTATGTTCCTATGCACGCACATGTATGTAGACATGCACGCATGTTTTGCGTGATCACACACAGGAACGCTCGCGCGTCCCTATGTTTAAAAAGTAAAAAACAATGAACAATTGTATTTTTTTTCTATGCACCCGTGAGCATGGAAGGAGGCAAAAATGACCCCCTAAGGAGAAGAAAATGACCCCCAAGGATCCCCACGGAATTGTACAACTTGCCTAAAATTACATTGGAGTAAGGTAGATAGAGTAGGAATGTAATTTTTTTTGTTTATTTCAATGTTTTTATTGTTTTTAAAATAAAATACAAAATAAAAAAATTTGAAAATCAATTGAAATGGGAAAAATTTGATATTGTAGGTACAACTTACCTAACCACAATGAAAAATACCAATGAACCATCCCAAGAAAGGAATGAAAAAAACCAATCAGAAGATCCAAATCCTGAATTAAATGAAGAAAACCCTAAAGATGAATTACACGGGAATTTAAACCAATTAAGAATTTTGAGTGATGAACTTAAGAACACCAGGGAACCCTCTCGAGTTTCCCTCGCCACATCAACACAAAACATAATAGAATCTATTAACATTTCCCATAGTGAGATAACTGGTTTGAGCGAATATAGGGCTTGAACGAGAGAGCAGTATAACACTGGTATATCCAAAGAGGATATAAAAAATTTGAATATCACAAAAGCCCAACTGTGGAGAAAATTTATAGATCCTAGAACATGAGAGCCTCCATATGTGAGGAAGATTCAAGTTTGCATGGACTGGTGTAATTACCAACCATGGAGAGAAAACTAGAGGAAGAGATGGTTCATGGTTTTCGACAAGCCTCCATGCAACAATGTCAAGGCCCCACAATATATTCTCAGGAAAATGTGGGATGAGTTTTTGTTAGGGTTCCATGTGAACTACTTCGACATCACCGAGCTCCAGGGCATCGGTTTTGTCTTAGCCTAAGATTGGCCTCACGCCCACCAGAACCCACTTAGAGGACCTCCTGCACCTAGGCAAGAGCCAAACCCACTTCCTAAACCCCCTAGGTTAGGTAGTAGGCTAGATGAGATCCATGAGTTGATTAGACATACCACACGACACCTTCTTTGGCATACCACATTTGTGGCTATGTCCTTAGAGAGCAAGCAAGACCCCCCTGAGAGACACACTTCTGCATGGTCTACTCATGGTGGGGGAGGGGGAGCAGATACAGGTGTTAGCTAGGTTGATCCATCTAGCTCGACAGGACCAGTGCCACATAATTTTTCTCATTGTGAGAATCCATGTCAGGTTCCCACACAGGAGCATGCCACAGAGAGATACCTACAACAGTTTAGTTATTCTTTTATTTAATGTTCAAGTATTGATTATACATTATGCAATCTCATAATTTCTAATAAATTTAACTTAGAATCAGATGTTGATGACTTGATGTTTTTAATGTACATCTATTCAGTGCTGAGTCTCCAATACAAGGGTGGGAGGACGCTAGTTCCTTCAACCTAGATTGATCCATGGCAACTGTAGAGGACATCGCGGTGCCATACACACAGGTACTTTCTTTCAATAATTAAATTTAATGTTAGTAGTTAATATTGTCATTCAATGTAGTTAATATTTAGTAATTGAGTCTAAATATTTTTGTGCAAATGAACATGTGGCCATGGTATTGAGTGACCTGCCATCCCAACTAGAGATCAGAAGATCCCCTCATGAGCACTTATCTTCTAATAAAGTATAAATTTAATTTCAGTTTTGATGGCTTAGATTTGTATAGTTATATTTTTATGTACTAATACATGATTCCATGAATATGTATGCAAGTTCGATTACATAGGCACTTCGATGTCACTATCTCTCCAGCTACTACCTTTTTCCCATCATATATGCTAGGTGTAGCTCTTGGCATACATTTCCCGTTCCCTACATCCCTCCCCACCCCGTTCCCTCCATCCCTTGCCTCCCACCCACCACGACACTTCCATCCAACTTGCCCCCCCTCGCCCCATCCATCCACCCCCTCCCTTACATTTTCCCATGTTTCCACCCTCCCCCCTCTGATCACATTACACCATCCATCCAAATTCACCCATCCCTCCACCCCATCCTAGACCTCATCCCCCTCCCCCATATTCCCCCACCACCCTCATTTCCTCTCCCATGGTGGCCCGTTCTATTCTACAGCGAGTTGGCCTTTATCATCATACATCACCACTTCTCCCACTCTAGTCCATGCCCTCTCCCACTATTCCCCCTAGTGTTGTATCCAACATCAATGTGGATACATCCTTTGCTATGCCATCCACCCTAGCTTTAGAGTAGGTTGTACAGGCCACTGCTCCACCTGCCACCCCTGAGGACAAGCTAATTGTTCCACATGCCAGCCCCCAGGACCATCCTGTTGTGTTCACAGTGAAATTGATTAGTTTATGAAAATAACATGCAATATTAACAAAAATTAACATAGAAAGTAAATTGTATGAGCTATCTTACTGTTTAAATGTTGCAGGGTGGCATTGCCAAGATACTTGGATCACGGAAGAGGGTAGCCTGCTCACCACTTACGGTCTTGTCTCAGTTGAGCTATTTAAAATTTGAAAACGTAAATTTGATTTTGAAATTGTGTTTTATACTTGTATAATTGTCTGCAGGAGTTGACATTTGATTGTTGTCATTTCAGAGCCCAAGGGGAGGTGGTCAAAGCAGTGAGAAGAACAGAGCCTCCTCTAGCTCGAAGAAGAGGAAGATGAATTTTGGAGTTGCACCTGGGAGCTCCAAGGGTGGGAAGTTGGCTTGAGATACCCTCCTATGTACACTATCCATGATGTGTCATTTTGGCACAAGTTTCCATATTTTGTATAAGGTTCGAGTTTCCATATTTTGTATATGGCACAAGTTTCCATTGTATAGACATTGGGAACAATGTTCCATTTTTCAGTACTACTGTATATGCTTGAAAATTTTTGTATATTAATATATCATTATGTACTTATTTATATTACTTTCCATTTTATTATAGATTTGCATACATTATGTTGAATGCAGTAGTATTTTATAGTTGACGTGCTTGCAATACTTATTGTTGACGAAGCAATAAAGTCTGTATGTTCACAATAAAATGCATAAAAAATTGAACAATGTAGGTTAGTTAACAAAAAATACACAAATTCATAAATGTGTACAATAACAATGATAAGTTACCTCTAACTCCTATAGAACCCTAACTCATATTGAACCAACATACTAACACCTATATTCTTATTCATTGTCTAAATTGCAGTAGAAAGCACTTGTTTTCCTTTGGTATTTACATAGTCATTATTGTTTCATTTGTCCTTCTACTCCATTTTCTAACCTTGACTAAGTCTAGGACTGTCTATCAAACTAGACTATAATACTACCTATTAGGAAACCATAAGACACACCTAAACCATTCTATTCTATCCTAACCATTTCTAAAACCATTTCCCTAGACTCCTACCTTTCCCTCTCTCTAAATCAAGTCTTATTCATTTCATTTCCACACTACTTAGACCCCCACAGCTCCCCCTATATCTCTGACTGCAATATCCATTTTGGACAGCCCTAGAAAACCACTAACTCACTTCCTTGCCTTCCTATCTTACCCACTCACTAACACATCACCTCAAATTTGTCCATAACCCAATTTAAAGTCACACAAAGGCACCGTAAAGGGACTCTATATAAACAATCATTCCCAACCATACTTAAACAAATCTGACAGTGGTATATAATCATCCATAACTTGGCAAAATATTAGAAAAGGCCTTGAATTTATTGCAAGTTATTATGTGATCAAAAGCCAAGTGAATATACTTCTTATCATTCCTACTTGATTGGAAATTACATCTTGGACTGTCACAAGACATTTTACTTGATTGGAAATTACATCTTGTGCTGTAATAAAACATTTTACTTGACTGGAAATTTGATTTGTTTTAAGAGTTCCATTGGCTTGGAAACTTGGCACTTATGAAATTGTTTATCACTTTTGTTTACTTAAAAACATTATACTTTTGTCTTGACAAGCTAAAAAGTGAAATATTGTCATAATGCTAAATGCTTCGTTGGAAATAGTTTTGTTTCAACGATACCTTTCAGTAATTCAAAGTTCCATTTCAACTCTTGTTTATCATTAGTACTTGCATTTGGGATTGTACACTCATTTTGGCAAGTTCGAAATTATCGTTTTGGACTGTCATAATCATTTTGACTTGGCTGGAAATCATTCTTAGTTTGACATTCCTATCTTCATGAAAAGTGGATTGATTGGGGTCTATGTTAATGTATGTCGGTTGCAAAATAGGTTCACTTTGTACAATATGATGAAACATCCCATAAAAATTGTTCTTCCTTGACAAATAAAAAATGAAACAAGTTAATGAATATGTGTCTTCTATGACGATCTATTGAGCAGCTGCAATTTTAGTGATCTATTGTACTAGTTGCAATTTTAACAATTTAAGGGTTAGCATGCATAACCTAGGGTTTAGAATCAACGAGGAAACCCTAACCCTAACTGAAGTTTAAAGGTTAGTATGCATAACCTAGGCTTTATAATCAATGAGGAAACCCTGACGTAAACGATGTTTTGGGGTTAGCATGCATATCCTAGGGTTTAGAATCAATGATGAAACCCTAAAGCTAGGAGGGAAACCCTAACACCAATCCTACTCAACCATCTCTTGTGGCCTCTTATAAAGTACCTTTTTGTTTGTATATGAGGATGCATAGCATTTGTAGTCATATGCCATATATTCTTTCTATACTAATCAAATGAAATACTTCAAAGCTTAAGCATCGATTACTTCACATCAGCTAGGGTTAGAGATTCATGAGAACTCCTTCTATAAACCATAGTGAAATAAGTAAAACATAGATTATATTCATCTTACATGTGTTTTGGACTTTCCTTGTCCATATCGGTAGGCCTTCTACTCCATTTTCTAACCTTTACTAACCTTAGGACTACCTATAAAACTAGACTATAATACTACCTAGTAGGAAACCGTAAGACACATCACTAACTCATCCTAAGATACCCTAACTTCTTGACTATAATATCCCATTTAGGGCATCCCTAATAGCCTTCGTAGCCACCTATAATAGCCTAAGGTCACTTCCTTGCCTTCCTATCTTACCCACTCACTTCCTATCGTGTCATCCCTATTGATCCTTCCTTCAGTAGCGACATGTTCTCTTTGGGTGTACATAAGTGCATGATGAACTATCCAAAGGTTTACACTTAGGATATCCAATGAAATAAACACAATTAAATTTTACTTAACAAATTCAACCCAAAATTATCCCAAATTAGCATGCATTACCAGTGTTAGAATCTACCCAATCATAAAGATAATATAAGCTAAAATTCAAATCTCCAAGTACACAATATTTGGACAACTGAAACAGTTCTTATGTATATGTCTATATATGATATGTATGTATATATATTTGGAAACCATAAGCGAAGCTAGGCCCAAACTATCATCGTTGTTATTAAGGTATCCACACTATAATTGTTTTCCTCGTTAGGGTTTATAAACCCTAATCATATTTCATCATAGAAGCACATGGAATTTCAGACAAGTATAGCACCATTTTTGATGTCAACATGTCTATCCTAGGATGATTCCTCAAACCCTAGGTCTTTGTCTATTGCATCAACACAAGCACCAAGACCTCCATGGAAAATCAACTAAACTTAAAAAAATCTTCTTCTAAGCAAGGAATCACATTAAACGAAATTTGGGGTCTAAAATGGGCCTCCTAAGGAAAATAATAAAATAATAGTCAAAATAATAAAATAATAGTTAAAATAATAAAATAATAGTTATTAATTTTGGAGGAAGAATGAAAAAAACTACTTTTTGTGTTCATATTTTCGACATATCTCCCTGTGTTTCTACTCAAATTATGAGCAGGAGAGCTTGTTGGATGCGGAATTTAATTTCACATCCAACGAGTACCCACACTGCATACTTTTGATGGACCCTTCTATCCCAAAAACAAGAAATACCTTAAAAACGTGATGATGACATCAACATCACGTTTTTTCAGGTATTTCTTGTTTTTGGGATAGCGGGGTCCATCAAAAGTATGCAGTGTGGGTACTCGTTGGATACAAAATTAAATTCCGCATCCAACGAGCTCTTCTACTCAGAATTTGAGTAAAAACACAGGGAGATATGTCAAAAATATGAACACAAAAGGTAGTTTTCTTTTATGACAAATATGTCAATTCAACCATTATGGTTGACTCATTTTATTGAAATTCTATTGGTTCTTGAATTCCAACTCACAAAATGTATTGTTGGCGCGTTTTCTTATAAGGCCCATTTAGACCCCAAATTTCCTCTAATGAAAGAATCTCGAGACTTATGAAGTTAAGTTTTCCATGGTCTTTCCCTAACATCCATATATCACACAAGAACAAGTCTACAATATCACCAAATACATTATCTCTTTTCTGTGTATCTTCTACAGGGTTGGATCCCTGATTCTACCTCCTTTTGCTTCACAACAAGAGCTATAGAGTCTGCAAGACAACCACCAATTCCTATAGTATTATATCTCCATCTCTGAGGTTTACTTACATATATGAATTCATCCTCTAGTTGTGTACTACATCTTCTTGTTCCCAATTCCCCTCAACATATGTGTCAGAGGTGGTTACAATGCTCTAATGCTTATCCTCAATATGTGTGCCAAGGTGGTTATTATGCTTAGTTGCTTCTCCTCAACATGTGTGTGAAGGTGGTCACTATGGTGCAATATTCAACTTATATTCATCCCAATATCACAAGGCAACCCAAAAAAATAAACCCTAGTCCATGTGTATATTAACACCATGATGCATCCCTCAGGGCACTCTTTCCAAGCATATAACATATCTAGAACCTCTTGTTACAACAAATTACAACATCAATAAATCTACTGAGAAAAACCCTATTTTACGAAGCCGATGCACAATGGATTCACTGGGCCATGAAAATGTGGTGGAGAGGACCCATTAGAGGTAATGGCATGCCAAGATACCAATGGAGTCAACGACTCGTTGATCTGGCCTTTGGTTTCCGAGTTATGTCAAGATGCAAGTCGCATGAAAATGCCATTCAGGGACACTTGATCACTCTCTGTCTGGGAGAGAAAAACCAAGTGGAGGAACAAGATTGCATGCCATTAGCTGTGACACATGTGCATGGCCAATGCTGATATGGGAACACTACCAAGACTGGCACAATGGAGTGTTTTGCAGAGTTGTCCCACCAATGTGAGAGTTTCATTAAATGAAATTGAGCAAAACCCTAGTTTACAAAATTGATGCACATTGGAGTCACTGGGCCATGAAAACATGGTGGAGAGGGCCCACTAGAGGTAATGGCATGCCAGGATATGAACAGAGTCGACGGATCATCGATCTGACCTTTGGTTTCTGAGTTATGTCAAGTTACAAGTCGCATTAAAATGTCATTCAGGGACACTTGGTCACTCTCGGTCCGGGAGAGAAAAAACAAACGGAGCAAAAAGATTGCATGTTGTTGGCTTCAAAAGTTGTGTATTTCCAATGATGATACAGGAACACCACCAATACTGGCACGGTGGAGGTTTTTGCAAATTTGACCCACCATTGCAAGAGTTGCATTGAAGGAAACTAAGAAAAACCCTAGATTACAAAACCGATGCACATTGAAGTCACTGGGACATGAAAAAATGGTGGAGAGGTCCCACTCGAGGTAATGTCATGCCAGGAGAGCAACAGAGTCCACAGATCATCGATCCAACCTTCAGTTATGTCGATTTGCAAGTCGCATGAAAATGTCGTTCAGGGACACTTAGTCACCCTCGGTCCGGGATCAAAAAACCAAATGGAGTAGAAATATTGCATGCCATTGGCTTCGATAGGTGTGTATGGCCAATACTGATATCGGAACACCACCAAGAATGGAACGGTGGATGGTTTTGCAGAGTTGACCCACCAATTCGAGAGTTGCATTGAAGGAAACTGAGAAAAACCCTAGTTTATGAAACTGATGCACATTGAAGTCATTGGGACATGCAAACATGGTGGAGAGGTCCCACTAGAGGTAATGGCATTCCAGGATACCAACGAAGTCGACAGCTCATTGATATGACCTCTAGTTTCCGAGTTATGTTGCGTTGCAAGTCACATGAAAATTTTGTTAAGGGACACTTGGTCACTCTCGGTATGGGAGCGAAAAACCAAGTGGAGCAGAAAGATTACATGTCCTTAGCTTTGACAGGTGGGTATGCCCAATGCCAATACATGAACACCACCAAGACTGGCATGATGGAGGGTTTTGCAGATTTGACCCACCCATGTGAGAGTTTCATTGAAGGAAACTGAGCAAACCCCTATTTTATGAAACCGATGCACATTGAAGTCATTGGGCCATGAAAACATGGTAGAGAGGCCCACCAGAGGTAATGGCATTCCAGGAGACCAATGAAGTCAAAGGCTCATCGTTCCGACCTTCGGTTTCCAAGTTATGTCGACTTGCAAGTCGCATGAAAATGTCGTTTAGGGACACTTGGTCTCTCTCGGTCTGGGAGCGATAAACCAAATGGAGCAGCAATATTGCATGGTGTTGGATCTGATAGGTGTGTATGGCCAATTCCGATATGGGAACACCACCAAGATTGGCATGGTGGAGGGTTTTGCAGAGTTGAGCCACCCATGTGAGAGTTTCATTGAAGGAAACAGATCAAAACCCTAGTTTACAAAAAAAATGCACATTGAAGTCACTGGGCCATGAAAACATGGCGGAGATGGCCGACTAGAGGTAATGGCATTCCAGGATACCAACGGAGTTGACGTCTTGTCGACCTGACCTCCAGTTGCCGAGTTATGTTGAGTTGCAAGTCGCATGAAAATGTAGTTGAGGGACACTTGGTCACTCTCACTCCGAGATGACCTGCTAATTTTTGGCAATGGTAAGAGCATGATTAAAATGTTGAAGAAGGACTTGGGAATTCAATTTGCATTGAATTCTTTGGGTCCAACACAATAAATATTGGGCATGATGATTATACGTGACATAAAGAACATAAATTTGTCATACTACTGAGGTGTCATACTCCATAGTGAGCAAGTCCAACTCTGATATCTATTGAATGTGATTTTCTTTCCATCGATGTGGAAGGAAGTATACCATCTCATATATCTACCGACGCCTATTTCTCAATTGGAACACTTAATATGCAAACAAACAAGGAACTATATTTCGCCAAAAAAGAGACAGAAGAAATGTTCCTTGGAAATACATTCTCCGAGTTGTCCAAGAAGACTTAAGATGGGTTTATTTAGCTATGGTATATGATAGAAACTATATCTCTTAAACATGAACAACTATTTGACCTTCTCTGTGTTATACCTTCTTGTTTCACATTCAATTCTAATTATTGACTCAAATAGAAGAAGGCTAAAAACTTACTACAATAACAATTAAAATTTAGAGATGAAAGCATAATGCACAAGTCAAATACCATTTTACGTTATTAGAGCAATTATTTTTTGATTAGTAGCTTGATGCAACACAAATTCGAGAAAAAGTTGCAAAGATAGTGGTTTAATAGGGAGGACATGTAGAGAACAATATAAAGTGTGGAGTTAGCAAACCTGTGAAGGACATGATGTTGGTTTCCTAACAATATTTCCTCCCTCCAATTTTGGAAAAACTTTAAACCTGAAAAGTTGCAATACAAGCCTAATGGAAGACCACAAAAATAAGCATGTTTCAGTTAGCCACAATGAAATCTCACTTTTGAACAACACTTTTATTACTCACATTCGTAAGCCTCTTGCACCACATTAGATTTTTTTCCAATATTAAATGGAAACCCAAAAACCTACTATGGATTTCTCTTGTATTGTTTATCATAGCAATGACGCTAGGCATATATTTTAAACTCCTTTAGAAAAGGTAAGAGAAACATGGGTGAAATATTAAACCAGTGAAGGGTGTCTATTGAAGATACATGCATCAAACATTTTCACCTGAAAGTTACATTCAAATAATTCAATCTCTAATTAAAAAGAACAAATGGAATTGAGAATGCAAATGATGAAAATTTGTATTCTTGCATAGCCGCTTAGTGGCTAACAAGAAGTAGTGTGAAAGGGATGGGAAAAATAGTCAATTGTCTCTAATCATATCACTTGAACATAGGGCATAGAGAATAACTCCATGCATGAATGTGCCTTTCAAAAATAAAACTAAACAATTTTTACCTACGAGTGTTGAGTTTATTGTATTTCAAACTCCATCCAAAATACAATACCATTCCAAATGACCACAACATTGGCATGCTATTCACTTTTTTAGTTATTTGGAATATAGTTGTTGTTTGAAGACAATATTTTGTTTGGACAATTAACTTATTTAGTGTAAGCCGACAATTCATACCTGTGATTACATAATTTGGTGCATTGATACTCTCACTCTTCTTCAAGCATTTTTATACCACTAGAATGGATTACAATTCCTTCGACTGTAATTAATTTTCCAGTGTTCTTGACTCTAATGCATTTTGATGTAATTGTAACTTCAGAATGTATTCACTTGTATTTCTTATATATTGTAATCCGATGTTTATTCCGGGAAGTTTCTATAACGAGAAATTCATGTCAAGCCATTGTGGGTAACCCTCCTATTGGTCAAGGGTTAAAGTCACAACAGTTGTGGGGCCCTTGGGTTATTAGACAATCCTAGTGAAGTCAACCCTAGGTGAGTCATTGTAAGTCAAGGCAATAGTCCCCACCATTGTGTTACCATGCTATTGGTTAGAGGAGGCAAAGTCCCCACAATAGGTGGGGCACTAGGGTTATTAGACACTCCAAGATATGTCGGCTCTAGTAAGTAATTGTTAAGTGAGGCCGACATGTTGGAGTGCACTTCAAGAAAATGGAAGAATATAAATAGAGAGTGAGAGCCTCTCTATTTATCACTTGCAATATGCACACTCACTCATTGAGGGCACTTGAGTGAGAGAGGAGAATCTCTCTCAGTGAGAGAGAGAGAGAGAGATTGCTACTGTGTGGAGATCATCTTAATGTTTTGAGGCTTTTACTGTTTTGGTGCTGATTCTATCTCTGAGGAAGTTGCGGGGTTTTCTCCTTTATGGTTTCTCCGAGGAAAACTCTTTGTGTCTCTTGTATCTTGTGATGTGCTTATGTTTTATTGTTGTGCTTGTTATTCTCTCAGTTAAAAGATCCTAAGATCATAATGCTAGCTTATATGATGAAAAACTAACATGGAATCAGAGCTAACCTAAGAAGAAGACATTGTGTAGCGGCAGAAGCTAGGGATTCTTATTTTTGGGTCTCTCTCCACAATCCATCAGAAAAAGTATGCTATGATGACTCTCCATTGAAGGGTGCATCTTTCTGTTGAAGCGGAATTTGATTCCGAGCATTTTCAGTTTGCGATGCGGAAATTAGGGCTTTCTACAGAAGAGGAATTTTTGAGTGATACCAGCATAGGATTTTTCTCCTCATCAAAACCAAATTTTCGAGACCTAGATCAAGAAATTTGGTTGGGTGAAACTCTAGGAAAGTCAAACCCTAGTTTGACCCCGAACTAGGAAAAACCCTAAATACTAAAACTGATAAGTTTTGGTAGAGTCTCTATATTCCGTGGATGGAAAAGTATCAGAAGCTAAAAATTCCAGGGGAGAAAGATAAAATCTCATTGAACACTGTGTACAAAACACAACTTCCGATTCCCTATATTCTGGGAGATATGATCCCTCCAAGTTAGGGTTCCAGCGTCTTCCAGAATTCATCCTTAAAAATGACACCTGCTGAGAATTGCCATATCTTTGGATACAGAGATCCAAATGGAATTCCTAAAGATGGTCCGAAAAGGGCATGGAATTTAATTTTGGTGGTCTGAATATCAGACTCAGAAGATGAACCAGTGACACGTTCCATGCCGTACAACTGCAATGTTCTGGACAGTCCTATAACATGTCACCTTGGGAAAAGGATCATAAATCCCAAATGGTGAAACTAATTCTGACAAAACCTATGGTGTTGGATCAGGGACATGTGAGGTTACCGCAGTGAGAAATTTTAGAGACAGAGGTGTAGTAATTTCTGCTATATCACAGAAACAGTAACAACCATTTATGCAGAAGAAATTGGAAAATTAGGGCTTCCTCTTCCGGGAGCTTCCCTCCACTGTTTTCAGAAAAGGAGTACATTGGACAACTCCATTTGAAGAGATATATATGTCTATCCAATCATATCTGAAATATTCCAATTTTTGAAAATTAGGGTTTTTGTGACAAACCCTAGATCAGCTAGCTCCGGAACCAGGACAGACACCTCAAATCGGTAAGATCTAATCCTTTGCTATTTTCATTTGAGGTTCTCATTTCAAAGTGATCTATCACATCAGCTTGATGATAATCTTGGTAAAGTTCCAATCCTGGATGTATATGATCTCTCTGAAGAAAATGAATAGGACACCTACATGAGTATAGAGGTTCCAATTTCAGAGGGAGAAGAGGTTAGAAGCCTTTCACAAGAAGAACTTGGTCAAGGCCAAGAAGATCATTGTTGATTCAGTCACGAATCAACTTAAACTACAACTGTCTTCCCCAAAGACACTAATGAGGTTTGATTCCTTGACCAAGCTATTTCAAGGGAAGAACATAAATCAGAATATGACTTTGAGAAAATAGTTGAAGGAAGTGAAGATCCAAAATGCAAGGACCATGTAGTCATACCTTACAAGGGTCTCTCAAATCAAAGAACAACTTGAAGCGGTAAGTGAAGAATACAAAAGCGGTGATGGCCACCTTGAATGGAATCCCAAGGTCATGGGATTCATTCATTTGAGGAATGTGTGGCAGAAGGAAGTGATTACTCTTAGCAGACTTCGAGAAGAAGAAGAAGCTCGACTCATAAGGAAAGAAGAGAAGATGGAAGCAACTGAAGATCAAGCTCTCACCTTCCAAAGAAGATACCTCAAGCGATGAGGAATATGAAGATCTCAACTCTTGAAGAACTTCTTATCCACCTTAGAATTTGGATAAGAAACGATGCTATCATGAATGAAGAATATGATGAAGCTGTAGGCTCAAGAAGTAGTCTACCCATGAAACAAATAAAGACAAGTATTCAATTATCATTTCATTGTTTTGTTATGCATTTGTTTATATTTATTTAAAGTATTATGCATGATAGAATGTTTGCATTAATGAAAGTATACTACTAATATGCATGTGATGGGTAAGTAGCTCATGGTTCTATACAACTCTCCATTATTACTTATCTAGAATGAAACCTCTTTGCTGACATATTGGATTAGTGCAAAATCTCAATGTTGTCCTGGTAGAGATGGAAGGCATCTAGAACGTTTCAGTGAGATATGGATGAATGTTGTATTGGCTAAAGTAGTTGCATGATCATATATTTACGCATAAGTATTTTCCAATATGAATATTCCTTATGAAATGTTCTAACCATACAAATGCATTTGACTTGTAGGAAAGACCGCATACATATTTGCCTACAAGCAAAGAAGAATGAAGACTTGTTCCAAAGAGAAAGTGATGACATTTCAAAATGAAGAATAATATGACGAGTGCAGTAACATCATTGATGCAGAACCTTCCAGCCATCAAGAAGAAAGGGAAGACCAATTCAAGAAGAATGATGTCAGGGCACAGTATCGAGACATGAAGAGAAGTTAATAGTTCCATCATGCAATAGATGGAAACATCGTGGGATACAAAGCAAGATTCGTAGCACGAGGCTTCTCATGAAAAGAAGGCCTAGACTACAAAGAGACATTTGCAGCCAGTAAGAGATTAAACACATACATGATGAGCCTGATGAAGATATTAACCTTTGCTACAAGGCTAAAGATGCAATTCTATACACTAGATGGATACATAGAATACTAGTAGCATAGGAAGCTACTTGTCACTCCGGTACAGAATGTTTTCAGTGCATAGAGCATAGAAGATAGAGGGAGTATGATGCTTCACTTCAGAGGTAGTGACTATAGAATATCTTGAGGATCAACATGGTACGACATGATGGGAAGATTACTGATGACTCTAGGATTTACTGAGAGTAAAGTGGAGTCCAACCTTTGCTTCAAGGTTGAAGGAAGAAGACCAGTGATGCTCCTGTTATGTGTCGATGCACTATTCTCTAGGCATGGAGGTGTGGACAAGGGATGTATGCAATAGATATCCTGAATAGGTTAATGATGATGGACTGCATGACCACACCTATGGCATCGAACATGAATCTATTGAATGATGCTTCATCAGAGATGGTTGATGCTACGATGTATCGTCAGATGATTGGGTCATTGATGTACCTGACAAACACAAGACTAGATATGTGCTTTTCTATGAACACCTCAGTAGAGGAAATTTCAACTCAAAATGGGCCTCCTAAAATGAACTAATAAAATAATAGTTAAAATAATAAAATAATATTTATTAATTTTGGAGGAAGAAAAGAAAAATACTACTTTTTTGTTTGTATTTTTGACATATCCCCCTGTGTTTTTACTCAAATTTCAATTGGGAGAGCTCATTGGATGCGGAATTAAATTCCGCATCCAATGAGTACCCACTCGGCATACTTTTTATGGACCACGCTACCCCAAAAACAAGAAATACCTGAAAAATAGAATGATGACATCATCATTCCATTTTTTCAGGTATTTCTTGTTTTTGGGGTAGCGTGGTCCATCAAAAGTATGCCGAGTGGGTACTCATTGGGTGTGGAATTTAATTCCGCATCCAACAAGCTCTCCTGATCAAAATTTGAGTAAACACACACGGAGATATGTCAAAAATAAAAACAAAAAAAGTAGTTTTTTTATGATACGTATCCCCAAATTTATATTAAAAAGGTGTTTAAGACCTATACGGTATTTCAAATTTAAATCAATTTCATTGGCTAAAACATGATGACATGGAATTTTAATAAAAGTTAAAAGGCCCATTTTGAGTTGAAATTTCCTTTAATGTGAGCCAATTCCTGACAGATCCAAGATATGTTCACTTTATTGCTGGAAAGCATATTCTGAGGTACCTGAAGGGTACAGTTGATTATGGGATAAAGTACGATGCGAATCAAAATATTAACCTAGAGTGTTATGTTGATTCAGATTGGGTAGGCAGTTCCATCAACAGGAAGAGTACTTCGGGATGTTGCTTCATTATGGGATCAGGTGTGATCTCTTAGTTTAGCAGGAAGCAATCTTGTGTGGCACTGAGTACAGCTGAAGCAGAGTATGTCACAACTTGTTCAGCTAGTTGTGAGGCAGTATGGCTGTAGAAGCTACTGTCTGATATATTTGATCTCCAGTTGGATGCTACTTGTATACATTGTGACAACCAGAGTTGCGTGAAGTTGTCAGAGAATCCAGTGTTCCATGACAAATCGAAGCATATCGAGATCAAGTATCACTATATCAGGGATATGGTGCAGAGAGGAGTAGTGAAGCTGCAGTATGGTGCGATGGAGGAACAGATAGCTGATGTATTGAAAAATCCATTGGCTAGCTTGAAGTTCGAGTACTTAAGGGAGAAGCTTGGTGTTCTCTAGATCGAGGTTTCCTCCAAGAGAAAGTGATAGGACCCATAGCCATTCTGACATGGTGAGAGGATTGGTTCCTTCCATGGTCAGATATAAGGGCTGAGCCATTCTGTCATGGTGAGAGGATTGGTTCCTTCCATGTCATATATGAGTGTTGAGATCCATAGCCATTCTGATGAGTAGGTTAGATATAAGGGCTGAGCCATTCTGTCATGGTGATAGGGTTGCTCCCTTCCATGACAGATATGAGTGCTGGCCATTTTGTTGAGTAGGATAGATGTAAGGGCAATTGCCACTCTAGGAATGGACGCACCTGGTCAGTTACTAGGATCACTCAGTATAGGACTGGGTAGCCATTCTGATGTGATAGACTGATGTGTTCCCACTTGATCAGATGTAAGGGCTGAACCATTATGTCATGGCTAAAGGATTAAGTTCCTTCCATGTCAAATGTTAGTGTTTGCAATTCCAACGAGCAGGTCGGATGTAAGGGAAACTGCTATTCTCAAGGAGAATGGAGGTGCCTGGTCAGTTACTAGGTAGCTCAGTCGAGGACTCGGGGCCATTCTGATATGACTGCTAGGATGTGTTCCCGTAGGATCAGATGTGAGTGCAAGCCCTTCCATCACTATTATAGGATGTGTTCCTGTCTGGATGGATGTAAGTGTAGAGCCTTTCTAGAGCGACTGAGGGATGTGTTCCCACGTGCTCAGATGTAAGTGCTGAAATCTCTCATCACTGTGATAGGATGTGTTCCTGTCTGGATGGATGTAAGTGTAGAGCCTTTCTAGAGCGACTGAGGGATGTGTTCCCACGTGCTCAGATGTAAGTGCTGAAATCTCTCATCACTGTGAGTTGGATGTGTTCCATCCTGGATGGGAGTCTTTCATCATTATGAGCAGGATGTGTTCCAGCCTGGATAAAAGTGGGAAAATCTTCCATCACTGTGATAGTATGTGTTCCTGTCTGGATGGGAGTCTTCCATCACTATGATAGGATGTGTTCCTGTATATATGGATGTGCCCTTTTGACGAGTAGGTCAGATGTAAGTGATGAAATCTTCCATCACTGTGATAGGATGTGTTCCTGTCTGGATGTTTGTGCCCTTCTGATGAGTAGGTCAGATGTAAGTGCTGAAATCTTCCATCACTGTGATAGGACGTGTTCCTATCTGGATGGATGTGCCTTTCTGATGAGTAGGTCAGATGTAAGTGTTGGGTGAATTCCTACATGATGGCTAGGCCTACAACCAGCATGATAGAGGGCTGGCTCTGTAGAACTTCCTATGATGAGAATAATCATGAGATAGCACCATGGATGATCCAGATCGAGTGATGATTGAGATCCAGTAATGATAGCCAGCGATGATCTAGATCGAGTTATGATAGAGATCTATTGATGATGATCGAGTAGTGATGATCCAGATCGAGTGATGATTGAGATCCAGTAATGATAGCCAGCGATGATCTAGATCGAGTTATGATAGAGATCTATTGATGATGATCCAGTAGTGATGATCCAGATCGAGTGATGATCCAGATCCAGTCCAGTGATGTTGATCCATATCGATAGATGATCCAGATCCAGTGATGATGTTACATATTGATCCAGATCAAGAGATGATCCAGATCCAGTGGTGATGTTCGATGATGGTCTAGATCGAGTGATGATCTAAATTCAATGATGACGATTCATATCGAGTGATGATCCAAATCCAGATGAAGATGACTTATAGATGAATATGACTTGAAGATGAATATGACAAAGACTTGACGATGAACCAGATGATACAGAGAAGAAGACTTGTGCTAATAAATTGTGTCGAGTGAATACCTTCCTAGTTAAGAGGGAGTGTTGATGTAATTATAACTTCGGAATGTATTCACTTGTATTTATTATCTATTGTAACCCAATGTTTATTCCAGGAAGTTTCTATAATGAGAAAGTCATGTCAAGTCATTGTGGGTAACCCTCCTATTGGTTAAGGGTTAAAGTCCCCACAGTTGTGGTTCCCTTGGGTTATTAGACTATCCTAGTGAAGTCGACCCTAGGTGAGTCATTGTAAGTCACGGCAATAGTCCCCACCATTGTGTTACCCTCCTATTGGTTAGAGGAGGAAAAGTCCCCACAAGAGGTGGGGCACTAGGGTTATTAGGCACTCCTAGAGATGTCGGCTCTTGTAAGTAATTGTTAAGTGAGGCCGACATGTGGGAGTGCACTTCAAGAAAATGGAAGAATATAAATAGAGAGTGAGAGCCTCTCTATTTATCACTTGCAATATGCACACTCACTCATTGAGGGCGCTTGAGTGAGAGAGGAGAATCTCTCTCAGTGAGAGAGGGAGAGAGATTGCTACTGTGTGGAGATCATCTTAATGTTTTGAGGCTTTTACTGTTTTGGTGCTGATTCTATCTCTGAGGAAGTTGCGGGGTTTTCTCCTTTATGGTTTCTCCGAGGAAAACTCTTTGTGTCTCTTGTATCTTGTGATGTGCTTATGTTTTATTGTTGTGCTTGTTATTCTCTCAGTTAAAAGATCCTAAGATCATAATGCTAGCTTATATGATGAAAAACTAACAATGCGCCCAAATTTGGATTGATGGGTTTATTATAATTTGATTATTTATGGGTTGAGTGGTTTCTGCTTATTTATCTTAATTTAAGGAATTAGATAAAGGTCGGCTAAAGTGTAATTAAGTGTAATTATGGATGGACGAACCGTCAGGTCCATTGGGATCACAACACAAGATTATGGCCAGGGTGGCCTCCCACCTGACTCCGCATGTATCAAGAATGCCTCCAGGATAGATTTTGAAAACTAGGGTTTCTCCCAAGTAGAGTGTAAGCACAATTACCCAATCTCATTCAATATAGCCATCTGGATCCTCTCTATTGCTAATTGCCTCCATCAGTCTCTTGTGCTCTGAATGATGAAAGAAGTAATGTACCTTAGTTTATTTCTTGGTTGACATTGTCTGTAGATGGATGTTCATGCCAAGAATCAAGTTTGTGAAGTGATAGACCATAGAACCTAGTTTGTAATCCATGAATACATGCCCACTAATTCTTCTTGATTTCCCACATAGTGTAAGATATTCACTGTCAACCACCATCGAGCTAATAGGAAATTCATTTCCTTCATCATCAATCAATGATCCGTTCAGTATTTGCTTCCCTCGAATGCATCGTACCAACCAATAATACGTTCCCCATTCATTGTCTTTTGGGGCAACAACTGCATATATGTGTCATGGTTGTACAAGATCCGAGATATGGTCATAGTCTGTTGAAATCGCTGGATGGCCCTCCTCTAAGTGGTTTCTTTTTCCGACTACACATGGGTCTAATGCAAGTGACACATGATCCCAATCATCAACCCAATCCATGCATTCACATTCATCCCATTCACGACTGCTACAAGGGTTGCAAAAGCAAGCAAGTTTCCGCGTCCATATTTCAAATAGGGGGTTGTTTGAGCTTCGAACGGAATGAAATACGCATGTTCCTTGTACTGTACCGCAAATATAGGAATGTGATCAATCTATTTCAACCAAATGCCAAAAATTCCTGACTAGCCTTCCTACCCTTTTGATGTATGTTGCACTATAGTTTGGTCTGACATTGTTGCAGAGAACCATTGAACTATGGATTCTGCATCTTTGATATGGGGGTTTTTGGTAAACCTCATCTCCTCCCTTCGTAGTGCAGTCTTGATGCATGCACTGGCCCCATCATGCTCACCTTTTTCATGCCCGGTCTCAAATTAGTTCCATATATGTGTCACATTATAAGTATTATGTAACATACTCATCCATTGGAAGACTCAGGAATTTTTGAACTAGCCCACAAAACCATCTAACCATATCCAATGCTGATCCATCTATATATCTCCCTCCTTTAGTTGATCATAGAAAATTTGAAAATAATGTTGCACATAATGCAGATCATGGCATCTCTCACCAATTATGCAAAAGTTTGTCTCCTTCTGTATTATCCTATTGTTAATGCTACTCTCAGGTCCATGCCTATAAGTAATATGTACCATGATGCTGACTTGGTCAGAATTATAGTATTGACTCTGAATTTCATTTTGTGGCTGAAGGGTGTATTTTTTTGCAAAATCTACAATTGAAAATATGGTCCCAATGGGAAATTTGTCCCTGCATTTTCTATATTGCTCATCCTTCCATCACACTACATGCACATGTTGAACATATTGCTTACTTTTCTTGTAGAACTCCATAAAAAAAGTCACATACCTGTACCCGTTTCCATGAAAACAAGGGTCGTATTAGAATGTGACCTTTAAATATTGTATATGTAGAAACTGAACATGTAAGAGGGAAAACACGCAATAATCATCTGCACCTGTCACTTCACCAATGCAATCTTTTTACTTTCCTTCACACTATCTGATTGATAGGATACGTACTTGAAGCTCTACATATCCACGCTCATATTTCCAAATTAATGCTCATTGCTTCCATGAATGGAGTGGTTCAAAAGAGCAAACCCACTGCACCTGGAACAATTCCCATATAGACATGATTTTCCATATTATTTTTTTCCTTCATGCCTTGGACACATGATGCTGACGATAAAATATCTCGATGCATTTGATGGTATTACAGATTCATTGCATCCCTACTTTAGTTTAGTATGCAAATCACAAAATATATGTTTAATGTGTCATAAAAATATTCATATTCTACATGGTATCTACAACATCATGTGTTTCGATACGATGCATATACAAAAGTACTATGGCTTACATTTCTCAAAGGACCTTTGGCCTAGGTTCAATTGTGTGTGCGCATTCCTGAATCTCTCATAGAGTTCATTTTGTGTTGTGTCAAGGAAGTGTTTGACGTGGGGTTCATGTTCAGTAGATCCTTTTCTTAGATTTAGCACATCTATTTGATTATATGAAGGTATGGTATGATCATGCCAGAAATTGTGTGCTAAGTCCTTAATAGAATCAATTAGCTTCATATCTTGATGACGAAACCTGCCAACAAAAGCCTGAAAATATTTTCCACCTGCAGTCTACATATTTTCTCTTATAACTGAGTATCTAAACAATTTTTCTATTTAATTTAAGTATCTGAGAAGTGTGCGAAAGGAGGTGATGTTGTCATGTGGACTTGCTTACAATTGATTTTGATAACACATGACGAGCCACACAAAGATCTTTAGTACGAAACGTCTTCCCAATCCCATTAAAAGCAGACTGGAGATTTCTAACAATATGATTGTTATCCTCTGAACATATAACCATATTTATGCCTAGAATTCTCTTAACAACAACTAAAAAATTTGAATTTAACAAACAGTAACAATTGACATTACCTGCACTGCCTTTGGATTCAAACTATTTCTTCATTAATTTCATGGGGACTTCACTTAGTGAGCCTCTCACATAGCATGTGCGTTCGTGGGATATTAAAGAATACCCTTAATTTCGATAGATATTGACCCAAAATCTTTTTATTGAAACCCCCTCCCAATACTTAAAAACTCCTCCCCGGCCCCTTTTATACCTCAATCCTTATAAACCACCCTACCGACCCCCACCTTAAACCCCTCATCCCCCCAATACCTGCAATATATGTGTTCATTTTTTTTAAATTTTAAAACCATCAATATGAACTAACGTGATACGATATTGGTCAACAAGTGAATCCCCCATGATTAATTTGTTGCATTGCCAATGGATAGTTCATTTGGGAAACTTACCTTGAAGGCCTGACTGACAACTTTCATCCACATGGATACGTCTAGGAGTCCTTTTCTTTGCAGTAGATAGTCGAGGTAGGGAAGGTGTACATGAGCTATGTATCTCAGGGCTTCTTTGTTGTTGTGCTTCATTCACATGTTGGTCCATATTGGGAGTGTACTCAACATGGTTGTGGTCTTCTTGGAGAGATTACAAATTAATGATTTCTCCTAGGTCCAACGCTTCATACTCAACGTCTCTCAA
>LPNX010678476.1:3043-74692 GCA_001517045.1 Pseudotsuga menziesii
TAGCTATATTTGACGGGTAAATTTATCCATAACAAACATTTACTAGTCAAATTCCATCCCTGGTCCCATCCGTTCGGCCATAACACGGATATGAGCCTTCATCATCAATGGATAGTAGGATACTAGTCAAAGATATAGGCTCTCCGGTGATGGGAGAACTGCTTTCAAATATGTAGTGCCCGACACATCCTATCACATCTGACACTACGTCATGTTATTGGTATTTAAGATTTTATCATATTTTCATGTAGTTATTAATAACCAACTTGCTGCCCAGGTTTTAATGTAATGATGACTGTTCATATTAAAGCCTGAGCAAACAGCAGCTTGGTTAATTTTAGCTTTCTGGTGACATTTTCTTTTTTTTATATTCTCCAATTTAAAGATTGTAAACAATTTATTTGAAATTGAAGATGTTAGAGAATTTTAATTTTGAATTTGAATTTAAAGATGTGAGGCAATTTTAAATTTGAATCCATGCATGCATGCAGATGTGTTATATTATTCTAATAAAATAGTAATTGTTCTGCCATTTCGGTCTTTATTTTAGCGTGAGCGGCAGTTGCTATATATATTACTTGCGATTTAGGTCTTTATGTTAGTATGAGCTGCAGTTGCTATCTATGTTATTTAAAGGAATATGGATAAGAAAAATAGTAAAGGAAAGTACTTTTTCAACCTAATTTCTAGATCTTATTGCACTGAAGAAGTGCATTCTACAACCAAATATAGGAGAGATGTATAACTCCTTCCGTGCTCATCTTAAAGTTGATAAGTATTTTTTATTAAAAATACAAAATATTATTAAAAATAATGTTTCGGCTTAAATTAAATTTAAATTATTTAGAATTATATATATATTAAATAAACTAAAACCACAAACATTGGATTACATATTTACTCAACACTTTCACTCTAGAAAAAAAAATTTAAACTTTGAGATATTTGATCTCTCTTGATGTTTGGTAGATCACCTTTTAGATAGATCTATGCTGGTTCATATCCATACCATCCTCATGGAATAAAAATAATCTTAAAATGGAAGTAATCATTCGTGTGTACCATTACTTCTTGTCCCGGGATGGAAGCAACGAGCATAGGGTTTTCGCTATGCTTCCTTCATAGGGGTGTTATGCCCAACGGCCAACGGCCTATATTGTTATTGCACTTATTAATGTTAGACTAAAACTTTGTGAAGCCCACCGCTAGTTAAAATACGAGTGGATAAAGAATAATACATTAGTATTATTATTGATATATTAAAAGATTATAATTAATAATTAAAATTTTATTTGTTTTTAATTTTAATTATTAAAAGATTATAATTAATTTTATATTATTAAAAGATTATAATTAATTTTAATTATTAAAAGATTATAATTAATTTTAATTTTATTTGTTTTTAGTATTAATTATTAAAAGATTATAATTAATAATCATTCGTGTGTACCATTACTTCTTGTCCCGGGATGGAAGCAACGAGCATAGGGTTTTCGCTATGCTTCCTTCATTGGGGTGTTATGCCCAACGGCCTATTTTGTTATTGCACTTATTAATGTTAGACTAAAACTTTGTGAAGCCCACCGCTAGTTAAAATACGAGTGGATAAAGAATAATACATTAGTAAGTATTATATTGTTATATTATTATGAATATATTAAAAGATTATAATTAATAATTAAAATTTTTATTTGTTTTTAATTTTCAAATTAAAAATTAAATTTTAAAAGATCCAAGTTAGGGTAGATTTATTTTAAACTTAGAGAAGTATCCAATTTTGTGAAGTGTTAATTTATGTAATGATTTTTTATTTGGTTTTAAATTTTTATTTTATGAGTCAATATAGATTATTTTTTTTATATGGTTTTCAGTTTTTATTTTATGATCCCACACAAGCCTGACAGGCCACACAAGCCTGACAGGCCAATGGTTAGAGCCAGTCGTCGAAAGGACCTTGGGGATTTGTGAGATAAATAAAATGCAATTTTAAATCTTAATATAATATTAAAAAGAACAACTTCAACCAAAACACTGTTCCAAATTGAACATCACAATTTCATTAGTTTGGAAAGAACATCACAACTTTCATAATTAAAATTTTTGATTTCAAAAACTTCTGATTTCAATAAACAAATTCTACTACATTTATGAAAAATCTCACCGAAAAATAATAACTCTTTGCTTCATTAACAAACCATTCCATCCATGACTGTATACTGGAAAGAATAATTAGATCATACAACACGGCAATGGCATTCTACCACCAGTCACTGTAATCCTTCTCAGAGAAGAGAAGGATTAATAATACCATTTCATTTAATTAATTAAATTTGAAACGCAGCGTAGAAATTCTAATTTTTTAGGAAATACATTGTCCGGTAGTTTCCACTATCTAAGGAAAAGACGTAGGTTCAAGTGGCCATTCTTATCCTCCCATCCAACTTGCAATTAGACTCTGGAGGGAATTAGCCATTTAGATAAATTTGGAGTAGATAAAGTGTTATTTTATAAGCAAAAGAGCCAGTAATAATGTGTTAAAAGTCAGCAAAGAGCAGAATTAACTGTTGATTGTGGTCTTTGTGTTAAAAGTCGGCAAAGAGCAGAATTAACTGTTGATTGTGGTCTTTGGCCGTTGAATACAGAGAATATAGACAAGCAAAGAGCAGAATCAACTGTTACTGTAGTCCTTGGCCGTTGAATACAGAAAATCAGCAATCTAAATAAACTCAAAGCAACATATAGAGAGAATCAGCAATCTAGATAAACTCAAAGCAGATGAAGTGCTACTTCAAAAGCAAAAGAACTCCTGATAATGTGCTCTGAGCCAGAAAGGAGTATGCATGGGTTGTTGGGTGGACTGCATCCCAGAACACGTATTTTGATGCGTCGGGACAGGTTCGGCACATGGCGTTGCACGAATAAGCGAACTCTATGAAACCTGTTCCGCAGCAACCTCTCCTCGGTTCCTCAAACCCTGCACCCACACGCAACGTGCTACCTTATCAAACAAGTAAATTTCAACTTCATTTTGGTATAAAGTGACATGAAAATTCAAGCCCAATCTTGGTATCCAGCTTCCCACATTGTGAAGTTCTTTTATTTAAGAGTTAATGTTAGGAGAAGTACCTTTTAAAAAAGATCAAAGATCATTAATATAGTCAACAGAAATGAAAGAGGAAGCCATCCTAAAATCTAGTATTACCATATTTTTGAGGATGCTGTATCATATCCAGCAGCTTATCGTATATATCATTATAAGCCAATGTAAGACCGGGAAGCGTGGGCTTCATCCTCTCTATTAAAGCTTCAAGCTTGTTGTTAAAAAAAACTGCAACATCATTGTACTCCTTAATGCATGTGTTGCCAATCATGTTGTGCACAGTAATTTGGGAAGGAATACAACCGAAAGGAGGAACGCCATCTACAACAAGAATTGTCCCACCCTCCTTTTATATACTCCGCCACAAAAACATTTACAAAAATAGTTTCCTTATCATATAGCCTTTGGATAAATGCTTGTATTTAAAAAAAAAATATTTTAAGCAAAATTTTAATTAGAAATTCAATGATAACAAATTTTTTAAATGAGAAATGAGATATCGACTGATATCATTAGATGGTATTTTAGGTAAATCCATTAACAAATATTTCAAAATATTATATATATATATATATAATATAAAAAATAATTGGTAATTGATAAATGGGTAAGTGGTAATTGATGAATAGATAACTGGTAGGGATGCATGAATAACTAATCCTTGATGAATGGATCATCCAGAGTTCGTGGCAGATAACTAGAAGAATGCGAGATAACAAAAAAGAACTGATAGTTAATAAATAGATAACATGAAGAATGTTGGCCATAACATGTAGCTAGGCATAAATAACTTAGAGTTGAACCTGTTTAACTAAAAGAATATAAGAATAAAAAAAAATTGAAATTGTCTTCATTTCCATAGTTATCTCTGAACCACTGTATTCATTATCTCTCTCAATCATTGTCTTCATTTTCATGGTTATCTCCAGCCACAAACTATATAAATATGCTAATTATTAACTACAAATAAAAGATAAACCACTACTCTCAACATTGGGTGCAACCATTTAAACTTACCCTCTCAAACACCTACATTACCCATGAACTTATTGACGGTCCCATTATTACCTGTATAAATTTGGAGAGAGAGCGTAGAAGAAGATCCTGGAACTCAGTCACAGTATATCTTTCCCTTAAAGTGGAATTGGTATAATAATTATTGACAAAGTCATTAGTTCCCATGCTTATCAAAAACAAGCCTTTGGATATGATCCTGCTAGCATTCTTTGCACCGATCAAATTTGAGAGCTGCATTCTATACTGTCTGAAATTCTCCACTTGTTTCATCGACGGTAGAACATCCTGCACAAATTTGGATGAAGATTGAAATACAAATTTAAATTCTGAAAAAAAAAATGTTTGTCATAAATTTATGAAAAGAATAAATACTCACAACAGAGATTGAAGTAATGTCATAGTATCCAGCACCAGCAGAAGCAAAGCTGGCGCCAGTAAGAATTCGTGGTCCGTGGAAACTAGGATCCCAATACGCGGGCAGTAAATCAGGGAGGCCTAATAGACCAGCTGTATACAGTGAAATGGTTAAAAATAGCATTACTATCCACCGTTATCCTTGAAACTCGCATTACATTTAAAGCTTTCATAGAACAACAGCAGTCCAATCCTTCGTTAATATTATAAAACAATCTGCAACCGAGTTCAATGAATAAAAGAATGTTAATATGCTTATCTAAACTAAACATTATAACTTATAATGTGTTTTATAGTCTACACATCACTAATTAGTAGTCCTCGGAGTCATACATAGTATATCTGTTACTAATTTTCCGTTCGTAAATCGACCAGTGGGTTTATGATCCACGAAATCTTTCCCATATGGAGGAAAGTTGGCCCTGAAAATCGTTTGAAGTCCATTGTTGTTGCCAGGATCTACAGTTGAGTCTCCGAATATGTAGAGGGAGGGTACCAGCGGCTTGCTGTGGTTCGCCTGTACTGCGTAACCTAATTTTGTTAGACACAATAATGCCAGCAAAATGTTGAAACACATTACAATACCACTATTTGCAAACACTTCCATGACTAATGCCTCAGAAATGCTCAACACAGTTTCTCTGCGTGGACGCAAGCAATGCACCATTCTTGCCATAGAAGTCATGCAGGGTATTGCATAAATATTAGCTTTGGGCTAAACAGTTTATGAATAATCACTCTAGGTTAAAATGGAAATGATATACCCTGTAATAATATCGTACAAGATTGAGAGAAGCTCTAAGCTCCACGTAGACGTGGCTACTCTACTTCCAAGTAGTGTTGGAATTTGTGGGCGTTTTGCCCGTCAAATGTCATTTTTCGCGTCATATACTGAGGTTGAACTTCGAAACGGATTTATAAACCTAAATTGTAAGTAAAGCTGTAGTTGTAGTTGTACTAGTAGACTAGTTGTTAATGTTGGAATTAACTTCAGCTATTTATTACATCATTATTTTCTTAATTTTTACTGGTTAGTTTATTGATGGGTTGATGTTGTTGCCTGCTCTATGTAGTATTTCTGATTCTAGACCATTTCTGCTTCTTATTTTGATTATGAACCATTTTACAGATCCAACTTGTCATTGCTTTGATATCTTGATCAATTTCAAACATCCAGTTCTATAAAAATACAGATGAATCCGTAGTCTCAACTATGATTTACAGGCAGCAAATTTAAAGTGATTTTTTTATAGCAAAAGCTTAAATTCAGGGTTGAAAAAAATAACTTATTTAACCAAATTAAGGTTATGTATCAAGGTAAATAAAAGTTCAAAACGTAAAAAAAAAGATAGTAAAGGCATAGATGAAATGAAATTCCAACCATTCTTCCAAGTTTCGCAAATCAATGTCGTCCGTGCTTGCCAACTGGTATCCACTCCCGCCAAAATGAACGATTTATCAGTGTAGCGAGCGATAGTAATAGCAGTAAGCTAATAATACCATGACGAACACTCTGGAAGTGTCAGGAAAAGATGTTCCATGTTTATGTTGTTATATGTCCAAAAATGTGGTGGCAGCTAAAGTCTTTGAATTTCAGGTCCATACCCTAGTAAAATTTATTGCTAGTTAGGTGACTTTTGAAATGAAAATTTATTAGTACATAGAAGAATTGTTTGGACTAGTATAATAACTTAATTTGGTCTTTGTAAGCTACAAGTTATATCATAATAAATTTTTTTATTTGTTATTTTTTATAATAATTTATTTTAAAATTAATATGAACAATACAGTTCTTCAAAAATCATAAATATTAGTTCACTTCAAATTCTAACATTAAACAACAACGATCTGAATAATTATAATAGCACAATTATCATAATTGTTAATCATTTTTTTTTCTCTAAATTTATATATTCTCCTCCTTGTTGCATTGAGATTATCTATTTACGAGCTAAAGTCTAATTGAAACGGTACAAGCTAAATTCAACGTGGGATCGGGTGTTTGTGACAGCCTGGCAGGTTCCGAATGTCTTAGTGAAACGCATTCAGTCTATTTATAACAATTGAGGCCTCCTTCTGGTGCGCATTGAAGTATGCAGTTGGCGTTGGGTTTGATGGTTTAGTTACATGATTTGATTGCACCGAGCTTTAATTGCACGATCCTGTCTTGTGTGGTACTGTGCATAATGAAGAAATCAGTTTTTATTATATAATTAACAAAAATTGAATAAAATTACTTTATAAAAAATAATACAAATCAATAATTAAACACTCATCAATATTATACAACATACATCCATCAACATCTATATTATCTGCAATTAAAGTTTAGGTTTGAGAACAGGTTACAAAATTCAGCCTCTAGTGAAAACTAACCAAAAAGAAAATTAATGATAACTTATAAAAATAGCTAAAGTTAAAAAAAAAGTTTTGGAAAATTATTTGCAAGTTTAATATAACTTTCTCCCAAAATATTTAAAAGTATTTGATGGAAACTTCCTCAAATTCCAACACTGAGCTCAATGTTTTGCTGTATCCAAGTCTATGATTTTTTCATGTTTAGTGCATTATTATGTTAATAATAATTTTAAAAAAATCGCAGTTTTTGTGACGACGGTTTACCTTTTTGGGCTCCTATCATTTTACTTTTTCTTCATATGTATGTATACTGTCAAATCTTCTTACTATTTTCATTATATATATATATTTTAAATTAGTAAATTTTTTAAACAATATTTATAAAAATAATAAAAAATATACAGAATACCTAAAAAATATTGTAGAATGGATAAGCATAGATCTGCCTAACATTAGATTAACATTAGTGTCCCATGCTATTCAGACTTGTCAAGAAATATTGGAAACCCCTTAGATCTAAGTATATGTTAGAAATAGTCGAAAACACATTTTTAACCTTAGTTTATAAACACATCCTACACAGGATAAGAAGAAGTTGATCAAACCCGTATAGGAGGAATGAGCAGAAGCTCATGGAAAATGGACCCAAATTGAAATTGTTGGAAAAAATAAAAAATACAATCTATTAAAATGAAATTTAAAGCAAGAATGAGGGTACTTGGAGGCTAGCATTAATGGCGAACCCCTTGCCAAGTGCACAATATTTATGGGTTTATATATTCTTGGCACACTCCATTTGATTTCTAATGTGGCAGTGTGGAGAGAGCCTACACATTACAAAGCCGCTGCTTGTGAGTGGTTGTCCCCATCATACAAGGTCTATGCTATTACTTACCTTCTATGAAATAAATGAATTAAAAATAATAACATGTTATGCAAATTATTAAAGTCACACTTAATGTGTTTATTTTATGACTACTTGTCAAATACATTTTGAAATGGAAAAAAATTTATGTGTAAAAAATCAGTTACAATCCGGGCCTCATTGTCTAGTCCCATCCAGGGTTAGAATTTCAAATGACTGACACCCGTCAAAATTATTGATAACAATCAAAATCTGAAAAGTTTTCTGTATTCTAAGCTAGATTTTAACGGTCTCCCTAAAATCTTAGCTATATTTGACCGGTAAATTTATCCATAACAAACATTTACTAGTCAAATTCCATCCCTGGTCCCATCCGTTCGGCCATGACATGGATATGAACCTTCATCATCAATGGATAGTAGGATACGGCGAGAGCTAACGATAGAGCTGCAGAGTCTTAAATGACTTTGTCAGCTCATGCATCTCTATGCCCCCATCCATAGCATCATCCATGCTCCGGCATCTGCTATTGGGAAACGTCCTTTCACGCGTCCTTTTTTGATGACCTACATTCTCGGCTAGGCGACGTACCTCCTCGACTGGAACCTACAGAACCTGCAGGCGCTGATCCACCCAGATTGGATGATCACGCCATACCCTGCAAGCGCAGACTTGAATCGTTGTCAGTCAAATCACGGGTGCGTATGGAGTCCAGCGTATCGTTAGCTCTCGCCATTACTGTGACTCTTTCGGGTTTCCAGAGGACACAACTTCCACACCCGAGCAATGTATATCTTGCTGTAAAGCCCTTGGGCAGTATCGGAATCAGAAGGGGGCAGATCCAAAAGAAGAACACATCCAGTTTGAAGGAAACTAAATGAAGTCGGTGTAACGAAATGAAGTACTTGTATTCTTTTTTATTTGATAGATTTTGGATTGCACAATGTGATTTTCATTCGATTCAGGTTTGTTTGGATGCTCGGCTCAGTGCATAAGGGATCCCCTGTGATCAATCTGCTGGAAAGTTTGTCGACAACAATGATCAAATTTGAGCAAACTATTGTTTCCATCCATGCATGAAGAGAAGTCCATTGCACTCTTCTTCTCCTCCTGCCATTAAACTCCATGAAAAAGCTAATGACAGTCTCTGGTTTAATCTTTGTTTATCGTTGAAAAGTTTCATATTCTTTATCATGGTATCCAGGTTGTAAAGTATCTGTGAAGAAGCGATTTGGTGAAGCTTTCCGAGTTTGTAGATCATGTACATGAAGCTACTTTTATCTTAATTTCACCAAATAGATCGGCTACTAACGCATTTCAATTGGATTTTCGACGTTAGTAATCGTTCCAGCCATTTAATTTGCTAACCAGAATCCTCATTTTTTTTTCTTGCAGGTTGTATCAAATTTCTTGCAGGTTTTGTGTTAATTTCCTAGAGGTTCATGGTTCAAACCATGAGTGAAGCTTTTGTGGTAGAGGTGAGTTTAATGGTGCAAAGATTTCTTTCCACTAAGGGCGTCCAGTGTGTTCATTCTATGGAGGGTTTTAGTTATGCAAAGGGTTTTCGCCCAAGGTTTTATATTAGGTAGATAGCCTACCAACGCATTTCAATCAGGATTGAATAAGTTAGAATGGTCTCGAGCTAAGCTTTCTTTCGGCACTGGGGTTTGTTGACACGATGGAGAGTTCTTTGTGATGCTTAGATAATGTTCTGTTTTGTAAAACAGGATTGATGGAAACAATCAGATATTAAAGCATCCAATGTTAATAGTAAAACATTTTTTCCCCTGAAATTGGCATATATAAATAACTGATTATTAATAATGTGATTGAGTTAGTACTTAGAATTTTTCTCCATTTGAAATCGACATAAACACTCTCGAAATCAATCGACTTTGAAGTAAAAATGAAATCAATCGACTTTGAAGTAAAAATGAAATCAATCAACTGTTAAGTAAAAATTGCAGATGATTTTTTTTTTCAAACTTTATGAATTACACGATTTGAAGCTATAAATTTAAGCTACTCCATTATAAACATTACACTATATAAATTTAAATTGCACTCGTCATTAGAGATGAAGCTTCCTATTTTCGTTTCCTTAGTGTTCATAATCGTTGACATAAAATCTGGAAAACAATGTTGACCCAAAGGACTGAAGTTTTCCTAAATGATCATAAATTGTAGAATTTGATTCATATGAGAAAGCCACTTCTTTGGTAAAAACTAAATCAACCACGTAAGGGAAATGACACTTGAGTTGGAGGAAGAGGCATTCTTACCGTCAATTTCTTGAAGACATCATAACTCTAAATGTGATTAAATAAAAACATATAGTTTTAAGTTTTAAACGTGGGGCCAAAAGTTTAAGACCTAAAACACTATGAGAACCATCGTCATTAAAAAAAAGACCAAAACTTTAAAAAAAAATCTTTGTTAATTAATTAGGAGACATAATTGCTTAGATTTGAAGGATTAAAGAAAAAAGGATTTATCATGTGATAATGACAAAATTTATGCACTAGAACCATGATCTTTCACATTAATTTGTTGGTTACAATATAAATATGCCAATCTCTGTGTATAAAGACTTTCTCAATGGTATAAGTGTAGAAATTAGTACCGTTTACTTAAGTTTTCACTGATGTTTGAGAGAAAAATAAATCATGTTAAGAGAAAAAAAAATGTGTTGGACTGAATAATGAGAGAATTACCTTTTTTTCATTATTTTAATAAAATGTTTTCTTTTGTGATTGATATTTATTTTTATTTTATTTTATTATGAATAAGAAATATGATCAAAATTGATATCTATATTTAAATAAAATATAATTAATTTTAAAGTAAAATAAATATTATAAATAAGTAAAAACAATTAATAAAAAATGTATAAATAGACTTCCAAGATGTTTATGAGAAAAAGAAATTATGTAATTATGTTAAGATTATAGTGAATAATGAGACTATTCGTTTTGATGCTTTGTTTTATAATTGATATTCACTTCTTTTTTATCAATAAAAAATGTAATGTGATTAGATATTTATATTTGAATAAAATAAAATTAATTTTAAAGTAAAATAAACATTATAAAGAAGTTTTTATTAGAAAATCTAATAAAAATTTGTAAATGTTTTATTTGTAAGATAATTTTTTTATATTAGAGAAAATTGAAGAATAATTATGGAACAAATATTTTTATAAAACTTTTATTTTATTTAATGTGTAATTTTTATTGTTTTAAATCCTTTCATTGTTTAAAGTGGTTATTTTAAATTTCATAATGATTGAAAGAGATTTTTTTATAAATATTTTGTTGTTGATTTTTATTGTTTAAATTGGTTATTTTAAATTTAGTAGTGGTTGAAAGAGATTATTTTATAAATATTTTGTTATTGATTTTCAAAAAATAATCCATCATAATAAAACAAATTAAACTCTTTAAGATGATCTTTCAAGTTGGAGAATAACATTTTTCTAAGTATCAAATATTTTATTTGGGTCAAGATTTTTGTTCTTTAAATGTGCAAAGAAAAATGTAAATTATGTGCTTGTTAAAATCTTTGTAAGTTAAAACGTGCCTATGATTGTCTGTTTTAATTAGAAATATGACTTATGTTATGGTTCCTCAAAATTATTAATTGCAATGTTATTTTAGGGTATATTTCAAAAATTTGGAATTATTATAATGTGTTTTCAATTTCTATTTATATTGAGGAATATTGATTGACATTTTACATAAACATAAAAAATATTTTGTCAAGATACATTAATATCTACTATTTTTAAAACATTACTAGATGCAACATTGTTATTTTCCTCATATATATATATGCATGGCTTAATCACATATATTTATCTTAAATTTCAATTAACACTTAATAAAGCAATTCCTGAGGCAATACTAAAACATGATTTAACATAATATTTGAAAATGCACTAAAGACATTGGTATATACTAAAATGCACCCTACTTCCATTGCTGAAGCCACCAACCCCTCTCAGTTGTCACCAACCCTCAACCTTGTAACTTCCTCATGCTAGCTATAGCCTTAACTTCGTACTTAGTACAAAATTCAAACTCAACCCTCCAACACCAATTCCTGATGGATTGTATGCCCTTTATGTCAACAACCCACAACCCGTGGAGACGTCTTTTGTTTCACCTTGCAACCATTGTTGTGATTAACCTCCAAGGGATTTTCACTCAAGTTGTATCATGCAATAAATATTATGCCCCCATGATATTTGCAACAAGAGTCGTGAGGTGGTTACAACCCAGTATGGGGGAGATATTATCATGTTAACAAAAAAATTTACCTAAAAAAATTGGATCCCACTCAATGCTTAATAGATCTAGGTTTAAGATGATTTTGTGTTGGTTTTAGATTGATCTCCTCTCGATGAACTCGCCAAAGATCCATTCACATAGCTTGGTCCATGGAGCATCATTATTTGAAATGGTTCCGTGTATCTAAAATATGGGCATAGTGCTTAAGAATGCTTTTCATTTGAATCCCATTGTAGTTGTGTTCTTGGTTAAGCCTAGTGACCTACAGATGCCGAGTTTGGTGTTTCTCAAACCCAGGATCTGCTTTTTATTTGGATTTGCAAGGCTTGTCCCTTGAAGCCCACCATGCCGAAAATGGGAAAAATGTTTTCAAAACCAAGAATGAAACATGATTGTAAGGCACAATTGATATGGAATTAATTGATCTTATACCTATAAATTCGCTTAGAAGCTCCTACTTTTTGTTTCATTTAGTTATTACTAAATAAATCCATTAATTTAATTTTTCACACAATCAATAAATTAAGAATGCAGTAAAAAGCAAGTTTGCAATCGCTATTAGAGAATTACATATACATATATATTAAAGAAATTAGGAGGTTATATTAAAACCAACTTTCCATTCTTTGAGGGAAGAATGAGATCTTGACTCTAAAGCTAGAATTCATCACTTTCCTCTTCAAGAGATTCCATGTTCTCTCCAATGTTCTTTTATCCATGGTAGTGGCAAATAGATAAACATGGGATTTTTTTATTGGTTTATTTATTTATTTACTTGAAATGACATTATTATATATGACAATTTTTTTTATAATAAAGATGTTAAAAAGTTAGTAGTGAACATTGTTAAGAATAAAATATGACTAAAGTTACTGTTTCAAAGTGAATAGCCTAATATATTTTGTACAATACAATCAAATTCAATTTTAATTTTGTTGATATGAGGATTTAATAAATTATAAATTTTATTTTAAAATTGTTGATATGAGGATTTAATAAATTATAGATTTTATTTCTATAACTAAAATTAATGGTAAAAAAAGTATTAATGCCACTATTTAGTAAATTACTACTTTAACTTCTATTACTAAGATTGAAAGTAAAAAAATAGATATGCTTTTTTGTTTTGCTATCTTAGTACTATTTTACAAAGAAATTATTAATTTTATTTTTATGACTAAAATTAAAATTAAAAATTTAGATTTTTTTTACTTATATCAATATATCTTTTTAAAAGGTACATAAAGTAACAATGTGTTTTGCTAGACTCTGAGTTTGATTTGAAGAAAAATAATATTTTTGAATCAAATATTGAGCTAAATAAGTTATGAATGAATGCACTTGCATTTTTATATGTAATTATTTTATTTTCAGTTGTTTATCCATGGCATGGGTAGGACTGAGATGATTAGCATAGGGATGCTTCATATCAACCACCAAATAATATTCGGACAAACCAAATAGGATGATTGGACCCTTCTTGGTAGCCCATAAATGGTGCATGGAACCTACATTAACATAATAAAGGTTCCCTACCATGGTGAATTATTTCTCACTTATTTCTCATTGATTCAAGAAGCATTATGTTAGTTAGGAGGAAAATTGTTGATGATCATATAAGAGGTAGAAAACAGGTTTAGCCTCTTGTTGTCAAAAATGATCAAATTCCTATGACGTGAAATATTTTAAATAACAAAAAATGAGAAGCTTATCATTGAGACTGATATATACCGATATATACATTGATGTGGGATATGCACTAGTGTATATACCAGTATATACAGAATCACTTCCGTATATGTTCATGCATACACAAAGTGCTTTCATATATGCACATGCATATACAGAAGCACTTTTGTATATGCACGCTATGGAAGTGCACACATATGAAAGGGCTTTCGTATATGCATGCACTATGGAAGCGATTTTGTATATACGGAAGTGATTTCATATGTGTGTGTACGTGCATATACGAAATTGCTTATGTATATGCGCGCGCATATATGGAAGTGCACCTGTATATTTGTGCACATATACATGAGGGCTTCTGTACATGCGCGTGCACATACAGAAGCATGCATATATGGAAGCGCACCCTTTCGTATATGTGTATGCATATACGAAAGCACGTCCTATATATATGCGCTCTCCCATATATGACACACATATACAAAAGCGTGCATATACGAAAGCGCTTTCATATATGTGTGCGCATATAAGGGAGCACTTCCCTATATGCGTTGTGCTTCCATATATGTGTGTACATATACGAAACAACTTTCGTATATGCGATGTGCTTCTGTATATGCGTGCGCCAACTTTTATTAGCAATGAAATAAAACTCATATCCATATTTTAAACTAATCAAATTGAAAAAAAATACCTACAAATAGATTTTTTTACACACTTTATTATAACTATAATAACTCTACTTTTTATTACTATAATTTTAAAATAATCAATTTACAATTAACTCGAAAAATGGAAACATTAACATCCTACCAAAGACTTACACTAATAACACAATCTAAATATGAATGATGAGCATTGTAAATATTTTTTAATAAGCCAACCAGATTAACTAGAAGTGGATGAATCTTTGGTTTATCCTTATAAATATAAATATTATTTAATAGTGGATGAATGCTTTGGGTTATCCTTATAAATATACATATTATTGAATGATTTTATTGGATAAGTTATGCTTACTTAGTTTATTGACTTTAATCGACAATGGAAATTAAGAGGGATAATAAGGACATTTGAATAATACTCCCCAAATTAGTTTGATATAATTATTGTTTGATAAAATTTTGATTAAAAACATTGTTATGAATTTGTTGAATATGCTTATTTTAAAGAAAACACTCATTAATATGTGGGGTGGCTCAATCCCTCATTACTAGTGTAATGAGTAACCAATGGTTTCATCAAAGATAATATAGTTTAGGAAGATTGTTTAACTATTTTATGTAATTTTTGGAATTTTAATTTGTTGATTATTTAATTATATATAAGTTATAAAATATTAGCTGAAAAATTAAAAATTAATATTAGTGTGATATTAACAATGAATTAAGTTTTCATAAAAAATAATATAGTTTAGGAAGATTGTTTAACTATTTTATGTAATTTTTGGAATTTTAATTTGTTGATTATTTAATTATATATAAGTTATAAAATATTAGCTGAAAAAATTAAAAATTAATATTAATGTGATATTAATAATGAATTAAGTTTTAATTAATGATATTATTTGTTTAATAAATTATGTAAATATAATTGTATTAAAGTTTAGTGATATAATTTAGTTAAGCTGATTTTATTAGTTATGAGAATTTTATGTTTTTTATTCAATAAACAAATGATGTTTTAGTTAATTACTAACTTGAAAATAGTAGGAGCTCGCAAGGGTGTGGCTCATTGGCGGTTCCATTGTTATGAAGTCACTTGTTGTAAATTGGAGGTCACGAGATAAATCCCACCTCGGTTTAACTGTGTCCCATGTCTTGCGGTGGGTGTGGGGCACCTAGGGTTATAGTGGTACCAGGAATGGATCCTTGGACCCCGTGTCACTCAAGTACCAGCACGGCCCCTGCTGCCGATTCCCCTAGTTAAAAAAAAAAAACACTTAAAAATAGTAGATTTATTTTTTATAATTTTTTTTGCATATTTAAATTTAATCTTAAAATTTAAATCGAAGTAAGTTAAAAATATTGATTTTATTTTGTTTAAGTTTGAGCTTTTATTTTGAGTCAATAAAATGTGTTCTAAATAAATAAATAATTATTAAATAAAAAAATTATTTAATTATATGCATCAATTTTGTAATAAATTTCAAAATTTATTTTTTCCAAGGATTCAATGATCCACTTCAAGTAAAGGGATACACCTTGAATTTAAATTTTGGTTATTCTATCAGATAGATGCAATGTTCCAGCTGAAAAGTTGTATGAAAGACTATCAGATAGATGCAATGTGCCCCCTATACCCCCACATCCAATCCTAACTTGGGTTGCTCCATCGAAAAAACACCAAGCCTTGGATATGTCAATATATTCCACTCTAATCAATCTCTTAGCTTTAACCTTCCTTTTTGAGGGAAATAATCCAAGATGTGCATATATTCCCCACCAAGATGTGCATATACAATTTACAAAATATGAACGCACAACATGATCGAACTTATGATTGAGTACCACAACAAACACATTTTTCAAAATAATATAAAGTTTTTGTTATGATTGTATTAAAACAAGAGTATTTAGCATATAACAAAATATGCAAGTAGCATATGAATGTTGATAAAATTCAAGAAGTGGAAAATAACATCAATGTATCACTTCATCTTTTCACTTTGAATTTTCAATATTCCATAAACACACAGCTACGTGTCAAGAAACATTCAAAATATTAATTTGATAATGTTACTAAATAAAAAATATATAAATACAAATTAACTATTAAATATTTTTAGAAACAACTTTAAAAGTGTTTCACCTTTTAGGAAAGCTCATGCATTTGAATCTTGAATTGTCTAGATTCTTGATATCTTTGAAGTAGTTGGTATATTTGGATCATTGGTGAAAGTATGCTGACTTGAGTTGAATGTAGATCCATCTTCCATTGCTATCGTAGAATCATCAACAAACAATGAGCTACATTCAGTAACATGTTTTCTAAATAATGGGAATGGACAATTTTGACTATTGTGAGGCCCATTGCAAAATAAAACACAATACCTTTATTTGGACACATATAATGTTGAAATGGGTTGGATGTATCATTCACTGAAGTTGATTCAATTGTACCATCCACAAATAATGAGATATGCTCATCATTTTTTCCATTAAATAACCGAAGTCTAGAACTTTGAGCATTTCCAACCGTGGATGCCCCATCTGTAATAAAAAATAATCACATATTTATACTATTGTGTTGATGGTAATATTATTCTAAATTTCATGTACAACAAAAAAAATATCAAATTTTGTTACCAATATTATGTAGACTAGAAAGTTTCACTAGATCGGATGCATCCACCTCATTTCTATGTTTTTGAGAATGTAACTGCAATTGCTCATCCATGCTTTTCTTCTTTGCACGAACTCGTCCCACCCTTTGAAATTCTGATTTTTCTTTTCCTGATTGTAGCCCATGACTATGCCGCCTTTTTTTATTTGTTGGGCTCAAAAAGCTATGCCGCCTTTTGGTAGTGATCTTTGATGGAGTTGTAATACTGAATAACATTTTATTGTATTCTTTTCATGCATTGGCAAGCACATTCTTCAATGCACGAGCCTCCTCAAATTTTTTTGGTTTTATGGATAGTAAACCCTTGAATTCTTGATTAATAGATTCCATCATAGATTCCATTCCATCAACCTCAGATACGACATTATCTAGTCTTACAGGCATTGAATCAACATGATACGAGGAATTATCCACATCATTAATACTTGTTTCAATATGGCAACTAAGATTGGGAGGAGAATCGAAGCATAGTGGAAGATTTGTTTGTAATTTTGGACTTGATACTATTGTTTCATTTAAGTCAACTAAAGATCTAGGCCTTTCAACAAAAGAGCTAGAGACATTTGATAATAGATTATCACCAAAAATATCATTACTCGCCAACATACCAACTTTTAGTACATGTTTACAAACATTCCCATTTAATGCCCAATTACAGTCACAGAAGTGGAAAGTTGACCCTTTATATATGACATTATACCAAGTACCACGAGTATCCTTATTTTGGCTACGAACCCTATATTCACCATTAGATTTATGGTCAACAACACAATCTTTGTTTGGGACTCTTGTTTGCTTTGAATTTGCTGGCTTTCAATTGTTCTTGGGATTTTTTAGGTCGTATAACACCCACTTCTTTTAAATGTTGCATATGCTTGTAATATAATTCAACCTTTGTCAGCAACACATGAATAAGCCAGTCAAATCGTCTATGACATGCATGGTTATGCTCACTAAGGTACCTTTGTTTTAAGTACCCATCGTAGGATTCAATTGCGTTATTTGTATCTTGATTCAAATGTGGAAAATTCTTGTAAGCTTTTGCCCACATATCTGGAAAAAAATGGGAGTTATGAATTAATAGATACAAATATGTCATTCCATAATTGAGTCATGAAATCTAACTATAAAAAACTTACGTATTTTATTGTTAGATAGCCAATTGGTCTTAAAATATTGCAATTTTTTTTTCTTCTCCTCGAAATCATTAAAGAACTTTGTAACTGCATGTTGCACAGATTCATCATCAGGACACGAGTGCATGATTTCTCCTAAAGCGCGAAAGGTGCGGATTTTGTTTTCCTTTCCTTTGACTTTATTTTGAATGTTCTTCAACCATGCTCGACGGACGTGCCATACACATAATAATATTGTGGAGTTGGTTAGAGTCCTGAAATGGGGAAATCATTAAAATAGAGCATATATGTAAACATTATTGTTTCATGTCCTTCCAAAAAAATACACACTTCACCTTAATGCTTCAATCTTGGCTGCAGCATCATATGTAATGAAAGCTTGCACGCGCCAATGTGGACGTTCTTCCACACCAACTTTAAATAATGCTGACATCCATTTACAAATATCAGTTGTATTGTTGCGTGAAGAAATCACCCATGCCACCGGAACCCCATTGCGATGTTCATAAAAAACCATCAATGTGTAAAGTTGATACTACAATATTGAAAACAAGACATAATTATAATCATACTTAAGGTATAAGAATTCAAATGAATGTAAAAAATGAAATGGTATTTATGATAAATATGTACTTACTCCATATTTATTTGTGCTGAATGTCGAATCCATCGACATAACATTGTTGTGTGAATGTTTCACCATGATTGAACGCATCCATGGTGTTTGTTGTGTGAATGTTTCACCATGATTGAACGCATCCATGATTTAACATATTCTGTCCGTTTCATGTCGTTGTACACATTTGAGATATCTTTTCTTGTCATCAAGCTATCTCGAGATATCCCCGTAAATAACTCACCCGATTCTTACGCTACATCAGAGATGAACATGTCCCATATCATTGTAGCATTAAAACCTTTTCGAACCAAATCTTGGACAGAACTTCGTATATCCTTTGATAGATGTGGTGCGTAATTGAATGTTTGAGGCTTGCCAATTGCATCCTTCCCATGGCAGACAACATTACATTTATCAATATGTATACATGCATTATATGTTATAATAGCATCATGTGGTCTAAGTTGAAGTCATCACACAATAAAGTGACATTGACAAGCATCATCTGTAATGAAAGAACATGGAAAAATAAAAAAATCCCATGTTTATTTATTTGCCACTGCCATGGATAAAAGAACATTGGAGAGAACATGGAATCTCTTGAAGAGGAAAGTGATGAATTCTAGCTTTAGAGTCAAGATCTCATTCTTCCCTCAAAGAATGGAAAGTTGGTTTTAATATAACCTCATAATTTCTTTAATATATATGTATATGTAATTCTCTAATAGCCATTGCAAACTTGCTTTTTACTGCATTCTTAATTTATTGATTGTGTGAAAAATTAAATTAATGGATTTATTTAGTAATAACTAAATGAAACAAAAAGTAGGAGCTTCTAAGCAAATTTATAGGCATAAGATCAATTAATTCCATATCAATTGTGCCTTACAATCATGTTTCATTCTTGGTTTTGAAAACATTTTTCCCATTTTCGGCATAGTGGGATTTAAGGGACAAGCCTTGCAAATCCAAATAAAAAGCAGATCCCGGGTTTGAGAAACACCAAACTCAGCATCTGTAGGTCACTAGGCTTAACCAAGAACACAACTACAATGGGATTCAAATGAAAAGCATTCTTAAGCAATATGCCCATATTTTAGATATAGGGAACCATTTCAAATAATGATGCTCCATGGACCAAGCTATGTGAATGGATCTTTGGCAAGTTCATCGAGAGGAGATCAATCTAAAACCAACACAAAATCATCTTAAACCTAGATCTATTAAGCATTGAGTGGGATCCAATTTTTTTAGGTAAATTTTTTTGTTAACATGACAATATCTCCCCCATACTCGGTTGTAACCACCTCATGACTCTTGTTGCAAATATCATGGGGGCATAACATTTATTGCATGATACAACTTGAGTGAAAATCCCTTGGAGGTTAATCACAACAATGGTTGCAAGGTGAAACAAAATACGTCTCCACGAGTTGTGGGTTGTTGACATAAAGGGCATACAATCCATCAGGAATTGGTGTTGGAGGGTTGAGTTGAATTTTGTACTAAGTATAAAGTTAAGGCTATAGCTAGCATGAGGAAGTTACAAGGTCGAGGGTTGGTGACAACTGAGAGGGGTTGGTGGCTTCAGAAATGGAAGTAGGGTGCGTTTTAGTATATACCAATGTCTTTAGTGCATTTTCAAATATTATGTTAAATCATGTTTTAGTATTGCCTCAGGAATTGCTTTATTAAGTGTTAATTGAAATTTAAGATAAATATATGTGATTAAGCCATGCATATATATATATATATATATATATATATGGGGAAAATAACAATGTTGCATCTAGTAATGTTTTAAAAATAGTAGATATTAATGTATCTTGACAAAATATTTTTTATGTTTATGTAAAATGTCAATCAATATTCCTCAATATAAATAGAAATTGAAAACACATTATAATAATTCCAAAATTTTGAAATATACCCTAAAATAACATTGCAATTAATAATTTTGAGGAACCATAACATAAGTCATATTTCTAATTAAAACGGACAATCATCTAGGCAAGTTTTAACTTACAAAGATTTTAACAAGCACATAATTTACATTTTTCTTTGCACATTTATAGAACAAAAATCTTGACCCAAATAAAATATTTGATACTTAGAAAAATGTTATTCTCCAACTTGAAAGATCATCTTAAAGAGTTTAATTTGTTTTATTATGATGGATTATTTTTTGAAAATCAATAACAAAATATTTATAAAATAATCTCTTTCAACCACTACTAAATTTAAAATAACCAATTTAAACAATGAAAATCAACAACAAAATATTTATAAAAAAATCTCTTTCAACCATTATGAAATTTAAAATAACCACTTTAAACAATGAAAGGATTTAAAACAATAAAAATTACACATTAAATAAAATAAAAGTTTTATAAAAATATTTGTTCGATAATTATTCTTCAATTTTCTCTAATATAAAAAAATTATCTTACAAATAGAACATTTACAAATTTTTATTAGATTTTCTAATAAAAACTTCTTTATAATGTTTATTTTACTTTAAAATTAATTTTATTTTATTCAAATATAAATATTTAATCACATTACATTTTTTATTCATAAAAAAGAAGTGAATATCAATTATAAAACAAAGCATGAAAAGAAATAATATCATTATTCACTATAATCTTAACATAATTACATAATTTCTTTTTCTCATAAACATCCATGAAGTCTATTTATACATTTTTTATTAATTGTTTTTACTTATTTATAATATTTATTTTACTTTAAAATTAATTATATTTTATTTAAATATAGATATCAATTTGGATCATATTTCTTATTCATAATAAAATAAAATAAAAATAAATATCAATCACAAAAGAAAACATTTTATTAAAATAATGAAAAAAGATAATTCTCTCATTATTCAGTCCAACACATTTTTTTTTTCTCTTAACATGATTTATTTTTCTCTCAAACATCAGTGAAAACTTAAGTAAACGGTACTAATTTCTACACCTATATCATTGAGAAAGTCTTTATATAGAGAGAGATTGGCATATTTGTATTGTAACCAACAAATTAATGTGAAAGATCGTGGTTCTAGTGCATAAATTTTGTCATTATCACATGATAAAATCCGTTTATCTTTAATCCTTCAAATCTAAGCAATTATGTCTCCTAATTAATTAACAAAGATTTTTTTTGTAAGTTTTGGTCTTTTTTTTAATGACGATGGTTCTGATAGTGTTTTAGGTCTTAAACTTTTGGCCCCACGTTTAAAACTTAAAACTATTTGTTTTTATTTAATCACATTTAGAGTTATGATGTCTTCAAGAAATTGACGGTAAGAATGCCTCTTCCTCCAACTCAAGCGTCATTTCCCTTACGTGGTTGATTTAGTTTTTACCAGAGAAGTGGCTTTGTCATATGAATCAGATTCTACAGTTTATGATAATTTAGGAAAACTTCAGTCCTTTGGGTCAGCATTGTTTTCCAGATTTTATGTCAACGATTATGAACACTAAGGAAACGAAAATAGGAAGCTCATTTTCTTCCATCTCTAATGACGAGTACAATTTAAATTTATATAGTGTAATGTTTATAATGGAGTAGCTTAAATTTATAGCTTCAAATCGTGTAATTCATAAAGTTTGAAAAAAAATTTCATCTGCAATTTTACTTAATAGTTGATTGATTTCATTTTTACTTCACAGTCGATTGATTTCGAGAGTGTTTATGTCGATTTCAAATGGAGAAAAATTCTAAGTACTAACTCAATCACATTATTAATAATCAGTTATTTATATATGCCAATTTCAGGGGATAAAATGTTTTACTATTAACATTGGATGCTTTAATATCAGATTGTTTTCATCAATCCTATTTTACAAAACATAACATTATCTAAGCATCACAAAGAACTCTCCATCGTGTCAACAAACCCCAGTGCCGAAAGAAATCTTAGCTCGAGACCATTCTAACTTATTCAATCCTGATTGAAATGCGTTGGTAGGCTATCTACCTAATATAAAACCTTGGGTGAAAACCCTTTGCATAACTAAAACCCTCGATAGAATGAACACACTCGGCACCCTCAGTGGAAAGAAATCTTTGCACCATTAAACTCACCTCTACCACAAAAGCATCACTCATGGTTTGAACCATGAACCTTTAGGAAATTAACACAAAACTTGCAAGAAATTTGATACAACCTGCAAGAAAAAAAAATGAGGATTCTGGTTAGCAAATTAAATGGCTGGAATGATTACTAACGTCGAAAATCCAATTGAAATGCGTTAGTAGCCGATCTATTTGGTGAAATTAAGATAAAAGTAGCTTCATGTACATGATCTACAGACTCGAAAAGCTTCACCAAATCGCTTCTTCACAGATACTTTACAACCTGGATACCATGATAAAGAATATGAAACTTTTCAACGATAAACAAAGATTAAACCAGAGACTGTCATTAGCTTTTTCATGGAGTTTAATGGGAGGAGGAGAAGAAGAGTGCAATGGTATTCTCTTCATGCATGGATGGAAACAATAGTTTGCTCAAATTTGATCATTGTTGTCGACAAACTTTCCAGCAGATTGATCACAGGGGATCCCGTATGCACTGAGCCGAGCGTCCCAACAAACTTGAATCGAATGAAAATCACATTGTGCAATCCAAAATCTATCAAATAAAAAAGTATACAAGTACTTCATTTCGTTACACCGACTTCATTTAGTTTCCTTCAAACTGGATGTGTTCTTCTTTTGGATCTGCCCCCTTCTAATTATGATACTGCCCAAGGGCTTTACAGCAAGATATACATTGCTTAGGTGTGGAAGTTGTGTCCTCTGGAAACTCGAAAGAGTCACAGTAATGGCGAGAGCTAATGATACGCTGGAATCCATACGCACCCGTGATTTGACTGACAACGATTCAAGTCTGCGCTTGCAGGGTATGGCGTGATCATCCGATCTGGGTGGATCGGTGCCTGCAGGTTCTGCAGGTTCCAGTCGAGGAGGTATGTCGCCCAACCGAGAATATAGGTCATCGAAAAAGGATGTGTGAAAGGACGTTTCCCGATCGCAGGTGCCGGAGCATGGATGATGCTATGGATGGGGGCATAGAGATGCATGAGCTGACAGAGTCATTTAAGACTCTGCAGTTCTATCGTTAGCTCTCGCCGTAGGATACTAGTCAAAGATATAGGCTCTTCGGTGATGGGAGAACTGCTTTCAAATATGTGGTGCCCGAAACATCCTATCACATCTGACACTACGTCATGTTATTGGTATTTAATATTTTATCAATATTTTCATGTAGTTATTAATAACTAGCTAGCTACCCAGGTTTTAATGTAATGATGACTGTTCATATTAAAGTCGGAGCAGCAGCAGCTTGTTTAATTTTAGCTTTCTGGTGACATTTTCTTTTTTATATTCTCCAATGTAAAGATTGTAAACAATTTATTTGAATTTGAATTTGAAGATGTTAGACAATTTTAATTTTGAATTTGAATTTAAAGATGTGAGGCAATTTTAAATTTGAATCCATGCATGCAGATGTGTTATATTATTCTAATAAAATAGTAATTGTTCTGCCATTTCGGTCTTTATTTTAGCGTGAGTGGCAGTTGCTATATATATTACTTGCGATTTAGGTCTTTATGTTAGTATGAGCTGCACTTGCTATCTATGTTATTTAAAGTAATATGGATAAGAAAAATAGTAAAGGAAAGTACTTTTTCAACCTAATTTCTATATCTTATTGCATTGAAGAGGTGCATTCTACAACCAAATATAGGAGAGATGTGTAACTCTTTCCATGCTCATCTTAGAGTTGATAAGTGTTCTTTATAACAAATAATAAATATTATTAAAAATAATGTGTCCGCTTAAATTAAATTAAAATTATTTAGAATTACATATATATATATATATTAAAAAAACTAAAATCACAAACATTGGATTACATATTTACTCAACACTTTCACTCTAAAGAAAAGTTTAAGCCTTGAAATATTTGATCTGTTTTGGTGTTTGGTAGATCCCCTTTTAGATAGATCTATGCTGGTTCATATCCATACCATCGTTATGGAATAGAAGTAATCATAAAATGGAAGTAATCATTCGTGTGTACCATTGCTTCTTGTTCCGGGATGGAAGCAACCAGTATAGGGTTTTCGCTATGCTTCCTTCATTGGGGTGTTATGCCCAACGACCTATTTTGTTATTGCACTTATTAATGTTAAACTAAAACTTTGTGAATCCCGCCGCTAGTTAAAATACGAGTGGATAAAGAATAATACATTAGTATTAATTTGCTATATTATTATGAATATATTAAAAGATTATAATTAATAATTGATTTTTTTGTTTGTTTTTAATTTTCAAATTAAAGATCAAATTTTAAAAGATTTAAGTTAGGGGAGATCCATTTTAAACTTTATCAAGTATAGAGAAATATCTAATTTCTTGAAGTGTTATTTTTTTAATGATTTTTTATTTGATTTTAAATTTTTATTTTATGAATCAATATAGATTATTTTTTATTTTATGATCCCACACAAAAAAAAATAATTATTTTTTTAAAAGTTTTTGGTACATAACTTTATGTACTTTACACATCTCCCCCATATTGAGATGTAAGCACTTGACTACTCTCACTGCAATGCTGATCTCTTCTTCAAGTTTCAAATAATCATTTAATTATAACTAATCATTTTTTTTCTTAAATTCCTTATCTATTGGCATATCAATGTATGTTCATTTTGTATAGTGGATTTTCATGTAAACATTTATAACTTATAATAAATTTAAACCATATTGTTTAATTCAATGTGTTATTTCTATGTTTTAAAGTATTCTTCTATGTTTTAACTATGGGGTATTTTATTTCCTTCAATCATTTTGTAAGGATCCTTTTAGTGAATAGTGATAGGTTTTTTTCTTGCCCACATTAGAGAGTAATATGTGGATGACACTTTATCTAGATGACCAACTTTGTGGAGCCATTTATCTTAAGGTTGGACTTATTAAGTCAAACAAAAAAAGATACTCATACTCAAACTTGAAAACTGTGATTGCCTCTTTTATGACAAACTTATCTATAACACATCATGGCCAAAACTACTCAAACATGTTGAGATTGCATTGAAATAATTAAAGAAGTGAAAGGTTTAATCCAAGATAGGTATGCAGACAACGCTGTGGTTTAAACTTGTTACACCTTAGTTTTGATAATTGGTTTAGCATACTTATGATGCCTCTTTGCTTTCGTTGCAGGATGGATGAGCGTGGGGAAGCTTGATGACTGTGGCAAAGAGAAGGGCTGACAACATATGCCTAGTAAGCCCATACGAAGAGGGCCTTTACCTATATGCTTGGTCATTTATGGGGTTTGCAAGGGTTCTCTGTTTGTAGTTTGTAAAAGGATTCCCATTTGGGATTTGCTAGGGTTTGCAGAAAAATAGTAACGAACTCAGGCTTTAGCCATGGGTTTGGGGATTTTGTCTTTCATGGCCCATTCAGGCGTTTGTAAAATGGCAATGACTATGGATAATTTTTACTGTGTAATTTAAAAAATCCTTTGTTTTGAAATTTGATAATGGTGTTGATGTTTTTAATAATACCAGCTCTTCATTGTTGTGAGCACTACATTTTTATTGATAAGTTCATTACTTGGATGTGGTTATAATTCGGGTTTTATGCCCACGCTGTATTTTATGGAAGGTTTAGCATTAATGGGTTTTACTTCTGTTAATTATTTAGATGTTTTTGGTTGGGTGTTTCGCTTCTGTTATAGAGACAAAGGGAAAAGCCCTAGCTTAATGCTTGAGTTAATTTCTTGATAGTTTCCTGGCTATTGTTTATTTATTCGTTGTATCGAATATTGAAATCATCTCTGTAGGGTGACAGAAGGAAAGCCCTAGCTTTGTTCATCGTTTATATATTGATATGTTTTTGGTTTAAATGTTATAATGCTATCATTGTTTGTTTCAACCCTGGGGTTTCGATGATGACCGTATTAACGTGACTCCTAGCTTGCCTAATGGCATATCCTGTGTATATGGAATGTTTATAAATTATATTTATTTCCTGTAGTATATGGATAGAATTATGACCAATGTTTATTAGATTCGATTTTTGGTTTGGTGTTATTTTTATTATTTCATTTAAATGTTTAAAACACCCTCAACTAGAGCTTATGGGGTTCGACAATCGATCTTATCGTTATGTTTGTTAAATAGTTTAAATGCTCCCAGCTCGAGCTTATGCGATTCGATGATGGGTTATTTATTGTTTATGTTGGGTTGTCGTGAAGGCATTCCAACCAAGCCTTAACAAGATTCGATTGTGGGTGGATGAATGTCGTTTATACTTTGACTATGTTAATATTATGGTTTATATTGTAAATATTTCTTTTCAAGACGTTAACAGGCTTTCAACCTCTGTTGTGATTTATTTATTTTGTTGTAGCGTAGATAGTTTATTTATATATATATCGATGCTGGAAAATGTTAATATGCCAGTGTTTGTTTAGCTTAGCCTATCCTTTTTATAGGATGGCCTGAGATCCGTTAATTATGGGTGACTTGTGTATTTTATTGGGTTACTTGTTAATGTTTAACACAACAACTGTTGCGCATCCTTTATGTGGTTTGGTTGCCAAGGTATCCTGTCCATGGTTCATGATTTATGTATAATCGTTAGTCTATAAAAGGTTTGGTGAATGGGTAAATAAATGATATCATGGACGTCTGTAATTTTATTTATTTGGTTGTCAGTTCGTTTTGTTGGATGTCTTGTCCATAGTTTATTAGTTCCTTTAAATATTTTTAAGCAACGAATGCTGCACATATTTTTATATAGTAAGTTAGTGGTGTTGTGACATTGATAATACGATGAGTTTGGATTCCAAGGGACTTGATCCCTAGCCCATGATTTTGGTTAATATTTTGTTTAATAGATAAATTTATTTGATAAAGGTTATTATTTAAAATTGCGAGCCCTTGCAAATGCTCTGTAGTATTATACTTAAGGGTTTTTATTTTTACTTCTGGTTTTATAAATTTAAACATGTACTGTGTTTTTAGGGTTTATATATACAACTTCAATAATATTTCTATGTTTTGTGAAAGGTTTGGTTACTAACTTCATTAAAACTAAATGTTGAGTCTATACTAAACCCTAAAATATTTATAAACTTTTGAAATTAGTTCAACATAAACCTGATAGTAATTTTATCCTAAAATCTATATAAGAATTAAAACTGAGATTCTATTTTAACTAATAAAAAAACCTAAAACATTTATTCAAACTGATGAAGAGTAAAATTACAGCTTCTAATACAAAACCCAATGGTTGTAATAACAACCTATAAGCATAATCAAAATAGCTTGAAAATGTAGAAATATCTTACCTGCAATTATGGAGCTTGTAATGGCTAAATGAACGTACACACTTCAACACCCATAAATAATAAAATAATTTATATCTTTGACCTTAGGAATGATAACCATATGATTTTGGAACTACCATGCTCCTCCCAACCATGACCCGAAACCATTCCTGGTTCTAATTCGGATTCCCCCGAACTGGCTCCAACATGTAAGTGATCTATAACTCCTAAGGGCGAGGCTGCTACTATTTGAAAATGAGGCTCTGTATAAGAATGCTTGGTTTTGGAAAAATGCTCTCCAATCCCATCCATGAATAATAATAAGATCCTTAATCCTTCTCTTGGCTTTGTTCTTATAGATAATATTTTGGGAAAGGGCAGTTGGTTTAACTTCACTTGAATCAAGAATTCACTATTTTCTTGAAAATAATCTTTAGTTTTCTTTTTATGGAATAAATAGTTATTTTGTTTTAACTAGGAACTTTTACTAGTTCCTACTTGAACTTTAGAATATAATATTTATTTAAATATTTTAGTTGATGATATAATATCTACATAGACTCTTATTATTTTAGTTACCTTTATTTCTTTTTATATACATAATACATAAACTTTACTTATTATGCGTTATTATTATTCATGCATCATATATCATAGTTATTTATTTTGAGGCTTCCCTTAGTTTACATTATTTCTTTTATTAAGGCCTGAGGTAGGGTTTGGTCGGTCAACTAGGTTAGGTAGCTCTAGATCCTCCTTGCATGTTGGATTATCTCGTTTTTCATGGTAGTTCTTCCAGTCCTTGATGATAAGTAGATTTGAAATTTCAATTAATCAACTTAAAATAAGTATGATGAGGGTCAATGCTATTCAAAGTCTTTCCAACTCAACACACTTAATTTTAGTAACCCCTAGTGCTATTCAAATCCTAAGCTCAACACTATCAATTGGGCGTTACACTATCACAATTCTAGATCCTCTCGCTAACACTAATACTAGGATGCACTTGTACAATACACCTAGGAATACAATGGTCAAAGATCCAATGCTCCAGAGTTTATGCTCAACATCAAGTTGGAGTGTTCCAGGGCTTATGCCCAACACTTCCAATACTATACCTCATGTGCTCCAGAGCTTATGCTAAACAAGAAAGATCATAACTCATGTGCTCCAAAGCTTATTCTAAACACAAAATATCATAACTCATGTGCTCCAGGGCTTACACCCAACACATCATAGAACTCAATCATGCATTCAGTCTTCTGCATAATACATCATAGTAATAATCTCAGTATATATATATATAGGGATAAGCACATAATAATAAATCTAGTACAATGGGGCCTATGCCCAGTACCACAACAATAGTCCTTGTCCATCAGGGCCTATGCCTAAGATATATAATCATATACAAGACAATAAAAAATGTGCATCGTCTCACGCCAAATATATCTATCTAATCAACATAACTCATTGCAGTGGGGCATACACCCAATATATAGACATGAAAATAATCATCAAAGTAAACCATAGGTAGTGGGGCTGGTGCCCAATATAGTCAAGGTCAAAATACGGGATATTACATCCCTCCATTTTTAGAACAACACAGTCCCGATGTTCTAGGGACTACAAATGAAATCATGAAACAAGGCGGGGTAAGCCTCTTTCATGGTGGCTTCATTCTCCCATGTAGCCTCATCAGCTCCAAAGTGCTTCCATTGCACTTTTAGGTGGACAATGGTTCGCTTCTTGAGCTGTACTTCTATTTTTTCCAGAATATGAAGGGGCTCTGGCATAAACTCCCCTTTAGGTTCCACTTGTAGCAAGGACCAATCAAACACACGTTTAGTATCATATACAAATTTCTTCAATAGAAATGCGTGAAAAAAATTATGAACCTTTATATGAGTAGGTAAAGCTAATTCATACACCACTGGCCCTCTCTTGGCTAGTATCTCAAAGGGTCCACAAAATCTTGGTGCCAACTTTCTGCACCTTCCCAGGATCAATGAGATTCCTTTCACTTTTACTTTTAAATAAACATGTTCGCCGATTTGGTAATCTTTATCCTTTATTTTCTTATCCGCATAAATTTTATGGTGGTCTTGTGCTTCCTTGAGATTTTGTTGTACTTTGGTGACTAACTATTCTAGGTCTTTCAGTAAATATGGCACTAAAATGAGCCTGTCCACTGACCTATCCCAAGTCACTGGTGTCCTACACTTTCGACCATAGAGTACCCTGAAGGGACTCATTTTGGTGGAGTTTCTAGTATCCATTGATATATGCAAACTCTGCGAGGTGCATATAATCCATGGGGGCGTCAGTTAGTGAAACCATGCCATAGCACGTTCGTTCGTGGCATATGAAAAAATACCCCTAATTTTAATAAATTTTGGAAAATACCTCCCCTAATCATTTTTTTTAACCCCCTCCCAATATGCCTTTCCAAATTAAAAAAACCCCTATTTTCACTATAATTGTATGTATCCATTTTTTCATTTATATTTTTTATACCCTTTTATATATCTACCTAGTATATTGACATGATACCCCTCTTATGACCCCACATGCATTCTACAATGCACCTTGCTTCTTTCAATGTATATTGTGGATGCACATTACTTCACCCACAATGCAATTAATCAACTGCATATCATTATGATTTGTGACATCTAATGGTATAATAAAGAGATGGTATTATGATTTACTTCATGAGCTTGACCTTTGCGCGTGTCTCCGCCTGCTAGTTTCTCTCCTCTACACGCACATCTCTGCTTGCTGGCTTCTCCTCTACCCACGTGTCTCTGCCTACTGACTGCTCCTCAACATTTTCTCTCCACCATGATCTCTGCTCTCTGCTTGGTATCTTCACAGGTTTATCCTCATGGTTTTACCTCTGTGTCATTGCTTACGGGCTTACCATCATGATTTGTATCTGTGGTTTATCTCAGCATGATATCTAATTTTTTTTACCTCTGTGTGCTAGGTTCCTTTCCCTGAGTGACCATGAGGTTACCCTTCAAATGTGGACTGTGGTTTTATCAACATGACTATCAGAGAGTATGAATGTGCTCATTATGACTAAGTGTCTCTTGTGTTAAGTGATTGTGTGTCCTTAGCATGACTGTTATGGGTATGACTGAATTACTTAAGCTTGTGCTTTTTATTGAAACCTCTCTTTCTGTTAACTAAGAGTCTCAGACCTTTTTCTTTCTGCTTTAATCCTCTCTCTTAAGGTACGTATATGTTTTACCATGTTTGACTTGTCCCTTCGGTGACAAGATCAAACTAAAAAATATTTTAGTATAAGGAGGATCCAATAATGGTTATAATTTGTTAATACTGTATCTATTATTTCTGTACATGACATTTGGTGAAACATCTCAATGACTAGCTTCAACACAGTGACCAGGAGAGTGTTAAAATTAATGTAGTGCCCAGCAGAGCGTTAAGTTGAAAGAGATGAAAATTACGTCCCTACTTTATTACAGTTTAAAGTTTTATTAACAACATGATTCTGAATCTCAATTTATATGTTCATGCACTTATGTTCATTACTTGTATTAAAACATCACCAACCCTTAAATTTCAACAATATGATATGTAAAAAACATCCCTTCTAATATCAGGCTCAACTGACTTGTCAACTGCCCTTCGGAGTACTTTGTGTAAGATGTACATATCTCATAATTCATTAGCACACCATTAAAATTCCATCTTGATTATTTACATATTTGTGTTGGTTCTATTCACTGTTCACCCATTTCTTCATATAATTCATGCTGTGTGCAACAATCTACGGAAAATAGATGTATCGTGCAAGCAAAAAAACAGATATCCTCAGGGTGTTTTTCAATTGCTCCATAGAATGAAAATGAAATTCATATGACAAAAACATCAATAGAATAAACGATTTGCTTCTCATATCCCGAAACAAGATATCATTGGTTTATAAGACAGTTGAGAAAAGGTGAAAAATGGACAGGATTTTCTGTACCAAAAGTTGGTTTGGTCAAGTTTTAACCACTAGATTCTAATGTTTTCAAAAAATGCAGTAAGGAAACACAAGGGTTATATAGAGAACGATATGAGAAATTTCTAACATGCTTATTTCCATTATGATTGCCATTTAATCACCACATCAAAGACCAATGTAACTGAAACTGATATCAAGAAATGTTGTATAAGAAAAATACAATCATATTTGTGTAGTATGTTCTTTGAAATTTTCCACCATTTAGATTTAAGTCATGCTTTTGTCTACCTTGGAAAAAGAGCCAGGAGAGTTTCTATAGAACTCGGGAAGGCTATGGAATAGTTTCAACAGTGCATATCACCACCAAACCAGAAATACCTGATGTTGAGAAAGGTAAAAAAAATGAAATTAGCCGCGTAACCTGTGTTAAAAACTTATTATATAAATGTATTCCAAACAACATCCTAAAAAGGTGAAGCATCAACATGGAGTAGAAAGTTGCAAACCTTTTCTAAAATTATTGTAAAATCAGTCAAGTAGAATCCAGATATTGTTATTCCTTCTCTTCAGCCATAGAAGATCCAAACAATGCCTGAAAGGGAAGAAATGGTCTACACCATAACAATGTCCTCACAGCTCAAACTTTCAATAGAGACCTCTCTAGAATCTCAAGCTAAAGTTGATGTATAATATCTGTGCATATGCCATTGAGAATTTTAACAAAGCGCAATACTTTTATGTTCTCTATACAAAATAATTGCCTGCAGTATCAACATTTTGACATCTTACTTCCCACCTACTCAATCTGTCACAACTCATAAACTCATAGGTTATCACTTGATTGAGAAAATATGGTCCTGCTTAGCACGAATAATGATATTATTCTTGAATTTTGAGCTTTCTATTTGCAGTAAAGCTAAAAAACCTTATGGAGAATATCATAGAAGAAGAGGATTGTAGACACCTTTAACATCAATAGTATTCATGGACCACACAAACTTGTAATATTCATGTAGGGAAGTGCCAAGTCTAATGATATCATGTCTTCAGTTTTTTTGGGGGACCCAGGTCCCAACTTCAGATTTACGGTTAATTCCTAAGAAATGCTCAACCTACAAAGAGAACAACAATTGTATCAAAATATCTGCAACACTACAAGATATTGAGACAACATATAATGTACTAGATAATTGTACTAAATAAATTTCATCTAAACAAAGAACGAAGAAAATTATATTGAGTTCAAAGCTACCAACCTTCCTATCACCAAGCATTGGAGTCAAGCTTCTTGGAACCTCTTTCTTGACAGTAGCAAAACCACTTCCTGGGTCACTTATTTTCCTACAATAGTTAAATACATGGACAAAGTAGTCAATTATTATAATCATATATCAGTGAGATAATGCTCAAATTAAAAGTATATATGCTTGAACTACACATAATATAAGCATACCATGGTTTAATTTGACCACTAAGAACAATATAAGGAATATGGAGCTTGGGCTGAATGTCACACATTTTTTCCATGGACATCAAAGGGGTGTCCCCAATATTCATTTGCTTAAGCTTCAATTCCTCCTGATACTGTTTCATATGTTTTTCTTGTTTCATTTTTCCAGGTCCTTTTCCATGGAACTTATGTGAGAGTTTCCGAAAATCTTCCTTAGGTGTCATCTGCAAATTTATATTGACAACAAATAAATTTCTGATTTCTCTGAATAGACATTAATGAATTAAACTGGTATATCATCATGCCTAAAGCATAAGATAATTGAAATATCAAGAAAATAATATTACAATACGTCCAAACTCATCTAAATGATCTAATTATATCTCTTTTAGTCCATCGGTATCTCATAATCCAACAAGTTTGCTATTTTTCTTATCCATATTTCTTCCACTCCATTCCTCAGACTCTTTCAATGCTCCCCTTTCCTTCAACAGTTGCAAGGTCGGGCCACCAAACCCTCTCCAACATAAGCTTCTTTAATTATACCATATGTCACCACTTCCTCCTCTTCTTCTGCTTTTAGATCATTGGGATCTATATCCATTTATTTCACCTCTGTCCACCTGCCCATGGCTTCTGCAACATCATCTTGTTTGACAGGAACTGGACCCTCATCATATTCTTTTAATACATATTCAATTACAGGTTTATGAGTGTTTGGCTCAACAAGAACAAAATTAGAATTATAAAACAATGAGATAGTACAAAGCAATATCATCTAAAAATCAAAGACCTATTATAATTGTAATGACTACAATAGAACTCCTTACAAAATGAAATTTAAGGATTTACTATCATTATTTTTAAAATCCTTTCGTTATCCACACACCTTCATGAAGCTGTAAACTCCACACAAATTCCTCCATCTTTGTAAATACAACTTTATTTTCTTGCACATCACTTGATGATTGGCTTTGACCATTTCCTTTTTCCTGATTTGCAGCTACTGCTAACCGAGCTACTGCTTGGGGACTAGACCCACTACTAATTTTTTCTTTCTTTCTTAGTGCCGCTTGCTTGGTATTCGCTAATAACTTGTAAAGATATGCATCCTCCCCACCAAAGACAACATATCCATCTTTATCTATCTGCATTGCATCTGATGACTTCTGATCTCGAAGTTCTCTTGAAGCAATTGCTGCTTTCTTATATGCATTTTGATATGCAATTTTCCTGAGTTCAGCTTCTGCCTTTTCTACATTTTCCCTGGAAAACTTTCTTTCTGTATCATCCCTTGAACCAAGGTCCCTAGCACCCAATCCATCAGCAATTGCTTCTGCTTTGAGCACATTAACGTCCAACTTATCCTTCTTCTGCAAAATTTTGTTCTTCTTAGGTTTCTTAAATTGAATAATTTCCTCTTGAGTATAATAATAAAAAATAATTAATCCTAGTTGTTCTTGCTACTGATACAGTCCCTAGAAGCACTTAGATTTCCTAAAATTGCCTTTTGATGCACAGGTTTGTCCTCAAATTTAGCCCAAAATTAGATCATTGTTGATTAGGGGGTCAAATAGGGCTGAGAATTGCTTTTAGGGCATAGCATGTGCCCAACAACATGGATTTATTTCTCAAATATTGATTGTTTACTACTGATACTCATTCTCAGAAGTTCCCAGGTCTGAGTTTTATCTACTTTACCATCTTGTCAAAATTGTACCCAGAACATGCTAAAACTTGGATTTGGTTGATTTATGGTTTTTTGAAGGCTAGGGCATGTTTTTTCTATTGTTGTTTAAGGCTAAAAAATACCAGAACTGACCAAAAATACCCTATATCAAGTAATTAGCTTGTTAGGAGGATCAACATATGTCAAGGTCATCAAGGAATGTGCCTAGGACTCATTTTGATTGTTGTATGAGGATTAGACAGGACAACATGCCCATGTTTGCTTTAATCATTCCAAACTATATCAAACTCCATTATATTGTCCAAGACTAATGGGCCTTCCTTTCAACAATTCATATAGAGTTCCATCGACTAGTAAATAACTTATGAAATGGTATACAACATCCTCTTTATCAACCACTTTCTGTTCATCAAAGACAAAAGGATATGGTCTAGAAAAATTGTTGTGAGCAGCATGAATGGATTCACTATTGTTGATATAAGTCCTTTGATATTTGAGAATTCAGGGCCAATTACATCATGTACTAATATTCCTTTGCATATATAGAAATACTGTAACAACTCACATAAAAACCTCATAATTGCGAATTCAGGATGGAGAAATAATTTTGCAGACCAATCGGGCCTCATATCTACCAGAGAAATCTCAGATAGGTAATAATTTCATGTGGATATCCTCTCAGTCTTGCTAATGATGGATATAAATGTACTAGTAAGAGACTGAAGGTCTCTTAAAAAATCTCAAAAATATACAAGGGTGACAAGTTTTAAGTGGTTGTGTGAGTTAAATCATTGCTGATATATATGTTTCTGAGTTTGCATTTGAAGTATTTGATAAAATGTATAAAATGTATAAAAGGAATAATGTTAAATTTCTGTGAATTAAGTTTAATTATGGAGTAGGAATTGGTTGATTATGTTTAAAATTACTGCTTGAAACCCACTGTTACATAATGATAAGTAATTACTATGTTTAAGAATGGTGTTGGACTGCTGAAAAGCAATGTTGTTTAGATTATATGGCTGTAGAGTGTAATAATGTTTTCAATTTTTACAAAACTGGTTAAGGGTCGAAAGAATGTAGGCTTCAGGTTGGTTTGACCAAATCTTAAACAGTTTATTTCATACTTTTAAATACTTGGAATCTACGAACTCTAGGTAGATTTTTTGTTCACGAATTTGAATATAATTTTTTTAGAAATCTCTGGTTTGGAATGCCATTGGTCGATGGATTTCCAATTATTGAAACACTTAAGAAAATTTTATTGTTGCTAGAAATGTATTTTATTTTTAGGCCATTTGAAAGTTTTATTGTTTCTAAATTTGCACACAATTTGTTTGACAGAATGTGGCAACAAGATTTTGAGAAAAATTATACTCTTGTAGTTTTAAGCTTAAAAATTACCTTGTGAAAGAGTTCCTGTAACTGCACACCAAATCTGAAAAATGGTATTTTACTTGTAGGAAGATGTTTTTAATAGGCATTGAACTTGTGCATTCTATAGCTACAAATGAAATGTTTGAAATTACAGGAATAAAGATTTCCACACACATAAATTAACTTATAGTCTAATGCTGCAAGTGTAACTCAGGACAAGGGGTCCCCTCCTTGCTGAGTGCACTGTAGGAATACCGTACTCACAAATGAACCAACAATAGATTAATTTTAATTTTATTGATCAAAATGCATTACATAATATTAGTTTCCAGGCTAAGGACATAGCGATCGAAATTACCTTGTTGCATAATGTTTAGTCATAGACAGGGGTCCGAATCATATGGATCTTAGATATCTAAAAACAGAGCCTAGCTACTAGAGTGGCAATTTCCAGTAACAAATTCTACAAGCTGATCAATAACTTGGTTATCTAATATGGTAACTTGAATTCCATAGCTTATATCCTACACCTTTTCATAAAGGCTATTGACTTTCAGAGATTATTAGTGACTCCATAGTCAATTTCCATCTTCAAGATACACGCTTGAATTATAAGAATCATGCATAAGTAGGAATAATTTCCTTCTTCAGATTGATGGCGCTCAAATCGCAAAAGAAATTATATATTACATATATATGTATATAAAAAAAATTGTGTGTTTTTGGGTCAAGTAACAGGATCCATTACATTTTCTAACTTTATGCAAATACACTACCTTTGCAAATCAATAAAAAAAATAAAACAAACATACAATAGCGATAGAGTGTATCAATGTTAAGATATTGATATCAATAATCATATCTTCTATGCTAGCAGGCCAGGATGCTTCCTTTTGGTTACTTTTTTCATACTTTTTAAATGTTCTTGTCATTTTTTTTCACGCAAAAACTTGGGCTCTTTTGGAAAACATTTCAGGGATGTATTTTCCACATAACTCCCCTCCATTTCAATGTCCAAAAAAACATTTCAAGAACCTCTGGCATACATTTTCGACATCTTAGCTTCATTTTCATGCACATCACCCACAACCTTAAAGGAAAGGTAGAGAGGTTAGCTCAGTAAGAAATAATAAGAGAAATATAAGATTTGAGAATTTGTGGCTTTGGTTAATTGTTTTCTCCATATATCACTTTCTTATGGTCGATATTTCTCCATTCAATGGACCACTCTTCTCATATCCCAATAAATCTAAACCAATATCAGCCTAGTCACTCAAATCAACCAATGCTGACTTAGCTTGGTAAGAAAATAAGTTGATTCCACTTCTGACTATGTGAAGTCAAAGGAAGAGTTAGTTTCTATCTCTATTTAGCTAACTCAGAGCGACTCGGCTGAGACAAAGCTTAACCTATAAATTAGCAGATACAGCTTCATTGTCATGCACATCAGACGCAACACCTTAATGAGAAGACAGAGAAGTTTGCTAACTAAGCAATAATAAGAGAGAATATTTGAGAATTTCTAGCTTTGGTTTAATTGCTTTCTCCATATATCACTCTCTTATGATCAATTATTTCACCACTCGATGGACCACTCTTCTTATATCCCAAGCAATGTAATCAAAATCAACCATATCTAACTCATCTTGGTCAGAAAGAAAGTTGATTAAACTCTAAATCAGTGAAGTCAAAGGCAGAGTTAGCCACTAACTCCTTCTAGCTAACTCAACATGACTTGGCTGAGACAAAGCCCAACTTGCTAAGTTGGTAGAGGAAATTTTTAGAACCTGATGTGGTCTCCATTTCAAAAAACATGTAAATAAGTCATCTTACCTTTTCAAAAACCTCCATACCCTCATTTACTAATGATTTCCTTCATGTATATACTGGAAGGTCTAGTGTTTGGAATTTGCACTTCGCACTAGCCATATACATTTACCTCAGATATCACCATGGAGTTTGAGTTGTGTACTAAATCCAAACCCACCCAATGACAAGAAGAAGATCATCCATATCATCCTCAATGTTCATGCAATGACTCACATGCTCTGAAGTTTTTCTTTAAGTGTTTATCCATGATCCAAATATCTGATTTGGGTTTCCCATCCAATGTTTGGTGCCATTGAAGGATCACCTAGCCTAGATTTTGGTCCTTTTACCCCTTAGTCACATATTTGGCTCTAGTGAACTTCTTGGTTCCCCTACTTGGGTCCCTCCTTAGTTGTCTGGAAGAATTAAAGGCCAATACGACCAAAAGGGAATTTTTCTTGGTTATATATGTAATTTTGGTCAAACACCCACATTTTGAACAATCAATATTCATAGTTTGATCACTACAGAGAAAGATTTGCTCCTCAATGTTCACCTCATGTCAACAACAAGTCAAAACTTACACCATCCAAGTGTTTTAAAATCAATTTATGTCACAATCTACACATTGTTGATGGTGTCCCTTTCACTAACTAAAACTTAGTTGGACTAGAGGATCACTTGTGAATTTGCAATCTCTCATCACCTATCACACTCTAGCACTAACTAGGATTTTGTATCTCCACCAGGATTTCACCAACTAAAAGTTAATTACTTGTTGGTGCCTCCTTCTTGCTGGTTTGGATCTCTCTTTGTGTTCGATTGCACCTGTTGGAATATAAATCCATCTAGACATTAGGTTTATATATTCATTAGATCTCCTAGTGCTTAGTGAATTTATTCCATATGTTATTTAGGCTTAATAGTGCATAGTCTAGTGTCTAGGACCACAATTGTCCTTATTTGACCATCTTAGACTATGATAGCGCCCACCATGCCTAATTTTTTCTTTGTTGTATGAGCTAAAGCACATTTCTGATTTATTCTACCTTATTCTTGCTTATATGAGCTTTAAGCAGCTTTTCACTGCTTTTCACCCGGATTAGAATGAGCTAATTGTGCTTGGATTATTTGGGCATGATTGCCACCTTTTTCCTCAAAAACAAGAAAACAAGAAGCTCAACCAGAAAATTGTTTTGATGATGATGAACCTGTTCAAAAGAAAACAAGGAAGCTCAACCAGAAAAGGACAAGAATGAAGGCTGGCAAGATGCAAAGAAGTTGTTGGACTCTTTCTTCTTCTTGTCTCGACCCATGGTTCAATCAACAACACAATACCGATATGACATGAAAAGACATCAGCCCGACAGAGCAACCTCAGTTGGCAACGGCCGCGAGGCAGGCATAGTATCACCCAAGATATCTTAATGGGTAACTTCCAGAACCATGTTTCCGCAGTTGGAAAGGAATTATAGTCCCTTGGCGTGAGACCAAGGCGCTCGACAAAGATGATGAGATGGAGTATTCCACTCTGCGACAAAGACAAAACCAAGTGCCACAGGTCACTCACACGCCACGATCTTATCCTTAATATTTTAACAACCGGCGCAACTATGTAATGCACTCGATCCCTTACACTTGACAGACAGTGCACGACTTATATTTAACTTAACAAATTTAACCGTGAAGTCATACACAATAGTCCAACAATACTTTTAAATAATCATTCATTTATATTGTGACATGCACTTAAATAAACTGTAACTGTAAATATGTAATATAAGAAAACATTCACATAAACATTCACCATTCAACAACATTCACATATGACACAGGAAATAACGTGGAAACCCATATGGGAAAACCACCAAGGTGCTCTTCATCTGGCATGAGAATTATGGGTAGCACCTTGCATCCTGCAACTTGCAAACTGTTCTTAAGATATGTCTTTCAGACTCAATATTCTTTCTCTCAAGCTCTCTGGTTTATTTTCTATCTACTCATACTGATCCGCACACAAGAAGGATCGCCTTTTCTACTTTACTAGCAGTCTGCGCACACAGCTGCAAGATCCGCAGCTCAACAGCTTTCTACTTCTACTAGACTCTCCTCTCATTCGACTACTGAATCTACTGAATCTAATATGATCTCATCTAACATAATCTAACCAAAAACTGAGTGAACAAATTGAACCGAATGAATGACAACCAACTGAACCCTTATACAGAGCCAGTTCCTTCTATTTATACCATTTTCAAGACCATGCAGGGTCGACTGAGTACTACTCAATTATTAGAGACTTAGGTAACTACAAAAATCTCTGTTACATTCAATTCCATCCCATACCTAGTTGTGAAATTACTGTAATGCATTAACCACATCCTTAACTGGCCATGACAACGTCTTTTATCTCGTCTATACTAGTCATAACTAGCCGCAAAAATATCCCACATCCTTAACTGGCCATGACAACGTCTTTTATCTCGTCTATACTAGTCATAACTAGCCGCAAAAATATCCTTCCATCTTCTGTTGGTTCGTCCTTCTGTCGTCTTCCTTGATTTTCGTATGTCTTGCTTTAACTCTTCTACCTGCCCCTTCTACTGAGTCTAGATGTGCTTTTCCCTGTCGCACCCATCCTGTCGCAACTTCCTCTTCCTTTCACTTCCTTTCCATCTTTATCCTTCCTTTCTCCGCCGCATGCATGTTTTATCTTTCTGTGCCTGTTCATTTTCTTCCTTCTTGACCTGCTTTTCCCTTGCCGCGTGTGCACTTTTCCTTCTTTGCTTGTGCATAAGCTTCTTCCTTGTGCACTTTTCTTGGCCCAATAGGCCCCCAACACTCACATATGGCTCGTCCCAAGCCACTAAGTAAAAATGTATATTTTCGCAAAAATGTGTATGCTTGAAGCATGCCGTCATTCTCTTCTTATCTTGTCGAATTAATGATGCTTAGGTGTCATAACTACCTCAATATTTGCTGGATATATGCGCTTTTATGTTGGCCAACCTGTCATTTCCGCTTTTCCTTGTGCTTTCCACTTTTTCCTGCGCTTTCAGCTGGTTCTGCCACATAAATGCTTTTTTTTCATGCGCGGCGTGATTTTTAGCCAGGGATGTTGTGATCATCATAGTGTGGCTTAAAGAGACTTCCATTCACCATACCTACGACATAAGTTCGATCTAGTCTTTGCATTTTTAATGCACCCACATCAGTAATGTGCACGACCACATATGGCCCTAGCAAATGTGTCTTTAGCTTGCCTAGGTGTTTGAAAAATTTGCCATCATACAACAACACAATTCCTCCAACTTTGAATGGTTTGACCTGGATATGGAGATCATTCCACACCTTCTATCTCATCTTCTCAACGGTCTAATGAAAATCTGTGACGAAGCGTTCCTCTTCCATCTAAACGAGTTGCGTCAACCTCTTTTTGACAACATCTCCATCGGTCATCTCTGTTAGTGCATAAATCCGTAGGCTTGTCACAATATACTCCATTGGTACAACAACTTTCTATCCATATACTAGTCTGAATGGGTTGTGCCATGTTGATCATTTGCAAGTTGTGCGATACGCCCATAACACAGCTGATACTTTCTAATCCCAGTCATCTCGGCACACATTGCATACCTTGGTCAATGCATTCTCCAAAATCTTGTTGAAAGCTTCGACCATTCCATTCCCTTGAGGATGATAGGGTGTCATCTTCTTATGCTGGATTTGAAACTCTGTAGTCAGTTCAGCAATCATTTTGTTAACAAAATGCGTACCTTAAGTCACTTAGTATAATTTTTGGACAGCCAAATCTGGTGACTACGTTTTCAGATAAAAACTTTGTTGCATTCGTAGCAGTGCAGTCTTTAACAGACACAGCTTCAACTCATCTGGTTAAATAGTCTATTGCAGTGATAATGTAGCATGCACCAATCTTTTTCCCTCGAGGACTGATCGGACCCACAAAATCAACAACCCATTTGTCGAAGTCTTACAACGTTATTTGTGGTGCAAGCGACATCTCGTTGCGATGCGATGGTTTTCCTGTTCTCTGGAAGATATCCCAAAGCCTGCAAAAGATTTTAGTATCCATGTGTATGGTTTTCCACCATAGTGCTCCCTGCAATATCTTGCGCACAATTTCCTTTCCTGCATAGTGTCAACTTGCGGCACTAGCATGTGCTTCACTCATAACCCACGGTCGCTCATAATAAAAAACACAGCGGCGTAGTATTTCATCCGTGCCCAACTTATAAAGGTGTCCAAGAATCAATGTGAAGTCCACAGCTTTGACTACCAATTGTTTCTTCTGATTGATGGAGAATCCTAGAGGCGCATATCCTGTACTCAAAAAGTGGATGATAGCATTAAATTCCTTGTTTTGATCCTCTATCATAGTGATCACAAACAGTTGTGCATAGGGAAAGTTATCTTCTAGGTTGGTTGGCTCTTCACCGCTTTCTATCCTCGACAGGTGGTCTGGCCCAACATTCAGTCGAACAAGTTTGACAATGACCTCAAAATCAAATTCTTGAAATAGGAGAATCCATCTACAGATCTCCCCCCCCCCAACACTGGCTTGTTGACTAGGTATTTCAATGCTGAATGATGAGTGTACATTTGAAAATGTCCACCCAACAAGTAGTGTCATAACTTCTAAAGCACATAGACCATAGAAAGGCCTTCTCTTTCTGTCGTCATGTAGTTATTTTCTGCTGTTGACAAATTTTTTCTAGCAAAAGCAATAGGGTGGTCAAGCGCACCCTCTCCTGGCTGTGTCAAAACTATGCTGAGCATGACAGACGACACGTCGACATGCACATGGAACTCTTTCTTGCAGTCTGGAAATACAAGTATTGGTGCAGTGGCCATCTTGTTCTTCAATTTGTCTAAGCTTTCCTGGCAAGCTTGTGTCCACTGAAACTTTGCATCTTTCTTCAACAGTTTCTCCATAGATGCAGTGATCTATGCATACCCTTTGATGAACTTCCTATAGTATCCTGTATGTCGTAAAACGGATCTAAGTTGCATGACTGATAGGTGGTGGTAAGTCAAGAATAATCGTAACTTTTGCTGGGTCAACCAAAATACCGTCGCGACACATGACGTGACCCAACAGAACACCAAATGGTGCAAAAAAATTACATTTCTTGGAGTTGAGCGCTATCTAATACTGGTGACAACATCCCAACATCATGCACAAACTCTCAATATGGTCTCTTACTAGACCAAACACAGTCCAATAATCAAAGTATACCTCAATAAATTTATGAATAAAATCTTTAAAAGCAGAGACTACTATTCTAGAAAAAATAGCAAGTGCATTCTTGAGTCCAAAGAGCATTACCGTATACTAGTAGCATCCCCATTTTTTGATGAAGGTCATTTTGTGGCGATCCTCCTTCACGATTCTGACTTGATGATAGCCAGAGAAACCATCGGTGAATGAATATGTCACAACCCCAAAATTTCATAATTTTTATTTTTTTAAGATATCATAAAATGTCTAAATACGCAGTTTACTAACTGCTAGTGGTTAGCGGAAAATGAAACAGTTTAATAATTAGTATTAATTAGTCTCATAATACAATAACTAATACAACTTTCATTTTCATAAGGTATATAAGAATGACCTGCATTCAGATTTATTTTAGCTTTACTAATAATTTTACTTTTTGGCAAGTAGGTGAAATCTATCTTTGAAAACTTGGGCTTACTTAGCATTATGCTAACGTAGATGGACTATTGGTTCTTATAGGTTCAACAGGTAAATATCGATCAAGTAGGAGTTTAAATCGTAAGGTAGCAAAAGTATTTCTGTTGCATGTTAATATGCTAGTAAATAAACTGATTATTTTAGAAGCAAGCTCTGCTGAGGTAAAGTAATTGTCTTCTATAGAATTTGTTTTTAAGACAGTATCCAATGTTTAGTCATAAAGATTGATAACTTTATCATACTTATCTCAACAAAAGATACTTACTGTGAGCTTAGAGCTCAAGTTCTTCGCCATACAATTACTTCTATTTTAACACGCTTATAACGCTAATGTTATATTTAAATGTACTGTCTTTTATTTATGAAAGTACTCCTATCAATATCGAAGGTAAGATTTTCAATAGAGTACATGTTTCTATTTTGTCTCTACCTTAATAGCCATAGAAATTATTAACCCATTATTTGTATGTACAAATGCAATCATCAAGTTATAAACTTCAGCACTTAAATTATCGCCTTGCTGCATGTATTATTGTAACAACATACAATACCACATTATTTTATAATGTACCAATCTAATTGTTACTTGCATCTTGTAGAGATATTACTACTTACCACCACTTGTATAAAGTCTAAATTATAGGTAAATACTTTATTGGTGTTATTCCTATACTTTATAAACCTTGTGCATGGTTTACATAAAAATTACTATTATAATGTTGCCTCACTATAATAAGTTGTAGTTTATAATAACTACTATGGTAGATTTCACTACCTAGAACTTTTAATCTAAGGTCTATATCAATAAACATTATAACAAAGATTCCTATACTATACTAGAACCCTAGTAAGCACAATTGGCTATATAAATAATGATAGGATTCCTTATTATTGTTATTGGCAAGTTGAGCATACAAAACATTATTTGTAAAAGTTTACCCTATGGTTGAGCCTCGTGAATTGTTTATTTGACATGGTTTAAACTTCTTTACTCTATAGTCAAATGATGAATATTAGTTATTAGCAATTGTAACTAATCTTAAACCATCGATTGCAAAAGATATGGTTTATGCTCTAAATAATAAGTAATTATCTTAAAGTTGATTAGCAAAATAAACATACAAATCATTGTTTGGAAAATGTTTATTCTATGGATGACCTTGGGATTGTACCAATGGCAAGGTTTTTACATCCTTATTCTATGGTCAACGACAAAGAATCATTGTTAACTATTATTACAAACCTTGATATCAGCGATTACAATGATATAGTCTTATGTTATCATTAGTGATTATATATATAAATACATTCCATAGTCGATTACGTAGCTGGTTTATTGATCATTGCAATAATAAAATGATTATTGGAAACGTAGATGGACTATAGACAAGACCCTTGCATGGTTGAAAAGAATTGGAGGGCACGTGGTTTGCTCTCGTCCATGCATTGGTGACTTAAAAGACTTGGAAAACCCTATTCGCTTGTCATTTGCCTTCGAGGGTTTCGCTGGCCTGCGGGCTGCTCTGTGTAATTTTAATGGCAGCCATGTGAGGCTGTTCCTCTGCTTGCTTGATCCATAGCTTGTGTTTGCTGTTGTTGTAGTCTCATTACTCAGTCTTGGTCATGAGTCTTTGTGGTTGTAATACTTACTACGCGAGTGGTTATTGGTTTATGAGTTTGGCTCTCAGCCTGTCCATAGTTTTAGTTCTATTCTTCTCATGGCTTGTCACAGCTTTGTGAAGCTTAAGCTCATTGTCACTGTCTTCACTCTAGGGTCGGCATAGGGGTTTGGATACTCCTCTGTGTAAATTGCTAAGCTGGTGACAGCTTCTTCGTTGCTCGACAACTCTTCTTCTTGCAGGTAAAGACAACTCGGTTTTTGATATGGAAACTCTCTGTCAAATTATTATTATAGTTAGGGTTTTAAGTTTCAAAGTTGAGCCTTGTGCTAACACTCGGTAATGTGTTTGTTACAGGAACCCATGACAGCTCCAATCTTCAGTGGAATGAAAACGATGGCTAGCTTCAGTGGACTTGTGGCCCCAACCGGTAATCTCTAAGTTCAAAAATGGGTTTTTCCCTACTTGCAATGAGGGTTGTTGAAGGAGAAACACAGTGTTTTGGAAGTCTGTTTTGGTTTCTTTGTTAGTTAAGAGGTTTTAGTATGATGTTTTCTCTAGTTTACTTTAAAACCCTAGCTATTATGCTGGGTATTACCGACCCTTGAGCCGTGATATGTATTTTTGTTCAGTTTTTACCTTACGGCCCAACAATGTAATACAATTGGTTTTATAAAGAAAGACTTTGTAAATCTTGGAGTTCTGTCTCGTGTTGTTATAATTTTGTAATACTGTAAATTATATATTTATTTTACTGTGTATAGAATATGTTTATTTTCAGATAAAGACTGTAAACAGTCCAAGGCACGATTTATAGTCTTCTTGTTAAGTTTGCTTATACAGTTTAAAAAAAATATAAATGGTTAAAAATTTAAATAGACTAATTTGTAAAATGGATAAATTAGTTGTTAGGGTTTCGACCCTTTGGTTTTTCTTTCACAGATTATAAGGCTGTTTATAATAATAATTGGCTCCTATATACGTAATTCTTAGTTATATTTTATTTAATGTTTATATTTACATTTATTTTTATTTACTATTCTGTATCTTAGAATTATTCAGAGCTCTGTAAAGAATGGAAGGTTAGCTTTGGAACTCTGTTTATGTTTCAAAATAGAGGGTTTATAAACATAACCCTAATCTGGTTTTTTATTAAGTAATAATTTTAAGATTTAGATAATAGTTTAAAAGATATACTGTGTGGTTAATTTATATACTTCGCTATTATATTCTATAAACTTTTATTTGTATCAATATGCTATTACTGCAACTCTAAGTAGGTTACTATTTGCTTTTCCTGCATTTTTATTTAGTTACTCTAAGTAAACAGTAAACACAATTAAACCATAACACTGTTTTTCATTATATTTAAAACATTGAAATAAATTATACTCTGCTATCTACAGATTCAAATCCTAATAACCATTTTCATTCTCTTAAGAATTCTTTCATCTACTTAAAGCATTCTAACTATGCTAGAGTACGACCTGGTTTCCAAATGGGAAAAAACACAGTTTAGAAATTTATTTTCATTCTATTTCACTATTCTCTAAACCAATTTCATTTCTATAACAATCTAATAAGAATGCTAAATCTAAAATTTCACAAACTCTAAACTTTTAGCATTCATATAGCAGTTACTAAGATTTATTTAACTTAAATAGTAAATAAAATAACATAAAACCTGTTGAGGACAAGACGAAAATAGCTTTAGGAGGCCGTTCCTCCCTACCAACTCCTGGAGAGCGCTCAAACAATGCTTCCTTAGGACCTTGAGCATGTTCCTGGTCTTCTTAGCTTAGAACTGGTGGAGATGCAAATAGTAGAACCCTCTGTCAACTGACTAGTTCAATACCTCGGTAAAACACTATGCTCTCAGCAGTATGATCTTCAGCTTAAAAGCTGCAACTAGATCAATCAACGGTTATCCTCTCAAACACTTTCCCGATTTCCCTTCCATTGAATTTCTCTGAAGTACATTCATTCACCCTGAATGATCACTTCTCTAGAATGAGTAGCCTCAACTCTCTTCAATGGGAATTTTTATAAAGATTGCCCAGGTCTTTTGGGTCATTTTTCATTAATTGAGCCACCTGCTCTGATTCCACTTTATTGGGGAATCATAACCACAAATGTAGGGAGGTTGCCACCTACAACAGTTGGAAGTGGTTTGAGGATGCTGCCACATGTCAGTTTTCTCTCCACCCAGTCTCCTCCACCAATTTGACCAGTAAACACTCTTTTAACAGCTCTCCTAAGTTGTTGTCTCCTCCTTTATTTATTTATAAATAAAATATTTAGAATTTACATTAAATATCCTTGACCCCACTGGATCATCAATTACAACTTAGCATAAAATTTAACATATTGTTCCTCAAATAATATAAAATTGTTTTTGCAAAATTGGGGCATGTGACAGAATAAATCTCTTGTCCTCTGACGCTTACAAGTACTTCATCTATAAATGGTGTTGGGAATGGATCGTGTAAGCATGCATCGTTTAGATTCCTCATATCTGCACAGATCCTCACTTTGCCTGTTGTTTTCTTATCTTGGATCACTATAGGGCTGATCCACTCCAATTCTTCAACAGGTTCAATGATTCCTTCATCGTGCATGTGATTCAATTCTTCTTTTACCTTTTCCTTATATCTTGGATTCAGTCTATACGGGTGTTGTTTACTAGGTTTAGCATCTGGTCGTAGGGGTATTTTCATCTCCCCTAGGTCACCAAATATTCCCTTCATCCATGAGAAATTGGTAAGGAAAAGGTCTTGATACTCATGCAGCAAGTCCGTGATCTGCTATATTGGCAAGTCTTGATAGTTTGCCATAATTTATAGAAGAATGTGAATTACCACACGATAGGGGGGTGTTGTATATTGTTGTTTCACCTACCTTACCATGTCTTCATTTTGTCCTGAAAGTGCCTGAGGAAAAAGTTATGAGCCTGCCAAAACGGGTGTTTAGCAAGCAAAACCAAATAAAACACCTCAAAAAGGTGCCCACCATAATTTATGGGTGAGAGAAAATTCCCGCAGAATATGGGGGTCTTATAGATTGTTAATTGTCCTACCATACAATTTATTCAGTTTCCTTTGGAAGTCAATAAGAAAGAAAATATGAATCTTCCAAAAAGGGGTTTCTGAATAAGTTTTAGATGAAATCCTGAAATCAACCAAGTGTTATAACTGGTAATAAAAGGTTAGTTAGAAATGGCCACCATGCCTCACAGTTTGATGATAAAAATCAAATCAAAGCATTATGATGTAGCTTGTTCATAGGTGCACATGACCATGGTCTCAGTTTGACTTAAGAGTCTTTGAGGAAAAAAATAGAGAATTTCCAAAATAAGGTTTTAAGCAGCTTTACTGCTTTAATGCTTGAAAAATTAGTAAAACTAGCTTCACTAAAATGCCCGCCAGAGGTTGCTCTTGTACAAATAAATTAGTTAAAAAGGATGGTAATGTTCCTTGTTGAAGTTTCTATCCATCCAAGAAGTCATTCTTCCTCTGGGTGTGCACATGTGTGAATTATGAGACTACCAAAATAAGAAAAAGTGTGTTTCTGATGTTCGAAAAGGTTGAGTAGCTAATTTCAAATGCCTGCCACCTGTCACTCATGTGCCCAAAAATTAATCTTATAACATGAGTGTGTTCCTTGGATATTTTTCTATCTATCCATGGCTTATTTTTCCTTTATGGTGATCACATGAGGGAGAAATCAACTTGCCAAAATTGAGAAAAATCATGTTTTCCTGTTAAAGTGAAATTTGTTTAAATGTTAAAACCAGTAATAAAAAGTCATTTTGGCAATGCCCGCCACATGTTGTTCTTGTGCCCATAAATTCATAAGATGATATGTATTTTTTCCTTGGTTAATTGTCCACCTAGCCATGGTTTCATATTTTAATATGGGGATCACACGTGTGAAAAATCAACTTCCCAAGTTGAAGAAAATTTTTGTTTTACACAAAATCTGAATATGACAGTAATAAATATGAAAATATCTGTTAAACAAGTTTTTATTAAAATTGACCAGCTAACTCAAATTAATAAAAATAAGTTAATATGTTATGAAATAAAAGGAAGGTTGCTGGCAGAGGACATACTACAGGAAAATAAATGAAGATATAAACAAAGGCTTTAAAAAGGAGCAGCTACAAGAATAAATTGGATAGAGATGATCAATGAAGGTTAAATTAACTAATTTAATTTAACAATTAAATAAACTAACAAAATTCTGAAATAAAGATTAAACTAGAGATCCAAAAGGGCATGAGATGGTTTGCAAAAGATGCAATAAATCAAAAGAAAAGTAAAAGAATATAAAAACATAATTATTAATTAAAAGATAAATATACAAAAATTTGAAAAGGAACATTTATGAAGGGATGCAACCATAGAAATAAAGACACATGATCGTATATAAACAGATTGCTGAATAGAAGAATGTGTGTCTTGGTGGATCATTATTAATATCTTGGTGGATATTCTACCATTGATATGGACCCTGTGTTCATACAAACAGATTGGTGTTTGTAATCAAGTTGGAGCCTGAATGAGGATTGTATTCCTCTCTACATGCTGGGTCATGTATGCAAATTGGGTTTTGCAGGAAAGTTGAATCTTTCCAGGAAAGCTGGGTCTAGATAAAATTATAATTTGTAAACAAGAATTTTATTCAATAAAAGAAATTGATATTGATATTTATTCTTTGTATGTATATTTATTTTGATAATATATATGTCTGATTAGATTAAGTGATTTGGAAAGATATTTTTAAAGTTTTAAATAGACACCGATTCACCCCCCCCTTCTCAGTGTCTGAGACCTGTTTCTTCAATTGGTATCAGAGCAGGTTGTCTTTGAACAACTCCCTAATGGAAGGTTGATCCAAAAGGAAAATAGGTCCATTTTTTAGAGCCAAGCACTTAATCTAAAGATAGGTGCCCGAATCAGCATTTTAAAAATGGTTGGAAATGAAGATGATAAAATCCCCTTGTTTAATGGAGATGACTATGCCAATTGAAGGGATGCCATGAAGTTTCAGTTCAAGTCCAAAGGAACACATGTGTGGGATGTAGTAGCAAGCAAGAAATGGTACTTGAAGAACGAAACCAGAATTTCAAAAGATGATCAGAAATTCAATTCTATCGCTTTGCAAACTATTGAGAGAGCCTTATCAAATGATGCCAAGATGAGACTAGGGCACTACACCTCTACAAGAAATCTATGGCTAAAGATTGAAGACACATGTCAAGCCAAATATCAAAGTGAAAGAGAAGATACAAGTCAAAAATTTGATGAAGAACTAAGTAAAGATATGTTGAGCACTGAAGAGAACAATCTCTCATTTGCCTCATCACAAAACAAAGAAAACATTGGGCTAGATGAACTTTCAAATGACAGCTGTTATGATGATGAAGTACTCTCTAAGGAAAAATAAGAAGACCTATTAATTCTCAAAGATAAAATCCTCATTACTAAGAATGAAGACTTGAAGAAATTGAAGGAAGACTTTCTTATTGCAATTGAAAATACCAAGAAAAAGATAATTTTTTATCCTATAAATGTTTTTGATAAGATTGAAAACATGTTTATGGTCACTCTAGGTGATCTTGAAACTATTTTCAAGATCAATGAGTTACTACATGGATTGTTGATGGAATCCAAAAGTTCTAGAAGAACATGCAAGAGTCTAGTAGATACAAAAAATGACTTGAAGATCCTAAAGGATAAGTTCTGTGCACTAACCAAGAAGCACGAGGCTGCTGAGATGATATTGAAGGAGCAAAGGATCCGGCTAGATGACAAGGAAAAATAATTGAACAACACTTTCTGTAGTTTTAATTTACAATTGGAAAACAAAATTAATGAAATAAAAGAGGTAAAGTCTGAAGTATTTAACCTTAGAAGATAAATTGAAGCTAATGAAAGAAGGCTTCCTGACCAAGAGAACCAAATGAAAGGAAGGGAGCTTATAGAGAGGTAGAATTTACTGGATTGGGAGAAGAACCTATAAGAAAGACAAGAAAGGCTTATAGAAGGACAAAGGTCACTAAATCAAAGAGAAGAATATTTGAATATCTCCATGAAACAGATTGAGAAGGAACTGCAGGATGACAAGAAGAAGATTGAAAAAGATCATGCAACCTTAAAGGAGAAAGAGGCTAGGTATAAAAGGATGGTTGCCTTAGTATTTAGAAAAGATGATGCTACTAAAGAAAAATCTATTATTAACAAAGAAGAGGGAGAATCTACATGTCTCACAGGAAGTGTGATAAATAAAAGTTACGCTAGTACATTCACAAAAGGTGGAGAAAGGAAAGCAATGGATTATCTTCAATCCAAATATATTTCTCCATATAAGGGAAATGAGAAGAGAAATCTATATAATAGCGCAACCATTATAGATGAATTTTGGAGTAGGCAAAGACCAGTCCATGACAGAATTGGTCTTGGATACAAAAAGGATAAAGAAGTTGAGAATGAGACTCCCCTATCCATGTTTGAGGAAGGTTCTTCCTCTTCAGAAAAACATAGTGCAATTACAAATCAGATACTAGATCAGAACTCTTCCATGAGAAGAAATAATGGAAAGCAAAGGCTAAAACATGAAGCACATTATAAAGGAATCTTATCATATCATACTGACACTTGGTATGGTAACATATTCAATGACCACTGCTACTTTTGTCACAAACATGGATACAAAGCAGTGGAATGTGATACTTTTGAAAAGAAAAATCAAAGAGTTCATCTGAAAAGACAAAGTGTTGGATATGGAATTGTGTTGGGCATACAACAAAGTTTTGTCACTACATAAGGTGTTTCAATTGTGAAGGCTTTGGTCTCAAAGTACAAAATTGCATGAATCCAAAGAAACAATACAATAAAAAGGAGGATGCTCCAAGGAGTCAGAGAAGGGATTTGAAAAGAGATGACATTCAAACTCTAGAGGGATTTGAAAAGAGATGACATTCAAACTATAGAAAGCAAGATGCCTCATAACATATCTTTAAAGATGGAAACTGAGAAAATCCATAAGAATTCAAGAAAGACAAGTCCAAAGAAGAAGATAAAGAAAGTTTGGAGACCAAAGATAGGAGGTCTTAATTCTCATGTCAAAACCAGTGACTCTTATGAAAAGGAATCTCTAGAAGAAGACTCTTATTATGTAAATGATGACCACACCATTGTTAAAGAAAATCCAAGTGTTGAAGAAGGCATAGAAATGACACTCTTACTTTGTTAGAAAGAATTTGTTGTATATCGATCCAAACAAAAAATGTCAAAACCAAGTTGCATTAGTTGAGGGGGAGACAGTTAACAATTGGCAATATGGTAGAAATACAATAGTCCAAATGAAGAAAGTTTTTTTTTTACTTTGTTAAAAGAAGTTCTTATTAGATGTCAGTCCAAACAAAACTGACAAAATTTAGTTGCTTCAGGTCAAGATTAAAAATGGACTTAAAAGACCTAAAGATGACTTAGATCAGAAATCAGTATGTAATTTTGGATAGGTTAGCAACTAGTGTCCTTAAAAAGAAGAAAAGTAAAGATAGCTCTCTATCATTGAAACTGATAAGATCTACCAAATAAAAGGGATGTTATGCATAAAAGAGAATTTCTTGGTTGACTGGTATTACATGTTTAAGAAAGAACACCGTGATAGGGGGAGTCCATAAAAGGTTCTCATTCAAAGAATCACTACAAGAAGGTAAACAAGAAGAAGAGAAGACAAAAAGGAAAGGAGAAGACAATTGGCAGAAGCAGTGTCAAAGTGGAGAAAAATTATAAACTCTATGTCAATATGGTTACAACAAAAGGGCATAATAGGTTATCCTTTGTCATTGTTGTCAAAGGGGGAGAAGATTTAGGTGTTGCATGTTGCCAACTTATTTGGACCATAGTTGGGTTACCTGAGGAGCCACCATTTGACAAACATGATAAATGTTTATTTCCAGTGTATCAGATGATCCGCCTTTGCGCCTATCCAGTTTTTGTTTTGAATAATTATGACCATGGCCCCGCGGGGTTTGTAATAAAATGTGCTAGTAGGGTGTTTTGAGTGGTTCGATATCCTGAGACGTAGAATATCAACTAAGGTATTCCAGGGAGTTTTTTGCCCTTGACAACTATGCTTTGCCTATAGCTAAGTATAATTGACGAGGTTTTCTCCCGCTTCCTCCAAAGCTGGAATGCCCGATTTTGAATTCCGGGCCTTTGAGGGTTATTAGAGCCCAACTGAGTATGTATAAACCTACTAGATCTTATTAGAATAGACTATGGTCATGTCCTAAGTCACTAGGACCCTCAGAAAAAATTCCGATTTTTTTATACTAGACACGTCAATTTTTTTTAATTTTGTAACTTTTCCTAAATTTTTAATTAAATTTTTCCATAATTTAAATGGAAAAATTCAATTTATAATAAGTCAGCCATTCGGGGTCTGTTTTCAGTGATTGAAGGCTCTAATCTTAAGCCAAAAGTCATTCATGATCAGCTATCCAGCTAACACCAAGTTTCAGATCATCATTCAACCACATAACTCATAATTTCTCAAAAAAGTCAGTTTTGGGGAAATTATTGATTAAATAATAAAAATGATTATTTTGGAGAAATACCAAATCTCTCCAAATTAATCCAAATTAAGTGAAATGAAGTGCAGAATGACATGGAATCGGGCATTAATGATAATTGGAGTTAACAGAACTTGGCTTCAGTCAACATTCAGTGAGCATTGAGTTATCATTCACTTGGCAAATTCGCCTCCTTCAGTGATGATCACGTTTGGGTGATGTGGAGCCTATCCATTGGTTAGTTAATTCATTCGAGGTTGAGCATTGGCATGTGTCCATGGCTTATAGGTTTTGGCTCCTCCAAACCTAGCACAAGCCTCCTTATGGCCTCACACCTACCTCCTAACCTAAAATATGTGCTCTTCCTCTCCCTTACGCCCTTGCACTAGATCCTCACGTTTTTACTAATGGAGGGATCGTTTGGATGATGGTTGGTTTGGTTAGGGTTGGAGTGGGGGCGCCTTGCCTAGGTGGAGGCCTCCCCTCACTCCTTGCCTCTTTATCTTAGGTTTTGGCTCATCACATTGCTGGATCATTAGGTTTGCGCCCTCCCTGCGTGGTGTGGTGTTAGGGTTTTGAGTTTTCTTTCATTGTATAAATAAAGGCTCCTTTAGCTCTATTGGGATGGAAATTTTGTGTTGGAGTTACTTTGCAAATTTTTTATTAAGCTTTGCATACATTTGATTAATAATAATTTCAACTTTGGAGGTCCATGAGCTCTTTATGTGTGGCGAATGTTTCATGGTTGAGGTGATACTGCTTCTAACCCATTACTCTTTTTTACTTGAATGAGATCAGTTTATTTGTTAAGCTCAAGAGGGCCACTATTGGCACGGTAGAATAGTTGTTTGTAGTTTCAAATCAACTATTTATGAAAAGTAGGCTATAATCTTGATGAATATGAGTAGTTAGTTATATGTAATATTGATCTTGATTGAACTATCTTAGCATACTTTTCATGTATATGATGTCACTTGTATCTGAGTTTTGGTATTAGCAGGGTTCATAGGTTGAACAAGGGTGTGAGTTCAGATACATTTAGACCAAGCTTCAAGCAATTGATTTTTTAACACTTTGTGATTGCAGGGCCTACAAGGATCGTGTTCTTCCCATTCGAAAGAAAGCCAGAGTCTTCCTCCATCTCTTGTGTTCCATCCACAAGAAACTTCCTTCTCTACCCTTCTCTTTAATTTTTTTCCATTTTCTCATGAAATAGATCCAAGCTTCCAATACTCATTATTCAAATTTGTTTTTAGGGCTTTGTTAGATCTAGTTTCTTTCATGAGATCTAGGGAAAATTTGTGTTTTGCATGCAATATTTCAAAAAAAATTCTAAGTATAAATTTTTTCCAATTTTTAAAATTTTTGCATTGTCTTTCCTACCATATTTTAGTAATATATGCTTGCTGTTTTTTTAATTTTTTGATAGGTACAGCGAAAATGATGGCGAAATTTTGAAGAATCAAGCCTAAAAAGACCCATAAATTCCCTTTTCTTCTTTCCCCTTTTTGCAGCTTGCTCCAAACGCCTTCCAGGAATATGAAAAGAAGAAAAAAAGGCATCAAAATAAAGCATTGTAAACAAATTAATAAAGAGCAAGTGGGATTACGGCTCCCACACCCCTCTTCCCCCATTTGGGGGAAGCTTGTATCGTCTCCTTATTTTCATGCTTTGTTTCATAATTTGCTAAAAGTAGAATATGATAGAATAGTTTTAAAATGGTTAGAGTTTTGGTTTTCATTGAAGTTATATAGTTTATTTCTGAAAGGTTCATCTTGCATAAAATAGAAAAGATAAAAAAGTTTCCTTATTTATTCACTTAGCTAGTTCAAAGTTTTGCGTACCTTTTTTATATAATATTGCAAAAAACCTAAAAATTACCAAAATCTCTTGAATCTCACCATAAGGTGGATCAAGAGTGCTCTCTATAGGAGAGTTGCTTTTTGTTATCTTTTGTTTTGTTTACTTACCCCCATGCTCTCCCGATTAGGGCCTAAAAAACTTGAAAGATACTCTTGAGTAGATTAGTTCTTTAATTTTTCTTAGTTTAATCAATTAATTGCTAAAGTGTCTTGAACTTGCTGTAACCCAAGTCAGGAGCAATCTCTATCGGAGAGCATAGTTAGACTTGCATTTTCCTTGCATTAGGCATATAGAATAGCTAAGTCTCTTGGACGTTTGTCATAAGACAAGGTCAAGAGCGCTCTGTGTCGGAGAGTTTTAATTAATTCATTTAATAAAATTTTGCAACTCACATTCCCCTAATTAATTAACTTTGTTGATTATCCTTCACCTATTATGCTTTGCCGACTTTCAAGTTGGGATCGTACTTAGAACAATGAACGGACTTGCTAAGTTCGCAAAGAAAAACGTAATAAAACTTAACCCCATAACCAATGCACCGACGTTGTAGAAAATTTCCTAAGTTCTTCTTAGTAGAGGCGCCAAAACTCCCCGCTGTCTAAGCTTCTTAGCTAGCTGGTCAATCTTCGCGATACCATCCTAGGATATTGGGCGGGCCATCATGCCTCTAACGGATTAACTTGGAACATTTGCCCAGCTATTGAAAACCTTTTGCTGAAACCATAATCAAGATCACCTAAAATTGTTAAAATTAACCAAGATTAAGCGCAATAAACATTTACCGGCATCTTTGTGGGATTCACATCATATTTATGCTTGAAGCATCTCTGATAAGTTGACTCCATAGGCACTGGTTCTATCTTTTTTGCACCGTTGATAATCTGGGCCATTTGTCCATTAGATGTTTTGATTATAAATAATATCTGTGAATGCTTTATCATTTCATGTGTTCTCAAAATTACTGTCTATCTTTTAATTCTTGTGATAACAACGTGGATTTCTTTGTCTTGTGTTTATAATTCATAATAAACAAACAAATTTCATCATCATAACTCCTAAACAACACCCATCCGCATTCGTAACCATTAAAAACACTTTAACAACTTAAGAGCCATAGAAAATCTTTTGTAGGGACTACCCCCCTTGGCTTTGTTAGGAGTTAGCCTAAACGAAGGATCTAGGAGTAGGTGACAATACCTAGCTCTGTGCTTTCCCCCAAGGTCACACCTCTCCCACTTTCTTAAGTGAAGAGACAACTTTCAGAAAGTTTCTGCTGTTGGTGTGCAATCGGCAAACAACATTGCCATCAATGACAAAGGGGGAGGCTGTTGGCAATATGGAATGTGGTTTTCATTAATGTCAAAAGGATCTCAATAATGACAAAGGAATAACCAGGGACATGATATGGCAAAATATGATGACATGGCATGAATGATGACAATGACATGCAATATATGGTGATGTGGCATGTGTGATGAGGTTTGAAAAATACATGATGGTGTTTTGGAATCTATAAGAAAGTCATTATAGCAGTATGACATAGTTTTGAAAAATATGGCAATTTGGTGAAAAACAAAAAAATGACCGAGTATGGGAATATAGTAAAAAACTGGTATAGGAAAATGCCATCCATAATTTCTAGGAGACTTTAAATGCCTGCACCATAGGGGGGTCTTGTAGATTGTCATTGTACCTACCTTACCATGTCTTCAGTTTTTCCTGAAAGTGCCCGAGGAAAAATTTATGAGCCTGCCAAAACAGGTGTTTGGCAAGCAAAAAAAAACAAAACACCTCAGAAAGATGCCCACCAAAATTTATGGGTGAGAGAAAATTCCTGCATCGTATAGGGGTCTTATAGCTTGTTAATTGAAATACCTGACCATGTATTCATTTTTCTTTGGAAGTCAATAAGAAATAAAATATGAATCTGCCAAAAAGGGGTTTTAGAATACGTTTTAGAGGAAATCCTGAAATCAACTGTGTTATAATTGGCAATAAAAGGTCAGTTAGAAATGCCCGTCATGCCTCACAGGTTGATGATAAAAATCTAATGAAAGCATAATGATGTAGCTTGTTCATAGGTGCACATGACCATGGTCTCAGTTTGATTTAAGAGTCTTTGAGGAGAAAAATAGAGAATTTCCAAAACAAGGTTTTAAGCAGTTTTACTGCTTTAATGTTTGAAAAATTAGTAAAACCGGCTTCAGTAAAATGCCTGCCAGAGGTTCCTCCTATACAAATAAATTAGTTAAAAAGGATGGGAATGTTCCTTGTTGAATTGGCTATCAAGCCGAGAATTCATTCTTCCTTTGGGTGTGCACATGTGTGAATTATGAGACTGCCAAAATAAGAAAAAGTGTGTTTCTGATGTTCAAAAAGGTCGAGTAGCTAATTTCAAATGCCTTCCACGTGTCACTGATGTGCCCAAAAATTAATCTGATAACATGATTGTTTTCCTTGGATATTTGTATATCTATCCATGGTTTAGTTTTCCTTTATGGTCATCACATGAGGGAGAAATCAACGTTCCAAAATTGAGAAAAGTCATGTTTTCCTGTTCAAGTAAAATTTGTCTAAATGTTAAAACCAGTAATAAAAAGTCATTTGGAAATTCCTACCACATGTTGTTCTTGTGCCCATAAATTCATAAGATGACATGGATTTGTTCCTTGGTTAATTTTCCACCTAGCCATGGTTTCATATTTTAATATGGGGATCACACGTGTGAAAAATCAGCTTCCCAAGTTGAAGAAATTTTTTGTTTTACACAGAATATGAATATGACAGCAATAAATATGAAAATATCTGTTAAACAAGCTTTTATTAAAATTGACCAACTAAGTCAAATTAATAAAAATAAGTTAATAGGTTATGAAATAAAAGGAAGGTTGCTGGCAGAGGACATACTACAAGAAAATAAATGAAGATATAAACATAGTTTTTTAAAAGGAGCAGCTATAGGAATAATTGGATAGAGAATATCAATGAAGGTTAAATTAGCTATTTTAATTTAACAATTAAATAAACTAACCGAATTCTGAAATAAATATTAAAACAGAGATCTGAAAGGGCATGAGATGGTTTGAAAAAGATGCAATAAATCAAAACAAAAGTAAAAGAATATAAAAATATAATTATTAATTAAAAGTTAAATATACAGAGATTTGAAAAGGCACATTTATGAAGGGATGCGACCATAGAAATAAATACACATGATCATATATAAACAAATTTCTGAATAGAAGAATGTGCGTCTTGGTGGATCAATATTAATATCTTGGTGGATATTCTACCATTGGTATGGACCTTGTGTTCATACAAACAGATTGGTGTCTGTAATCAGGTTGGAGCCTAAATGAGGATTGTATTCCTCTCTACATGCTGGGTCATGTATGCAAACTGGGTTTTGTAGGAAAGTTGAATCTTTCCAGGAAAGCTGGGTCTCTCCATCTAGCTGGGTCTAAAAAAAATTATAATTTGTAAACAAGAATTTTATTCAATAAAAGAAATTGATATTGATGTTTATTCTTCGTATGTATCTTTATGTTCATAATATATATGACTGATTAGATTAAGTGATTTGGAAAGATATTTTTAAATTTTTAAATAGACACTGATTCACCCCCCACTCTTAGTATCTGAGACATATTTCATCACACAGTACTAGTTTTGTCCACAACGCATAAGCATTTACATGAATAAAAACATTAATCAAGAAATGAAGTCATAAGTTCAGTGGTAAAACAAGCCATAAACAAAAGCAATATAGAAGATAAAATGGCTTATATGTATATATTAATCAGTCTCAGTCTTCAACACTTACATGAGAGTTATATTGTATCAGTCTGAACATACATCCAAAATCTCCAGCTCTAAAGCCCTTCTCGGAAAAAAAAATCAAACCTACCTCCACTAAATTTTCCTCCCTTCATCATTTACAAAATAAAGCAGTTCCATAAATTTATTTTAGGTCTATTCTGAGAAAGTTACAATAATTAGTCACAAACTAACTTCAAATCCCTAAAGACTAATTTTAACCAAAAATAACAAATCAAATTTTGGGGAAATTTGGCGAATTTATGAAAATTTGGGTCTCAAAGACACCTCCATATCTCTCGATCCGGGACACCTGTGCAAAAAATGAGAGAGGTTTTCTTAAAAGAGTCCATGATGAACAAAAAAATCTCTTGGTTTTTAAAATATATTCTCCAATTGATCAGAAGACGTGTCAAAAATTTATGACTAAAACAGTAAATTATTAAATTTTTTAAACCCTGAAAAATAGTCTGCAAAAATAAATTTGAATCTTTCAAATGATGACATATTTTGAAAAAATGAGAGAGGTTTTTGTGAATGAGTCTATTGTGGACAAAAATATTTTGGTTTTCCAGAATTCATTTCCATCACCTCATAATCTGCTCCCAATGATAATGACAAAAACAGGGAAAAACAGAGCATAACTATGCATCTCTTTTTCTTTTTAGGGCTTCTTTTGCTACTGGCTTCTTCAAGAAACTTCAATAACTTCAAAAATGTGTGTCTGAAATCATGAGATTCATAACTCCAACCTAGAAATCGTGGTAATTCAAATCGATAATTTCCTCGATGATCTCCACAACAGCTTTGTACATTCGTGATGATATACTGAACATGGCTTTGTACATGTGTCATAATATATTGAACATGTGTCTGAAACCTCCCAGCATCATCAACTGCAATGAGTCGTGCTCTACCATCAATCAACCATTCTTTTCAATGATTCATGATTCTTGCAACGCACTAATGTATGGAGTTTGGATTTTGCGCTGTGGGAAAACCTCATCATGAAATATTAAGCAAACCAAATCCAAATAAAAGTTAGAACTTGAATACGAACTTTGGAATAAAATTAACTCATTATTTGAAAACTTTTGACAATGATTCAATACTTAATAAGCCATTTAATGTATAACTCAAGAAAGGATTAAAAAAAACAATAAACTATAAAATAAAAGGCATTAAAAATCATTAGGATTTAAACCAAACTTAAAATAAAAAGTAAATAAGAAATAAACCTTTGGAAAACAACACACAGACTAGGTACAATTTCAGTCTTAATAGGATCGAAAAGAAGGACGAGCAACTAGTCCCGACCATACTCTCTAAGCTTGGTCCTGACTATTCAGTGTTTGTTTCGACCTTCCATGCCACTAAATTGACAGCTCGAACCTGGAAGATGGCTAAGCTTGCCGAGTTCATGGAATCCCTCACCCAGGAGCAATATAAGTTGGTGATGATGGGAACCATCAAACCTTCCAAAGACCAAGCTTTGGTTGCTGGAGATTCAAAGGTGGATTCAAAAAGCAAGAAAAAAGCTAAAAATCCACCTGAGCAAAAGAGAGACAAGTAAAAGTCTCAAGAGGAGCCCTCATGCTCTAAGAAGAACTTCTAGAAGAAGAAGAACAAAGGAGAAATGTGCAAGTGTGCATACTGTAGTAAAGGCTATCATCTAGAGAGCTCTTGTATGAAAAATAAAATTGACATGTTGACCTAACTCCCAGAGAAGAACAACATCTCCCTTCTTGATTGTTCAAAGAAGAGGGAAGGAGGATCAAATTTAGAAGACAAGGAGAGAGTACATGCCTTGGTTGCTTGCACCTCAAGCTCACCTAGCTTCATCATTGATTCTGGAGCTTCCAGACAAATGGTTTCGACAAGGGAGATCTTCTCCTCTCTTGACATGTCGAAAGGGCCACCAATAGTTTTGGGAGATAAATCTCTGACTGACAGTATGGGAAAGGGAAGGATTGATCTTGACTATGGTAATTTCAATAATGTGTTGTATGTTCTAGGTCTTGACTCTAATATCTTATCAGTGTATCAAATGAATCACATTGGGTCTCCAAAGAAAGTCATATTCTCCCCTATTGAAGTTGAAATCATAGAGATTTCGAATGGTAAAATCATAGCAAAAGGTGTTGTTGATCACAATTCGAAGGTATACAAGTTTTCCCATTTTGTACCCTAATCAAACCCCTCTGCTCTTCTTACTCATGCTAATGAAGCAAGCAATATTTGGACATCTTAATTATAAGTATCTTTCTGATTTGACTGATAAAGATATGGTCGTAGGGTTGCCAAAGATCAAGTTTTCTAAAGGAGTATGTCAAGTTTGTAGCCTAGGAAAATGCCCAGAGCACAAGTATGAGAGAGATAGTCATGAGAGAACCTCTGCACCCCTTGAGTTGATCCATAGTGACATTGCTGGTCCATTTCATCATATGTCCATGAGTTAAGACAAATATGCACGCACCTTCATAGATGAATTTTACAGGTATTGTTGGGTCTATTTCCTAATGCACAAGTCTGAAGTTTTTGACCTCTTTAAGGTCTTTCAAGCCTTGGTTGAGAACTAGTATGGGAGGAGACTGAAGATCCTCATATCTGAAAATGGTGGTGAGTATGTAAAGTTTGAGTTCATCCAGTATTGCAAAGATGCAGGTATTGAGATGCAACATTCTATTCCTTACACACCACAGCAATACGGTGTTGCTAATAGAAATAACAGATCACCGAAGGAGATGGAAACTTGCATGATGGAGGCTAAAAATTTGCCACCAAAGTTTTGGGCCGAGGCTATAAACTGTGCATCCTATATCAAGAACAGGTTGCCACATAAGAAACTTTATGGCATTACTCCTTTCGAAGCTTGGATTGGGCACAAGCCAGAAGTGACCCATTTCAGGATTTTTGGCTCAAAGGATTGGGCTAGAATTCCAACTGAAAAGAGGAAGGATTTGCAACCCCAAAGCCAAGTGTGCCTATTTGTTGGGTATTCTAAAGATTCAAAAGGGTACAAGCTGATCAAATTAATCACTAACAAATATTTCATTGAAATGAGTGTTCAGTTCGAAGAAGAGCCTTTAGCATCAGTTGAAGTTGGAGAGTCCTCTTCACCGCCGCATCCATTGATTACAAGTGAAGACACTAATGAGTTTGCTGATTCTGATATGTATGATAATGAAAATTTAATTGCATATCCTAACAGCCATACAAGAACAAAATGGGTAGAAAGGACCATTCATGCAGTTGGGGAACTAGCTGGAAATCTTAGTGACACTAGGAGGACTAGATCTCAATTTGAGAGTGATCTTTGTGTGAAAGATACACTCTTTGATGAGAAGTGTTATTTGATGGTTGAATCTGATCCTCAGACATATGCAACATATGATCCAATATGGCAAAAATCCATGAAAGAAGAATTCATCTCGCTCCAGAAGAACAACACATGGGAACTGATTGATCTCCCCCCAGGGAAAAAGCTGGTAAAGTGTAAGCGGGTCTTCAAAACTAAGTTTGTTGCTGATGGATCACCTTTGAAATATAAGGCAATATTGGTAGCCAAGGGCTACTCACAAGAACATGGTATTTATTACAATGAGACCTTTGCACCAGTGGCAAAGATGGACTCCATAAGGCTAGCTCTAGCCATTGCAACTTCGAAGCAATGAGAAGTACATCACATGGATGTGAAGTGTGCTTTTCTAAATGGAGATATTAAGGAAGAGATTTATATGCAGCAACCTGAAGGATTTGTTTCTAATCCATATTTAGTGTGCAAGTAAATAAATCATTGTATGGGCTCAAGCAATCCCCCAGGGCTTGGTATGCCAAGATTAATGGCTTTGTGCTGTCACTGAGTTTTGTTCGAGGAAAGTATGATCCTAATGTCTATTTCAAGCTAATTCATGGTTCTTTGATGATTATTGTTCTTTATGTGGATGAACTACTCATTAAAGGAAGTTCAAAGAAAGAGATTGCCTCCTTGAATGACGTAATGAACCATGCATTTTCCATGACATATTTGGGGTTGTTGACCCAATTCTTGGGTCTCGAAATTGATCAATCCCAACATGGAATCAAATTTCATCAGTCCAAGTTGCTATGCTTCAGATTTTCTCACCAAGTTCAGTATGAAATATTTCAAGCCAAGAAAGACTCCATTCCTTTCAGGCATTAAGCTTGAGGAAGAAGGTTCTTCTCCTATGGTAAATAACACACTGTATAGGAAATTGATTGGGTGTTTGCTTTATCTTACACATAATTGGCCTGAATTATATTATGCATTTAGTGTGGCTTCAAGATAAATGGATCAGCCTCATGAGATCCATTGGAGAGAATCCAAGAGGATCCTAAACTTTGTTAAGGGAACAAGGACTCATGGGATTTTTTATAAAGCAAAATATGACTTAGAGCTAGTTGGATTTACTGATAGTGATTGGGAAGGTGATTGGTATAGATCGAAAGTCTACTTCAGGATATGTGTTCATGCTTGCAAGAGAACCAATCAGCTTGTCAAGTAAGAAGCATAGTGCCATAACACTCTCATCTACAGATGCATAGTATAGAGGAGTTGTGAATGCAGCTACTCAATGTTTATGGTTGCAGGGAATACTTGGAGAATGTGGTTCCGAATCAAAGTTTTCAACAGTCATATATTGTGACAATAAAAAACCATTCAAATCTCCACTGATCTAGTTCAAATACAGAGAACAAAAGCACATTGAGATCCATATGCACTACATCAGGGAGCTTGTGCATGATGGTACCATTGCTCTACTCTACTGTGCATCTTTAGAGCAATTAGCAGGCATCTTAATCAAAGTGTTTTGTGAGAAGACCTTCAGTAATCTCAAATCATTGTTGGGTATTGCTGATCATGTGGTGAAGCATGAAGGATGACAATATTTTCAAACTTTTGTTTCCTATCCATGTTTAAGGGAGGATTTTTCCCACTGGGTTTTTGCCTCTTTCCTTAGTTGGATGGACATGCAATATGTAAAGGGTGACTAAGACTTGTTGCTAAGCCCTATAGTTTTCTGATATTTACTCATAAAGTCAGGAATAATGGGGGGTGTTAGAATAATCAAACCATAGTTACCCATATTTGACATTAATTAATCATTTTTGTCTTATTCCCAGATTCCTAGATTTCTCTCTATGCTAGTTGGCTTCCACATGCACCTAGAAGTCAATACTTGCTAAAATAGGTCATGGAGCACTTTGGAATCATCTTGGAAACTATTTTAAGAAGTCTTCTTTTTATTCCTGGTTCCTAAAAGCGCAGTTTTGCTTTTTCTGAACATTGCCTTGCTTTACAACAGTTTTAAGGCACAAAGGAAAAGCTAGTATAGGAGAACTTGCCTCATTTTTTCCGACATCACCCTCTTTACTTTTATCCAAACACAAGAATGAATGAGTTGTATCTCCATCACTTATCAACTTTCCCACTTGCTTTATCCCTTTCGTGAGCATCTTCATAGATTTGGAAAGTCTTTCTTGCACCTATGGGGGATTTGACTAGATTTAGTAAGCTTGCTTTTTGACCAATTCGAATAGCAACCTAGTGCTTTCGAATATCTCATGTAATTATATATTTGAGCAGCCTATTAATTCATATGGTTGGATAATGTACACTTATTCAATACAAGATTAATTTATGTTCCAATTTCAGTCTCCTTTTGTATGAATTTTGCATGTTTGATTAGCAATTTTGTGAGTGTAATTGATCTATCACTTGGCTTCAATTTCCACACAAGATATATTGTAGCAAGCCATCCATTGCTGAATGGTCACACTGCACTGGTGAGAATTGGCATCTTTGACAGGAATTTCAACAAATATATTCTCCTTTATCGTTTGAAGCACATCATCGATTGTAGGTTGCTCATTCGTAAATTCAAATGTTTGTCTAAACTGCTTAGCAATTCCTTCCCAATATTGGGTTCCTTGTCACAACTCCATAGATGCATACCATGTTCTAGGTGTCATTTCTAATGTGTGAATGAAATGGTGAACCCATTCTTGTCGTGGGTATTCTGCAAATACGGTGCGACACCGATTGATATGCTCAGCAGGGCTTGATACTCCTATATATTTGTGGCTCACAGTGGTGACTTATTCACTAAAAATGAATTCCATAAACCTTCTGCATTGTGGCCATTCTATTATGAACTACTTGTGTTTACCCCACCATCTAGCGAGTGTGGCCTTCAGTACATGGTCTAACGCAGACAAGCGCTGCGACTCTGTTACAAGTCCTTCAAACTCACTTAAGAAGGTCACAAGGTTAGGTAAGCCCTCATAGGTGGGAAGCTCTCATAGCTCGTTATCCATCCATTGCATAGACCTTGTAACTTTGGTGCACCTTCTCATAGAGACCTCATGTAGCCTGTTTTTCCAGTTCTCCAATGCCTCCCTTGAGTCGGATGTACAAGAACTAGCACTCTTCCAAATCAGGTTTCCATTCACTGTCAGATTAATATAGTCTTCTTGCATGGTAGTGACATTGTATATCTAGTCGAGATAGTCACCTTGTCCCTCATTATAGATAGGATTGATATATATTTTCCCTTCCAATGGATCAATGGGAGACACTGTCCTCATCTCATTATCCTCAAATGAGAGGATCCTTTTCTTGAAATTGATAATGGTCTGATTATCTATGGCCAAATCTATGCCCAACAGTGTGGATATGGGTTTGTGTCATAAAAAATGTTAATGATTTCAAAGTATGCAAATGTGCACAACCCTTCAATGTCGACATGAAATTGGCTCAATCTACTAATTGGGAGGACCTTTTCCTGATTTGCAAGTCAAAGCTGGACACGAGACCAGTCTAGGCACAGCTTGCCTATACTTTCCCAAGTTTGTTGTGTCAAAATATTGACAACAAAGCCCAGGTCTAAAATGATATAATCCATATATTAATTCCCTATCTTCGTAGTCATTCTTAACTCGCTTCCTGTTTTGAGTTTCTGGTTGACCTGGTTAACTTTCTTTTCAGGTTGCAGCTCTATTGGTGTTTATTCTATGAGTTCTTGAAGTTCCGCAATAACATATTTGTCTTGAATTAATGCTAAGAAACTTGACAAAAATGAATTGATTTTACTAATTTTTTGTGGGGTCTTCTTCTAAAATCGTTCAGGCATATCCCTGACTTCTTCTAATGTCGACGGTTCTTGTGGATCCACAAACTCATGTTGCACGTCCATGAATACTTGCTTCTATTTTTGGACGTCGAATGGATCCTTCTTCCATGTCGCGGGTCGTACCCATTAGAGGAAATTTGGGGTCTAAAATGGGCCTCCTAAGGAAAATAATTAAATAATAGTTAAAATAATAAAATAATAGTTATTAATTTTGGAGCAAGAATGAAAAAACTACTTTTTGTGTTCGTATTTTAGACATATCTCCCCATGTTTTTACTCAAATTCTGAGTGGGATAGCTCATTGGATGTGGAATTTAATTCTACATCCAACTAGTACCCACACTCCATACTTTTGACGGACCCTGCTACCCCAAAAAGAAGAAATACCTGAAAAAATGTGATGATGACATCATCATCACATTTTTTCAGGTATTTATTCTTTTTGGGGTAGCAGGGTCCGTCAAAAGTATGCAGTGCGGGTACTCGTTGGATGTAGAATTAAATTCCGCATCCAATGAGCTGTCCCGCTTGAAACTTGAGTAAAAATATAGGGAGATATGTAAAAAATACGAACAAAAAAAGTAGTTTTCTTTTATGACAAATATGTCAATTCAACCATTATGGTTGACTCATTTTATTGAAATTCTATTGGTTCTTGAATTCCAACTCACAAAATTTATTGTTGGCACGTTTTCTTATAAGGCCCATTTTAGACCCCAAATTTCCTCTAATGTGTGGCTACAGTTGTTATGGCGATATTTCTTGATTAGCCCTAGTCGCAGCACCTCCTCGTGTTACGACAACAACGATTGTATCTCTTGGATCAACATCAATCATCCGAACATTCAAGTTAGGATTCGGGTTTGGGTTTGGATTCACTGCAGTGTTAGGACCTAATGGTCCTAGCCTGCCATTTTGCGATCAACTGAGGACATTACTCCACATTATAGTCCTGTCCCTTAAAGTATGAACATGTCTTTGGTGGTTCCAAGAAATTGTTAGAATAATCAAACCCATAGTATTACCCACTTAGACATTAATTCATTTATTTTTGTCTTATTTGCCTAGTTCATGAGTCCCATCATGTGCAAGTTGCTAATTGCCTATCCATAGAGGTCAAACTTGCCATCTTTGACTCATGTAGCACTTGGGAAAGCCTTAGGAATCAAATCTGCTTTATTCCTAGCCTCGTAGGTGCCCTTCTACTTTTTCTTCTTTATTGCCTGTTTTTTCATTGTTTTAAGGCACATAGGAAAGCAAGACTAGGTGAGGTGAACTTGTTTCTTGCCCCTTTCATCCTCCACTCTTTCCTCCATGCAAAAGCATGTATGAGCTACCATTCCACCACTCATTAGCTTGCCCATGCACCCTTTCCAATTCGTGAGCCTCATGACAGATTTGGGATCAGCTTTTTACACCTATGGGGGATTTGCTTATTTTGGGTAAGCCTGCTTTATGCTAGTTTTGGATGCCTCCTTATGCATTCGATCTCTTGATGTATTCTATATATTCAGCAACCTATGTTATTATAGGGTTGGCTATTGTACACTCAGTTAATGTAATTTTGTGTTACAGCTCCATATTCAGTCTCCATTGTTAGCAATTTTGCATGATCAATTGATAATTGTTGTGAGTGAAATTAATCTACTGCTGGCCTAAATTTCTACATGGTATCAGAGCCATTGTAGGTTCTTACTCTCCTTCAAAAATTGTTTTGCAGGTTCAACATAAAGACTGGGAGCCTTCTACTGACAGCCGGGATAGATTTTCTAAAGCTATGGATTCACAGAAAACTATCTTGACTCCCTTCAACTATTTTGAATGGAAAGCAGATATGGAGATCTTGTTGAGAGCGAAAGGCATCTACAGGGTGACTATGGCAACAGAAGCAGAGTCCAATGCAGCTGCAGAGAAGATCAAATGGCACAATCGGAGAGATGAGGCCTATGGCCTCCTATGTCTCAGTATTTCCTGAGACCTCCTTTTCCATCTCGATGGATTAACTTCACAGGATCAAGTATGGGAGAAGCTTTCTGATCTTTTTGGAAAGACAGATGAGATGAGGGGACATCAGATCGAAAATGAGCTGATTTCTCTTAGTCCCAGTAGCTTTGAATCCCTGCAGCTATATTTCTCCAAGTTCAAAGCACTAGTTTTGCAGCTGAAGTAGTGTGGTATTGAAAAGAAAGATGATCAGCTCGTATTGGCCATCCTCTCGAAGCTAGGACCTGACTACTCAGTCTTTGTTTCGACCTTCTATGCCACAAAAATCACAGCTCGAACCTGGAAGATGCCTAGCCTTGCAGATTTCATGGAATCTCTCACATAAGAACAGGACAACTTGGTGATGATGGGCACCATCAAACCATCCAAAGATCAAGCTTTGATTGATGGAGATTCGAGGGTGGATTCAAAAAGCAAAAGGAAATCTAAAAATCCACCTGAGCAAAGAAGAGACAAGAAGCAGTCTCCAGAGGATCAACAAGGTCCCAAGAAAAATACCCAGAAGAAGAAAAACAAAGGTGAAATGAACAAGTGCTCATACTGTTCGAAGGGCAATCACACTGAAAGCTCTTGTATGAAAAAGCAGATTGATATGCTGACCAATGTCCTGGAGAAGAATGGAATCTCCCTTCCAGAAAGCTCAAAGAAGAGAGAAGGAGGATCAAGTTCCAATGACAGAGAGAGAGAGTTCATGCTCTAGTTGCTGGCACATCAAGCTCACCCAGTTTTATCATAGATTCTGGAGCTTCAAGACACATGGTTTTGACTAAGGAGGCCTTCTCCTCACTGTATATGTCGAAAGGACCATCTATTGTACTGGGAGATGACTCTCTCACTGAAAGTAAAGGCAAAGGAAGGATATATCTTGATCATGGTAACTTCAAAAATGTGCTGTATGTCCCTGGTCTTGCCTCCAACCTTCTGTCAGTGCACCAGATGACTCACACTGGGTCTCCTAAGAAAGTCATATTCTTCCCTGATGAAGTTGAGATCACAGAAATCTCAAGTGGTAGAGTCATTGCAAAAGGAGTAGCGAATCATGCTCAAAAGATATACATGTTTTCACACTTCCTACCTTACTCAAACCCCTCTGCTCTTCTTATCCATGCTAATGAAGCTAGCAAGCTATGGCATGAAATATTTGGCCATCTAAATTACAAGTATCTATCTGATCTTAGTGAGAAAGAAATGGTCATAGGGTTGCCCAAGTTAAAATTTTCCTAAGGAGTCTGCCAAGGTTGTATCCTAGGTAAACACCCATAGCATAAGTTTGAGAAAGCTAGTCATGAGAGAACCTCTGCACCCCTCGCGCTGATTCACAGTGATGTTGCTGGCCCATTCCTTCATATGTCCATGAGTCAGGCCAAATATGCATTGACCTTTATTGATGATTTTTCCAGGTATTGTTGGGTTCACTTCATGAAACACAAGTCTGAAGTTTTTGGCCTATTCAAAGTATTTAAGGCTTTGGTTGAAAACCAGTGTGGAAGGAAACTCAAGGTCCTCAGATCTGACAATGGTGGTGAGTATGTCAAGTCTGAGTTTATTAACTATTGTGCAGATGCAGGTATTTAGATGCAGCATTCTATCCCCTACACACCACAGCAAAATGGTGTTGCAGAGAGGAAGAACAGATCACTGAAGGAGATGGCAACATGCATGATGGAGGCCAAAACTTTGCCACCAAAGTACTGGGCTGAAGCTATAAACTGTGAAGCCTATATCCAAAATAGGGTGCCTCACAAACAGCTTGATGGCATGACTCCCTTCGAAGCATGGAGTGGGCACAAGCCAGATGTGACCCATTTCAGGATTTTTGGCTCAAAGGCATGGGCTAGAATCCCGACAGAGAAGAGGAAGGCTTTGCAGCCCCAAAGCCAAGAGTGTCTTTTTGTTGGATACTATAAATATTCAAAAGGGTAAAAGTTGATAAAATTGAGCACAAACAAAGCCTTCATTGAAAGGTGTGTTCAGTTTGAAGAAGAACCCCTTGCAGAAGTGGAAATTGGTGAAGCCTCTTCACCACCTGAACCTCAAGAAGTAAGTAAAGAGTTTGTTGAACATGCTGATTCTGATTTGTCTGATGGAGATGAGTTTATTGCAGACCCAAACATCCCCACACGGCCTAAATAGGCAGCCAAGACACTACATGCAGCAGGTGAGCTAGCTGGGGATCCCAATGACCTAAGGAGGACTAGATCTCAATTTGAGAGTGGTCTGTGCATGAAGGATCCTATGTTTGCTGAAAAATGCTATTTGATGGTGGAGTTTGATCCTTAAACATATTAAGAATCAGTAGGAGATCCAATATGGCAAGCTGCCATGAAGGAGGAGTTCAGTTCACTCCAGAAGAGCAACACATGGGAGCTAGTGGATCTTCCTCCAGGGAGAAAAC
>LPNX010678476.1:74938-84986 GCA_001517045.1 Pseudotsuga menziesii
TCTGTATAGACAATTGATTGGATGTTTATTGTATTTGACACATACTTGACCTGATATTTGTTATGCAGTAAGTGTGGCTTCTATATTCATGGATCAGCCTCATGAGATCCATTGGAAAGCAGCCAAAAGGATCCTTAACTTTGTTCAGGGAACAAGGACACACGGGATCTTCTATAAGGCAAAATCTGATCTTGATTTGATTGGATTTACTGACAGTGACTGGGAAGGTGATAGCACAGACAAAAAGTCCACTTTAGGGTATGTGTTCATGCTTGCAGAAGGGCCAATCAGCTGGTCAAGCAAGAAACAGAGTGCCATTGCACTCTCATCTACAGAAGCCGAGTATAGAGGAGTTGTTAATGTAGCAACTCAATGTTTATGGTTGTAGGGTTTACTTGGAGAGTGTGGTTTCGAATCTGAGTACTCAACTACCATCTACTGTGATAACCAGAGTAACATTCGAATCTACAAATATCCAGTTCAGAAGCAGAGAACCAGACACATTGAGATTCACATGCACTACATCAGAGAGCTTGTGCATGATGGCACCATTCACCTACTCTTCTGTTCATCTTCAGAACAAGTAGCTGATATCTTCACCAAAGCATTTTGTGAGAAGACATTTAGCAATCTCAAATCACTGCTGGGGATTGCTGATCATGCTGTAAAGGCATGAGTGGAGACAAGATTCTACAATTTTGTTTTATAGTCCATGTTTAAGGGAGGATTTTCCCAAGTTGGTTTTGCCTCTTTCCTTGTTTCATATGGACTTGCAGTATGTAAAAGGGTGACTAAGACTTGTTGCTAGGCCCTATATTTTTGATTTATTACTCATAAATTCAGGCTTAAGGGGGGATGTTAGAATAATCAAACCCATAGTATTACCCACTTAGACATTAATTCATTTATTTTTGTCTTATTTGCCTAGTTCATGAGTCCCACCATGTGCAAGTTGCTAATTGCCTATCCATAGAGGTCAAACTTGCCATCTTTGACTCATGTAGAACTTGGGAAAGACTTAGGAATCAAATTTGCTTTATTCCTGGCCTCCTAGGCGCCCTTCTTCTTTTTCTGCTTTATTGCCTACTTTTTCAGTGTTTTAAGGCACATAGGAAAGCAAGACTAGGTGAGGTGAACTTGTTTCTTGCCCCTTTCATCCTCCACTCTTTCCTCCATGCAAAAGCATGTATGAGCTGCCATTCCACCACTCATTACCTTGCCCATGCGCCCTTTCCAATTCGTGAGCCTCATGACAGATTTGGGATCAGCTTTTTACACCTATGGGGGATTTGCCTATTTTGGGTAAGCTTGCTTTATGCTAGTTTTGGATGCCTCCTTATGCATTCGATCTCTTGATGTATTCTATATATTAATCAACCTATGTTATTATAGGGTTGGCTATTGTACACTCAGTTGATATAATTTTGTGTTACAGCTCCATATTCAGTCTCCATTGTTAGCAATTTTGCATGATCAATTGATAATTGTTGTGAGTGAAATTAATCTACTGCTGGCCTAAATTTCCACAAAAATATCTGGTATAGTGACTTGGTTGTCCACATTTATAGCATGTAACCTGACCTCTTCTTATACCAAATCCTCCTCCTCCTTCTCTGCCTATGAAGTTTCCACCACCCCTTCCTTGAGGGTGTGGTTGCTTCGGTGTGTACTGATTCTGTTGATATTGCGGCTGATAGTGATTCTGCTGCACATATGGTTGATGTGACATATACTAAGGCTGGTATTGGTTCTGACACTGATTAGGAGGGAAATGCACAGGCTGATATGATGATTGTACCAGTTCATCCTGAATCTTCTCCTCATTCTTTATTAAGTAAGTATCGACCGTATTTTTCTTGAGGAGCTGGTATGCTTTGCAATCCTTCTCTTCATGACCTACTAACTTACAAAATTTACAGAATAGGTTTGCAGGAGTGCTTACAATATTTTGCAAGTATAAACAGTCCTTGTCGCGATGTCCTTTCGTTTGGCATATGCACACTAGGGTAGAGGAACTTAATGGGTTTGGCGCACCAGATGAGGCATAATTCATGAAGGTCGGACAATTATCCATGGTGTGTCCATCCATTCTACATTTTGTGCACCATAAATCTACGTGGGATTTCTTACCCTTTTGGATGTCTTGAAGCTATATCGTCAGATTAGCCAATAGTGGCTGGATCTGCACCATCCCTGTGGCACCATCACTGATAGGTGAAGCTTCTAGCTTCATTTCCAATTCTAGCTCTTTTATTTGTGATTCGACCTTTTGTTGTGGGCCTCGGATGTGTGGTAGTAGTGCAAAAATAAACCACTCCTTATGCTGAAAATCCAACATCTGGAAACTTACTTTTTCCATCAAGGTCTTAAACCATTGGTTAAAGTTCCATACTGACTCTACCCATGCTTGTTTGATTTCCTTGATCTTAGTGATACACTGTGACTCAGATTTAGGTTTTCTGAACTCAGAGATCATTGCGGCTCGTATTTATTCAATGGTTTTCTATGGTGTTCCTAGCAGTACCACAGAGAACTTCATCATCCAGTCGAGTGCATGAACCCATAGTGATCATATGGGATTTCTTTAAGTTCGTGTTCGGAACTAAGAGAACCATCCAAATAGATTCACATATGAACCAATGCTGCTCTAGATCTTCTGATCCATTGCCATTGAATGTGGGTAACTGACTATCCACCCCAGCCATTGAGTTTGCGTTGGGGTTATCTGATGATTGATCAAACATAGGTGTTCTGTAATGTCCCCTTTTAGCAATTTTGTGAGTGTAATTGATCTATCACTTGGGTTCAATTTCCACACAAGATAGATTGTAGCAAGCCATCCATTGCTAAATGGTCACACTCCATTGGTGAGAATTGGCCTCTTTGACAGGAATTTCAACAAATATATTCTCCTTTATCGTTTGAAGCACATCATCGACTGTAGGTTTCTCATCCGTAAATTCAAATGTTTGTCTAAATTGCTTAGCAATTCCTTCCCAATATTGGGTTCCTTGTCATAACTCCATAGATGCATACCATGTTCTAGGTATCATTTCTAATGTGTGAATGAAATGGTGAACCCATTCTTGTCGCGGGTATTCTGCAAATACAGTGCGACACCAATTGATATGCTTGGCAGGGATTGATACTCCTGTATATTTGTGGCTCATAGTGGTGACTTCTTCATTGAAAATGAATTCCATAAACCTTCTGCATTGTGGCCATTCTATTATGAACTGCTTGTGTTTACCCCACCATCTAGTGGGTGTGGCCTTTATTACATGGTCTAACACAGACAAGCGCTACAACTTTGTTACAAGTCCTTCAAACTCACTTAATAAAGTCACAAGGTTAGGTAAGCCCTCATAGGTGGGAAGCTCTCATAGCTCATTCTCCATCCATTGCATAGACCTTGTAACTTTGGTGCACCTTCTCATAGAAACCTCATGTAGCCTATTTTTCCAGTTCTCTAATGCCTCCCTTGAGTTGTATGTACAAGAACTAGCACTCTTCCAAATCAGGTTTCCATTCACTGTCAGATTAATATAGTCTTCTTGCATGGTAGTGACATTGTATATCTAGTCGAGATAGTCACCTTGTCCCTCATTATAGATAGGATTGATATATATTTTCCCTTCCAATGGATCAATGGGAGACACTATCCTCATGTCATTATCCTCGAATGAGAGGATCCTTTTCTTGAAATTGATAATGGTCTGATTATCTATGGCCAAGTCTATGCCCAGTAGTGTGGATATGGGTTTGTGTCATAAAAAATGTTAATGATTTCAAAGTATGCAAATGTGTGCAACCCTTCAATGTCGACATGAAATTGGCTAAATCTACTAATTAGGAGGACCTTTTCTTGATTTGCAAGTCAAAGATGGACACGAGACCAGTCTAGGTGCAGCTTGCCCATACTTTCCCAAGTTTGTTGTGTCAAAATATTGACAACAGAGCCTAGGTCTAAAATGATATAATCCATATCTTAATTCCCTATCTTCGTAGTCATTCTTAACTCACTTCTTGTTTTGAGTTTCTTCTTGACCTGGTTAACTTTCTTTTCAGGTTGTGGCTCTATTGGTGTTTATTCTATGAGTTCTTGAAGTTCCGTGATAACATATTTGTCTTGAATTAATGCTAAGAAACTTGACAAAAATGAATTGATTTTACTAACTTTTTGTGGGGTCTTCTTCTGAAATCGTTCAGGCATATCCCTGACTTCTTCTAATGTTGATGGTTCTTCTGGATCCACAAACTCATGTTGTACGTCCATGAATACTTGCTTCTATTTTTGGACGTCGAATGGCTCCTTCTTCCGTGTCGCGGGTCGTAGTTGTGGCTATAGTTGTTATGGCGATATTTCTTGATTAGCCCTAGTTGCAGCACCTCATCATGTCATGACAACAACGTTTGGATCTCTTGGATCAACATCAATCATCTGATCATTCAAGTTAGGATTCGGGTTTGGGTTCGGATTCACTATAGTGTTAGGAGCTAATGGTCCTAGCCTGCCATTTTGCAATCAACTGAGGACATTGCTCCACATTATATTCTTGTCCCTTACAGTATGAACATGTCTTCGGTGGTTCCAAGAAATATCTGGCATAGTGACCTGGTTGTCCACATTTATAGCATGTACCCTGACCTCTTCTTATACCAAATCCTCCTCCTCCTTCTTTTCCTATGAAGTTTCCACCACCCCTTCCTTGAGGGTGTGGTTCCTTTGGTGTGTATTGATTCTGTTGATATTGCGACTGATAGTGATTCTGCTGCACATATGGTTGTTGCGACGTATACTGAGGCTGGTATTGGTTTTGACACTAATTGGGAGGGAAATGCATAGGCTGATATGATGATTGTGCTAGTTCAGCTTGATTCTTCTCCTCATTCTTTATTAAGTAAGTATCGATCGTCTTTTTCTTGAGGAACTGGTATGCTTTACAATCCTTCTCTTCATGCCCTACTGACTTACAAAATTTACAGAATAGGTTTGCGAGAGTGCTTACAATCTTTTGCAAGTATAAACAGTCCTTGTCATGATGTCCTTTCGTTTGGCATATGCACACTAGGGTAGTCCATGGGAACTTAACGAGTTTGGCACACTAGATGAGACATAATTCATGAAGGTCAGACAATTATCTGTGGTGTGTCCATCCATTCTACATTTTGTGCACCATAAATCTATGTGGGATTTCTTACCCTTTTGGATGTCTTGAAGCTATATCGTCAGATTAGCCAATTGTGGCTGAATCTGCACCATCCCTGCGGCACCATCATCGATTGGTGAAGCTTCTAGCTTCATTGCCAATTCTAGATTTTCTATCTGTGATTCGACCTTTTGTTGTGGTCCTCAGATGTGTGGTAGTAGTGAAAAAATAAACCACTCCTTATGCTGAAAATCCGACATCTGGAAACTTACTTTTTCCATCAAGGTATTAAACCATTGGTTAAAGTTCCATACTGACTCTACCCATGCTTGTTTGATTTCCTTGATCTTAGTGATACACTCTGACTTAGATTTAGGTTTTCTGAACTCAGAGATCATTGTGGCTCATATCTATTCAAGGGTTTTCTATGGTGTTCCTGGCAGTACCACAGAGAACTTCATCATCCAGTCGAGCACATGAACCCTTAGTGATCATATTGGATTTATTTAATTTTGTGTTTGGAACTAAGAGAACCATCCAAATAGATTCACATATGAGCCAATGGTGCTCTAGATCTTCTGCTCCATTGCCATTGAATGTGGGTAACTGACTATCCACCGCAGCCATTGAGTTTGCGTTGGGGTTATCAGATGATTGATCAAACATAGGTGTTTTGTAATGTTCCCCTTATAGGAAATTTTATCAAAATGACCAATTATTCATTTCTTTAACAATGTATTCAAATTCATCTTCTTACAACTCTAGTTATATGGATTCAATTGATTCCAAAATTCTCCAATTGCTTTCAAACTTGGTGAGGAAGGTCCTGAGGGGTGATGGGACATATTATCACATATATAAGACATATAATCAACTGATATACCCAACCATGGTCTGCAATTTCCAAGGGAAGACGTTTTAGGACAAGACTAGTCAATTTGGGAGGTGGAAATCCCCCCTGGGTTGTGGCACAAATCTATTCACAACACTGTACAACCTTCAATAATGGTGGGTATGATACTTGGCTCTGTTATAAGACATTAATTAAATTATATTTGAAGCATCATATGTGGTTTTGGGGTCGAATAGGTATCCAAGATAACCCCATGAATTTACTAGTAGTTTTGAGGTTCCAACCCCCAATGGTAGATGACTCCAAATAGCTCCAAATTATATAGAATTGTACCAGAAGGTGTATGAGTGATAAAATAACTTAATTATAATTTTCAGGGATGTATTATTGCCTCCCAATTAATTCTTAAAATCTATATCAAATTTTAAATAAGATAGATGCTTTAACTAGTAATTTTGGGGCTCAAATCCCCCCGAGGTGAATGATAGAAATGGCTTCCCAGGTTCACTGGAACCCACTTGAATTCTCAACTTGAAGAAGGATCTATGTAGAATACATTATAAGAGACTCATATACATAACAAATCTACCTCCGATGGCTGTTATCACTTCCTTCAATCAGATATAAAAAACTTGTTTTGGACCCTTGGGGAAACGAGACGTAGTTTTCTCCAAATGATATGAAATTCGACCCAATGGAAAAAAATTCTCAGTTAATGAACATGAAACCCATAGTATAAATTAATTACAGTTCATTCATTCATAAATCATCAATGATGCACACATATATTCGATTCCATCAAGATTGCAAGAGTTTACAACAAGGTTTGGGGAAATGGCACTATTTCTTCAATATTGGACAATAATACATGAGATATATTGGCCTTTATACCTTAGAGATTTATGAAATTTAAATACAGAGAATTTACATCATAATACAAATAAATGGAGCAAGAGAATCTCCCTCAAAGAGATGAATAGCTCAGCAAGTGCGCCTCACTCCATAGAGCTGAACGATGGTGAGAAAACTTGAGATGAATGGAAGAACACGATGATATTGATATGTCCATGAGATTCCTATATATTGCACCTATAAATTATGACTCCATTAAATCTCCTTGAAATACTTGAGTGGCCTCTCCAAATCACCAATTAGGATGGGAATCTTTCACCCTCAAAATTGGCTAAGGCAAGGAACTAGTCATCCACTAGCTCTCTCTTCACAAACCCAAATTCATCAAATGATCAAAAAGATTCTTCTCATGGTTGATGCCTATAATATGATAAACATTATTGGTCTTCTAAGGTTCCAAATCCATCCATAAACCAAAGCGAAGTTGAATTGATGTGGTTGCTCATGCTATGCCATGTGGCCTCTCTCTTCACCTTCCCTCTTCTCCCAAATTCAAGTAGGAGCCTCTTGGCCTTCTCCAACTCCCAAATTTGACCTCTAAGATGATCTATTCAGGCCTGACATGTCAATATGTCAGTATGTCAGCATGTCAACCTTTTTTATATTTTAACATTAAGCTAGCATAACATTAGGATCTTTAAACTGAGAGAACAACAAGCACAACAATCAAACACAAGAGACAATGGACACAATGTTTTTCCTTGGGGAAAACATAAATGGAGAAAACCCCACAACTTCCTCAGAGATAGAATCAGCACCAAAGTGAAACCCAAAAATAGTAAGACAATCTCCTGACAGTAGTAAGCTCTTTCCTCTTGCCCCAGTGTCTTTCTCTTCCTGAACTATGCGCTGCAACTGAGTGTGGATGTGATGTGTGATAAATAGAGAGGCCACCTCTCTATTTATACTAATTACCGACATGACTAAAACCATATTAGGGCTGACCTAACTAGGAGAGTCTAATAACCCTAGTGCCCCGGAACTGCGGGGACTTTAACCCTTAGACAATAGGAGGGTTACCCACAATGAATTGACATGACTTGTTTACATTATATATTCTCCCGATAGGAACATTGGGGCATGACATGACACAAGGACATCTCGGAATAAACATTGGGTTACAATAGACAAGAAATACAAGTGAATATATTCTGAAGTTACAATTACATCAACACTTCCTCTTAACTAGGAAGATATTCTCTCGACACAATTTTCATCATTGGTCTTCTTCTTTGAATCATCTCGTCATATTCAAGTCTTCTTCGTCTTCAAGTCATCTTCATCTTCGAATCTGGATCATCACTCAATATAGATCATCATCACTGGATTTGGATTATCTCTGGAGCATCATCTCTGGATCTGGATCATCATTCGATCTGGATCATCTATGGAGCATCATCTCTGGATCTAGATCATCCCTCAATCTAGATCATTTCTGCTGGATCATTAATACTGAATCTTCATAGGTGCTATCTCATGATTCTTCTTGTCACAGGAAGTTCTACAGAGCCATCCCTTTTTCATGCTGGATGTAGGCCTAGCCACCATGTAGGTCTTCTTCAGTGCTTATATCTGACATTTAAGTCAGAATGGCCCGCCCAACACTTACATCTAACCTACTCATCAGAAAGGCGCGCCCAACACTCACATCTGATCATATAGGAACCAATCCTATAATCACATTAGAAAGACCCAGCACTCACATCCGTTCAACCAATGATCAAAATGGCCCAGCACTTACACTTGGCCATGCGAGGAACCAATCCAACATGCATGTTCGAAAAGGCATGCACTCACATCTGATCTTGTAGGAACCAATCCTACCGTCATATCAAAATGGCCCCCAATCCTAGATTGAGCTACCTGGTAACTGACCAGGTGCCTCCATTCTCTAGGAGAATAGTAGTTTCCCTTACATCTGTCCTACTCGACAGAATGGCCAGCACTCACATTTGACATGGAAGGAACCAATCCTCTCACCATGACAGAATGTCTCAGCCCTTACATCTAACCATGGAAGGAACCAATCCTCCCAGCATGTTAGAATGGCTATGGGTCTCATCCCTTTCCCTTGGAGGAAACCTCGATCTAGAGAACACCAAGTTTCTCCCTGAAGTACTCGAACATCACCCTAGCCAATGGCTTTGTCAAAACATCAACTATTTGTTCCTCCATCGCAACATACTGGAGCCGCACTGCTCCCTTCTACACCATATCCCTGATATAGTGATACTTGATCTCTATATGGTTCGACTTGTCATGAAACACTGGATTCTCTGACAACTTTACGCAACTCTGGTTGTCACAATGTATACAAGTAGCATCCATCTGGAGATCAAATAAATCAGACAGTAGCTTCCATAGCCATATTGCTTCACAACTAGCTGAACAAGCTGCGACATACTCTGCTTCAGTTGTACTCAGTGCCACATAGGATTGCTTCCTGCTAAACCAAGATATCACACTTGATCCCATACTAAAGAAACAACCTGAAGTGCTTTTCCTATCGATGGCACTGCCTGCCCAATCTGAATCAACATAACCATCGAGGTTAATATTTCGATTTGCCTCGTACTTGAGCCCATAATTAGTTGTACCTCTTAGGTAGCTAAGAATGTGCTTTGCAGCAATCAAGTGAACATGTCTTGGATCTATCAAGAACTGGCTCAAGGTGTTCACAACAAAGCAAATGTCTGGTCTTGTGTTCATCAGATACATCGAGGACCCAATCATCTGACAATACATCGTGGCATCAATCGTCTCTGATGAAACATTACTTAATAGATCTAGGTTCGATGCCATAGGTGTGGACATAGCCTTGCAGTCCATCATCCCAAACCTCTTCAGGATCTCTACTGCATAATTCCCTTGTCCGAGGGAGATTCCATCCGCATTCTGCCATACCTCCATACCTAGAAAATAATGCATCATACCCAAGTCTTTCATTTGAAACTCAGTAGCAAGCTTTCTCTTCATATCAGCAATCAACCCATCCATACCTGTTACAAACAGATCATCTACATATAGTATAAGTATCACTGGGTTTCCATCTTCAACCTTGTAGTAAAGGTTGGAATCTGCTTTACTCTTGGTAAAGCCCAAACTGGATAGAAAGCTGTCAATTCTGCCGTAC
>LPNX010678476.1:99200-192248 GCA_001517045.1 Pseudotsuga menziesii
GATTATTATTGGACTATTGTCGTAAGATCAAGTGCATATACCTTACTATGGATCTTTCCATAGTGGTTATTTTACCATTGAAAGATTTCATTGTTTACATATAACAAGGGTTAACCATATCATAAAAACCTCACTACTCAAAATAGTTTGACTTAATGTTTATCATTGATACGTTATGTTTTTGACTTTGTATGTCAAATTATCCTTGTGATCATTGTATAGATTATTAACAATAATTTGATTTTTGATAGTGTAGTGGAGACTATACAACTTGACCCACTGTAGACTCAATAAATTTGTGGGCACATGGAACATCCACCACCATGCAATGCATGATTTAAAAGCTTACCTTGCAAGGGTTTTGGTCTTTTCCCTGTCTGGTTTACTGCGGCCATGAGGGCTCGATTGTGCTCATCTCCAGCTCCATTATCTGTGTGTAGATGAGTGTTGTCACTCTAGTGTAAGGGTTGCGAAGTTCACAGCTCGCATTTGGTGTTTTTCTTCCTGCACACAATACGCTGTCATGAGGGTAGTGAAGTTCTGTTAGTAGTTTTTAGTGTTGTTTCATTTTGTGACCATTGCCAAAGTTTACTCCTGCTCGTGGTGTGGGCCCCGTTGCCTTTGTCACTAGTGAGCATGAGGGTTGTGTTGCTTGTGGTGTGGGCTCAAATATTCCTTGGCTTCCAAATTTTTCGTTTCCAGGTAAAAAAATTATTCCTACAAATGTTATAAGCTTTAAAATTACAGTTACAGTTATCAACTTAGTTTCTAATCAAGATTTTGGTCTTCACTTGCAGGTGATGGTTCTCATTTTTGTTTGGAAGAATCCTCTCCACGTTTGGATTGGCATCAAGTCCTACGGGTAAGCCCCGGTTACAATGTGGCAACTCCCTGCTTGTACAGACTTAGGGGAAAATGGTTTCAGTTGGGAAAAAGTTACGACCTTGGTTCCTCCAGTCTTGGGATGTTTGGTCTTCATTTTTAAGATTTGTTTTTCATTATTAAACCCTTGCATATAACAGGGTTGATCCGGCCTTGATTCCGTGACTTGTGATACTCTTTTCTTGACTTATAAATGATATACAACAATGTAGGTTGTAATAGATTGAATGTAAGTTTTGTTTTAAAAACCCATGCCATGATGCTGGGTACACCGGCCCTGAGCTGGGTGTTGTAATTTGGTTAAGTTTGTAGCCTTATGGCCTATCAATGTAATGCATTGGGTTTAAAAAAAAAAAGATTTTACTTTGAGCTCTGTTTTGTTTTTGCAGTAATCTTGTATATTGTAACTCTGTGTACAATAGGGTTTTTCCTATTCGACTGTTAATGAAGAACATTATTGTCTAACTATCTTTTGTAAATAAATTATTGTTATTATTTAAGACTGTAACTTAGTCATAGTGTGTAATTTATAATATTAACTTGCTTATTCAGGATATACAAGCTAGGGTTTTCCTGAAATGAAACCCTTTTCTAATTAAGTTCTTCAGTTTATTAATAATTAGATTCTGCTACTGGTTAATTTGGTTAAGTTATTATTATAGGTGTGTTGTGTAAATGTAGATTTGTTTTCAGAAAGGACTGTAACAGTCTATAGTAGACTAATTGTTTAAATATATTATTATCCAAGTAATTGGTTTGCAGCTTAGATGTTTTTATTTAAAATAGTTAAATAACTTGGTTAGGGTTTCAACCCTGAAGTTTATATTTACAGCTATAATCCTGTCTAATAATTATAAATAGTTTCTACATAGGTATTATTTATTTTTATACCAGTTATTAATTATATTTTCATTTCTTTTATTTAATAAACTGTCAGGTAGAATTTACTTAGAATTTTGAAAAGATATAGCATAAATTCTGTAACTCAATTTACTCTTTATAATCTAAGTACTTTTAAATTTAACCCTATTTGGTTTATAGTAAATATTAGTCCTAGATTTAATTGATATTGTTAGAAAATAAACTAAGTGATTAGTAGCTTGTTTATTTACTTAACTGCATGTAATCAATGTAACTCTAATGTAATTTTCTATTGCATTTCATTCAGTTACTATGTGAAAACAGAGAAATATAAACATATCATAACACTCTTTAACCTCCATAATATTTTAACATGAATAAAATCACTCTATTGTCTGTAAATACAAAATATTCAAACAATCTCTTATCTTCTTAAATATTCTACGTGTGCTAGAGTAATACCTGGATTTTCCAGGTGTGGAAACACACAGTCTAGAAAGTATTTCTATTCTAACACATTACTTTTCTAATCAAGTTCATTTCTTCAATCATTTAAAAAGACTGCTAGATTCTAACATTCTGCAAACTAACTTTGTAATATTCACATATCAGTCAAACTCATATTGATTTATCTAATATAGTAAAACAAAATAATGTAGAACATGTTTAGGACAGATGACAACAACATTAGGAGGCCGTTCCTCCCTACCAATCTCCTGGAGAGCGCTCAAACAACGCTTCCTTAGGACCCCCGATCTTGTTCCTGGTTTTCTTGGCTGAGAACTGGTGGAGCATGCAAAAAGTAGACTAGTCCAATAACTCAGTAAAACACCATGCTCTCAGTAGTAAGATCTTTTAGCTTAAAAGATGCACTAGATCACTTAGCAGTTATCCCCTCAAACTCTTTCCAGAATTCTGTTCCATTGAATTTCTCTGAAGTACATTCATTCACCTGAATGATCACTTCTCTAGAATGAACAACCTCAACTCTCTTCAATGGGAATTTTTATAAAGATTTTCTAGGTCTTTTGGGTCAATTTTCATTAATTGAGCCACCTGCTCTGGTTCCACTTTCTTGGGTAATCATGACCCCAAATGTAGGGAGGTTTCCACCTGCAACAGTTGGATGTGGTTTGAGGATGCTGCCACATGTCAATTTTCTCTCCACCTAGTCTCCTCCACCAATTTGACCAGTAAACACTCTTTTAACAGCACTCCTAAGCTGTTGTCTCCTCATTTTTTTATTTATAAATAAAATATTCAGAATTACATTAAATATCCTTGACTCTGCTAAGTCATCAATTACAACTTAGCATAAAATTTAACATATTGTCCTCAAATAATATCAAATAATATAAAATTGTTTTTGCAAAATTGGGACATGTGACATACACACCCCCTTAAAGTATAACATCATCATCTATGTTATTTATTCTTCGTCCTCAGAATTCCCCTGGAACAGAATTGGATATGCATCTCGCATATTACTTTCCAATTCCCAAGTGGCTTCTTCTGGACTAAGGTGCTTCCATTGCAACTTCACCTGACCAATGGCACGGTTCCGAAGTGTGATCTCCCTCCACTCGAGGATACCGTCCAGTTCCACCAAAAAATCTCCTTCTGGTTCCACCTGTACATCATTCTAGTTAACAACATGAGTAGCATCATTAACATATTTATTTAATACAAAAACGTGAAAAACATTATGCACTCTTAAATTTGGTGGTAATGCTAATTGATAAGCTACTTGTCCAATCCTGGATAGTATTTCAAATGGACCACAATAACGAGGTGCTAGTTTTGCACAACTACCCAATCGTAGAGAGCTATTTTTGGGCCTCACCTTGATGAACACATGTTCACCTACCTGGAACTCCTTTGGAGTTCTTTTAAGGTCTGCTTGACTTTTCTGTTGGTCCTACACATTTTTCAGATTACTTTGTATCTTCTTAACAATTTCTTCCATTTCCTTTAATAGTTCAGGACCTAATACTAATCTATCCACCGGATTACTCCAGGAGATAGGAGTATTACATTTCCTTCCATACAAGATTTCGAAAGGACTAAATCTGGCCGACGCTTGATAATTATTATTATAAGCAAACTCTACCAGATGTAAATAATCCTCCCATTTACCTGGATGGTCTTTCACATACATTCTTAATAAATATTCGAGGACTTGGTTTACTATTTCAGCCTGTCCATCTGTTTGAGGATGGAAGGAAGTACTAAAATTTAGTATAGTGTTTAATCCTTTAAATAGAGATTTCCAAAAGTTACCTGTAAATTTAGGATCTCTATCTAAGATTATAACTTTTGGTATTCCATGCAGTCAAAAAATTTGTTTTAGAAAGATATCAGCTATGTTTGTAGCTTTATACATAGTTTTAATTGGTATAAAGTGAGCTGCTTTACTTAATTTATCAACCACTACCATGATAGAATCGTTTAAATTCTGATTTTTAGGCAGTCGAGTAACAAAATCGAGACTAATTATCTCCCATTTCCAGCTAGGAATGGGTAATGGTTGAAGTAATCCAGCTGGGTGTTGATGTTCAGTTTTCACCTCCTGACATTCAAAACACCTAGCAATATATTCTGCCAGTTTAGTCTTCATGTTTAGCCAAAAATATTATTTCCTTAACATAACTATGCGCTACAACTGAGTGTGGATGTGATCTGTGATAAATAGAGAGGTCACCTCTCTATTTATACTAATTCCTGACATGACCAAAATCCTACCAGGGCCGACCTCACTAGGAGAGTCTAGTAACCCTAGTGCCCCAAAACTGTGGGGACTTTAACCCTTAGACAATAGGAGGGTTACCCACAATGACTTGACATGACTTTTTTACATTATAGATTCTCCCGATAGGAACATCGAGGCATGACATGACACAAGTACATCCTAGAATAAACATCAGGTTACAATAGATAATAAATACAAGTGAATACATTCCGAAGTTACAATTACATCAACATCCTTTATATATTACTTGTGTAACAACTTTCATATAATATCCATCATTGGTGTCATAGATGTCATAAATGTAAGGGGAATCTAGCAAAATGTCCATGAAACTCCCATTTGGCTCTTCCTCTCCCATGCAAGTTACAATTCATCCCAAATTAGACCTATGAAGTATATGTACAAGTATATTAACCTTATAATCCATCCAAAAACATTAGGATTCCCATAGATTAGAGATTGCAAGAGGAGGATGCCATGTGGCACCAATTTTCTAGCTTGTGTGGGCCCCATAGTCTCCATGTGTCTCCATGCTCCATTTCCACTTCAATTTTCTCTTGTATTTATTTAATAGGTTACATCAGTAAATATTTATCTCTTCTAATGTCTAAACATCATTTATTTTCCCCCTTATTCCAAATCTTAAAGCTTCCACTGCCAAGCTAGGAAACTAGTGATTTTCCTCCTTGGAAATTATTTGACTTTTAGCATCCATTTGACAAATTTCATGAGTATGGAAAATGTGATTTGGCCATTGTGACCCAATGAAAAATTTGGGACATTACAAATGCTACATTCCCAATATTTCTTTTCCTCAATCAATTTCAAACATGGTCATTGAAGAACCTGCTTTCTGTATGATTCTTTGAAGTTTCCCCTGAGCTGCCCACTTTGAGTATTTGAGATTCCATGAAGATTTTAGAGAGGAACCACCATGATTTCTGCTGCACAACTCTGATTAAAATCAATTTATTAAGTGTGGAATCCATCTCCCATACTTCTTGTTTCCCGACGAATTTGGAATCAATGGGACTAAAAACTATCCCAGGGTCCCATTGCTTGCATTGCAGTCCAACAATTAAGAGTGCTCTCCAAATTATACCATTAGGAAAGAGAATTCCTGGATCCCATTTTCTTGTATGCATTCTTCCAAACATCATGAGTACATAATATATATCATCAAAGTACATAAAAACATAATAAAAATATACATCAAGGAGGTGCCTCATCAAAAAATCATGAAAGTGCTTATACCTCCAGGTGAGTAGACCACCATTTACCAAGTGCATACATGCTTCAAGTGACCAGTCAAATCTGATCCAATGACATAGGTGAGGATCCCATGTCCTAGAATTATTCTCCCAAAGAATGTAATATGCATCAAAATAATAATCAGCCATTTTTTCTTTCCTCCAAGAAGTGAATGAAGAACCTCCACCAAAATATGAACCAAATAAGGAGCAAATAAAACATGAAGACTTCAAGTGGCTCAAAGAAGTCTCATCAATACACCCATGAATATGTATATCATCATGAAATAATAGAGGATGTTACTACCAATAATAATGTTCCTCAATCATATCCCTCTTCACCCAAGTGTCGGATGAAGTTCCTCCAACATCAAATGAACCAAGTGTTGAGCAAGAAAAATCATGAGTCTTCAAGTGACTCAAATGCATATCATAGGTGCATCCATGTAGATGTGCATAATCATAAAGTAACAAAGTATGCTGCTGAAAATGTGAATAATAATGTGCTCCAACCATTTCCTCATAAAACGTAAGTCTAGGAGTTCCATACTCCTCATGTGGCACCTGAAAAAAGAACCCTTTCACCCATACTTCATTGAGACTAATGCTGCAAAACATGGAATTGTAGCATGTATGAGAATGAACTAACTCATATAAATGATAAAAAAGTGCAAAAGCTTCATCATGGGAAGGATCCATATGGGTAGTATCATGTAGCTCCTTCAAAAGTGTGAAACCTTTGTTATATATTGGTTCCAATGTAGAGGAATCATGCTCTTCTTTAAAAATTGCATAACCTTCATAAAGAAACAATTCAAGTTCCTCTTCCACCACATCAAGTGTTTGGATCTCTTCAAGTTCATGTTCAAACAAATCAAGTACATTCAAATTTCCAAATTTCTCATGATCCACCATGTTATGAGCATCCTCCAAACAATCTACCATTTGACAATCTGAAATATAGGAGGAAAAACAAGTGTCTTGCAACTTTTCAAGAAGTTGCTCATTTTGAATTGTGAGCTTATGAAAAACTTAATTATTATTCAAGTAGGATTCATGTAACCATTCACTAAGATCAATGACATTTTTTATATAAAAAAGCAAAGACATGAAGTTACATTTGATGTTGCACATTGCTCTTGGAATCTTGTCCATGTCTTCAAGGAATGATGGCTCCTCCAAGGAAGTAGCTCTCCAAAAAGAATTTGATACGAATGCTTAAGTGTCATGGAGTATGCTAAGGGCCTCTTGGATCTCATTTTCATTCATTTTTAAGGACCCTTCAAGAAAATGAGGTGCTTGCAAATGAACCTCCTCATCTTCTTCCTTCTTGCTTGGACCAACTTCATGAAGCTCAAGTGGTGATGGGGAACCTGATCTTGTTTCTTATTCAACTGCTACAAGGTATTAATTTTCATGTTTAATGGAATTTTGGATTACATCAACACTTTCAAAAGTGATCTCTATGTCACCAACATAGAGGTGTGAGAACCCATCATTAGGTACTCCTTCATAGTTCAAACATCCATCCGTAGATGCCCTTTGGTCCATGTCCATAGTAGAATTTGTTTCAGAATTATATTCAATAGTTTCAAGGTACTCTTCTTCCTTCGCATGTGATGTTTCCTCATCTTTTTCAAAGTCATTTTGTAGTGACTTTCGATCCTCTTGATGTAATTCCTTTTCTTCTTCACAACCCACAGAAATTTGTAGCTCCTTGATATCCTCCCTACGTGTGGATTGATGATTATTTCTTAATGATTTCTTATTTGAATTATTTTTCATGAATTCCTTCAACCAATCATTAAGGTATTCAAAATAAATGGTCTTATGTGTCTCTTCATGATGGAAACTTCTACTACCCATAAATTGGCTAGCCATCAATTCGAATGCTTTCTAAACCTTCCCAGTCATATCATCACCACATGACTTAATGACTTTATTCAATTCATCTATACCATCCACAACTTCAATAGGTTCCAACACCATGCTCTGATACCACTTTAATGTCCTCTTTTAGGAAATTTTACCAAAATGAACAATTCTTCAATTCTTTCACAATGTATTCAAATTCATCTTCTTACAACTCTACCTATATGGATTCAATTGATTCCAAAATTTCTCCAATTGCTTTCAAACTTGGTGAGGAAGGCCCTGAGGGGTGATGGGAAATATTAGCACATATATTAGACATATAATAAACTGACATACCCAACCATGGTCTCCAATTTTCAGGACAAGACTAGTCAATTTGGGAGGTGGAAATCCCTCGTGGGTCCTGGAACAAATCTCTTCACAACACTGTACAAGCTTCACTAATGGTGGGTATGATACTTGTATCTGTTATCATACATTAATTAAATTATATTTGAAGCATAATATGTGTTTTTGGGTTTGAATAGGTATCCAAGAGAACTCCATGAATTTACTAGTAGTTTTGAGGTTCCAAGCCTCAATTGTAGATTTGGCCATTGTGACCCAATGAAAAATTTGGGACATTACATGTTTTTTCTTGTGTGCTAGTCGCTTTGCTAGCACTATCGATATTAAAAACTCTTTCAGGAGACAAGGCTCTAGACCTTACCTCTGGTGATACTCTTGGTGTGATGTAGTTGTGTCCTAACCTTGGTGTCTCGTCAGTCTCTTCAGAGTCTTCTACTCCTTTAAAATCGGGCTATATTCCATGTCTTCGTTGTAAGACCCTTCATCTACTTGCAATTGAAGTTCATGTTCACTCTCTTCAAATAGACTAGTATCTCACCAATCTTCCTCTGTCTTTCTTTTGTTCCTTGATCTGAATATCTTTCCACTCCTTAGGAATCCAACTTCTAGTTAAGGTTTTGTACTTACCGGGAACATCTCAAATCACTGTTTCCCATTTTCATGACAGGTCATCTATGACATAGCATTCCTCTAGGGTATGCAACTAAACTACTCAACTAAAAGATACCCTTCTCATAAACGACCATCTTGATCCATGTACTGATAGACAACAAATACCTTCTTTGGGTTCCTTGCAAAAAATTTCTTCCAGCCTCACTATATGAGGTTATAGTCTCTACTACAAACTCAATAATATATCCTTTCAAAATACTGTCAACCCTAAAATCAATAGCTCTAGAGATGGTGTTACTTACACTGGTTACTTCGTGCACCAACTGATCACTCCACTCAACTGCTTCTCTTCTGTGAAATTTTGTCTGCCTTCTTGCCAATCTTGACAACCACTTGCAGTACAATGGGAAAATATGCAAAGAATATCTCATGAATATCTGAATATATGTATTCTTCCACCCATTTTTCTATGCTCAATTGAGATCCTGCACTCTCTACTTGCGCGAATGCTAGTGTCTTAGACTCCAACCAATCCTCTATCTCGTTCTTCATCGGATGCCACAACATTTCCCTCGACTCAAATGGTTAATGGTCCTGACAACATAACCATTTGGTGGCCTCTTTCTCCTTCTTGTCTTGACCCGCGGTTCAATCAATAACACAATACCAAAAAGACACCAAAAGACATCGGCCCAACAGACCAAGCTTAGTCGACAATCCCTGCGAGGCAGGTGGAGTCTTACCCAAGATATATTAATGGGTAACTTCTAGAACCATGTTTTCGTAGTTGGTGAGCGATTATAGTCCCTTGGCGCGTGGCTAAGGCACTCGACAAAGATTATGGGATGGAGTCTTCCACTCTGCATCAGCGGCACAAGCAAGTGACATAGGTCACTCGTGCACCATGACCTTGTCCTTAATCTTTTAGCAACTGGCACAACTATGCAACATAGTCAATACCTTACACTTGACAGACAATGCATGACTTATATTTTAACTTAGCAGATTTAACCATGAACTCATACGCAATAGTCCAACAATACTTTTAAACATTCATTAATTTATACTGCAACATGCACTCAAAGCAACTGTAACTATAAATATGTAAGATAACCAAAAATTCACATAAACATTCAGCATTCAACAACATTCACATATGACACAGGAAATAACATGGAAACCCATCTGGGAAAAACCACCAAGGTACTCTTCATCTGGCAAGAGAATTATGGGTAGCACCTTGTAGCCTACAACTTGTAGACTGTTCTTAAGATATGTCTTTCTGACTCAATCTTCTTGCTCTCATGCTCCTTGGTTTATTCTCTATCTACTCCTACTGATACACACATAGTCGGGATCGACTCTTTCACTTTACTAGCGGTCTATGCACACAACAGCAAGATCCGCGGCTCAACAACCTTATACTTCTACCAGAATCTTCTCTAAGTTGACTAATGAATCTACTGAATCTAATATGATCTCATCTAAAAGAATCTAACCAAAAACTGACTGAACGAACTGAACTGAATGACTGACAACCAGCTGAACCCTTATACAGAGCAGGTTCCTTTTATTTATACCATTTTCAATACCATGTAGGGTTGATTGAGTACTACTCAATTATTATAGACTCAAGTAGCTACAAAAATCTCTGTTACATTCAATGTTGACCCATATCTAGCCATGAAAGTACTGTAATGCATTAAACATAGCCTTAACTGGCTGTGGAAACGTCTTTCAGCTCGTTTGTACTAGTCATAACTAGCTGCAAAATTGTCCTTCCATCTTCTACTGGTTCGTCCTTCCATCGTCTTCCTTGATTTCCATCTATCCAGTATTAACTCTTCTACCTGCCCCTTCTACCGACACTAGATTTTCTTTTCCTCGTCGCACCCATCATGTCACAGCTTCCTTTGCCTTGCGCTTCCTTTCCATCTTTATCCTTCCTTTCTCCACCACGTGCATGTTTTATCTTTCTGCACTGGTTCATTTCCTTCCTTATTTGCCTGCTTTTCCCTTGTAGTGCGAACACTTTTCCTTCTTTGCTTGCATGTCATCTTCTTCCTTGTGCACTTTTCCTAGCCCAACAAAAGTCTAAAGAAAATTACAAAGGTGCACAAGGGCCAAGAAAAGATCTCAGAAAATCCACTTTTGCCAAACCCACCTCTCCTCTAGAAAAATAAATTGAGCAAGCCCTTCACAGAACTAACGAAAATAGTTTCGGTCCTCTCAAGACTATTGAGGAGAATGATGAAAAATAGGTTAGAGAGGTAGTATCTGAGACTAATATTGTCATCCAACTAGAGACATTAGGGGAATATGTAGAGGAAACAAAAAATCAGGAGAAATCTATGATGAATCCGATATCGAAGAGTCTGAAGAAGAAGAAGGGTAAATAGAGAAGATTGTGTCTGAAAAGAATAAATACACACACAGAAGGAAATCGACAAAAGAGCAGAGGGAGCAATCTACCTATAGGGATAAGCTACAAGGATCCCAACAAACGCTATAAATACTCCTCTGTAATCCTAGGAATGTCAGGAAACAAGGGAAAGCCCTCTCATGGAGTTGTAGGGGACTAGGTAGCAGAAATAAAGAAGAAGCTATGAAATATTTGATCCTAATTACCCAGCCCGATCTCCTACTAATCTAGGAGACAAATATGGAGGAAAGGACATTCCTTCACACAAGCTTGAAATTTTGGAAAAAAGGTGGAGGCTTCATAGTTAGTTCTACAGGAGCTTCTGGAGGAATAGGCACCTTATGGGATATATCTAAGTTTGAGTTAGTCGAACATAAGTCTTGTACCCATTGGATCTTCACACATATGCTTCACAAATTTATTGGAGTTCAGATATGTCTCTTTAATATTTATATACTTGTCCTTTTTTCTAAAAAACAAGAGTGTTGGAATCTCCTTCGGACAGCAAGCAATGGTACTAGACTGGAGAATATAAAATTTGCAGGAGCCTTGATGTTATTTTGAACCAATCTAGAAAAAGAGAAGGTTCATTGGTTAGAGATCCCATTCGAGAGCAGGTAGATGCACTCATTTTAGATTGGGATATAACAGATGTTGTTACCGCCAAAGGAAAGTTCACTTGGAAAAATAAGCACTATGGCTCCGGGCATATAACAGTAAGATTAGAAAAATTCCTCATCTAGGATTCATTTATTCTATTAGGAATGAATCCTTCTTCTAGGATCTTATATTTCGAAGGATTAGACCACAAACCAATTCTCCTTGACCTAAAGAAATATTCAAACTTGAGCTCTATCCCCTTTTGATTCACTCCTCTTTGGACTTCCCAAAAGGATTTTTTGAAGGTTTTCAAAGAAGACTGGTCGGTTCCGGTCTCTAGGTTTGTGTTCTTTTTTTGGGAAGAGAAACTTTGAAGAACTAAAATGGCTCTCACGATTTGGGCCAAACTTATAGTATCCCCCTCTCAAATTAGACTAGAAGCCCAAAAAAAGTTGGAAGATCATCGACATATAATGGAATCAACTCCTATCACCAAGGATCTTCTAGATACAGAAGTAGACTTACACCAAACCTTTCACTCATCTTATCGGCAAGAAGAAGAAGTTTGGAGACAATCATGGTACAATGAAAGACAATTTCTATCGCTTGCTTAATTGTTTGGTTAAATATTTTATTTAATGCTTGAAAAAAAACAGACCTTTATCTCGAATATATAGTAGTATCATTAAATAAGATTTTCTTGAACATATTAGTATTGTAACCTTACTTCATGGATTAGATCGAGCTAACTAATTAAAATGTTTATAGGAAATTTCTCCATTGGCTTAGATACACTGATTATTTAGTAGGATAATGATGTAAATCTAAGGGAGCAATCACTGAACCAAAAAGGTGCTTTTTGGTAAGAGGAAGAAAATATTATAGTATCATAATAATAAATGACCTAAATTACAAGGGTTAATAAAAAAAATATTATGCCCTGTAACATCATAATCCCACTTAAAAACCATTAGAGCTTAGTTCATACTTAGGATGGTAGCTTCCATAACAAAGTATGTTGGCAGCTACCTGTGCTTGCTCCATAAAGGAAGAAACCTGAATAACTATAATACAAGCTGAATGATTCTAATTGTGACATATTTAAGCCTTAAATTAAAGGATTAGGGTAATTCACCCATACTACCTTTTCCTTGGGATTACGGTTAAAATACACAGTTAACCCTAGCTGTATAGAGATATAGAAATAAATTTAATAATATATATATATATATATATATATATATAATCGTCGGCTGGACTAGGGGTGAGACATATGACAATAGTTAAAGGGAGTTCTAACCGTAGTGCCCATGGCTGAAAGGGATTGAATTTTTTGTAACTAAATTAACATCCTAATTCATAACATTCAGTCTTGGAGGAAATGTAGAAAATTAGCTTGCATTTTTTTAAAAATAACTATCATTCGTATACTTGAGCAAAACCGACGATCAACCAAGCAAATTTTTTTATTCAAATATTAAGCTAAACGATAGCCTAGATTACATATTTTGGAAGACAACATTAGCAAAATAACTTGAAGGCTATACATGCATTTTCCTTTTTAAAAATAGATTCATTCCTATTATACTTTATGGCAAGACATATAAGAGCATATTAAGAATATACATCTTAATCAAGGATGTGAAGTATTTCGTAAAAGTCATTAGCTCTATGTAGGCATGACAAACATATTTGAGGCATCAAGAGACATTGCCCTGTAACATTTAATAAGAATGTCAATACGAACAAAGAGCCCCTTTCCTTCCTAAGAAAAGTACATTTGAAAATCAAGCCTATGAAATGTTACATAAGATCCATTAGCTCTGTACAAGTGCAACAAAAAACAAAATTTGGGGCTACCACAGGATTTGGCCCCAAACTAATTTTGAATACATGTCCATTAAAAACATAGGATTCTCCCTAAGTAGGTTCACGTTAAATGTTACAAGATAAAAACCCAGGATGCCTTAGCAAAGCAAAGTAACCAAAGAAGTGTTAAAGGTTCTCCAGTTAGCTCTGTACAGGTGCATCAGAAAACAAAATTTGGGGCTACCATAAGATTTGGACCCGAACTTATTTTGAATACATGTCCATGAAAAATAGAGGATTCTCCCTAAGTAGGTTCACATTAAATGTTACAGGATAAAACCCATGAGGCCTTAGCAAACTAAAGTAACCAAACAAGTGTTAAAGGTTCTCCCATTGTCAGATTGATTTATTTTATTAGAGATTATTAATAAATCATGATAATATTACAGTTGTCCACCAGGGTTCAACACCCTTAGGGTTTTAAGCACCCCTTGGCATGCACACTACTGGAATACTATTGCATTGTTCCTTTTATAACCCTCTAGTGCCAACGCACTTGGAAATACCCTTTTCTATAGGTCTATAACCTCGAACTCAGTGCGAGAAGCACATGAGATGAGGTAAGAGATTACCTAGAAATTGATCTATTATTTCATCAATTCATCCACCCCACCACCAATGGAGTTAATAATCACCGGCAAAAAAACAAAATTGAAGGAAAATTAGGAAAATCACTACTGAATCTACGAAAATGTTTAAATTGAAAAAATATAAGCTTCTGCTACAAATCAAGGGTTAGGAGCAAGGAAGAACTTGCCCTCATATTATGAAAGATCCAAGAAATTCTAGGATGCGACTGGTGAAGAGATATTATGGTGGACAACTTCACAGTATCGTTAAAATATGATTCATATAGAAGCTAGAGGAGAAGGACATTACGGTGATAGCACACTACGCGGTGCTTCTCCCATCATCCGACAAAACTAGGTGAAAAACCATGCTCGGGTGATGCTTCCCACTCCCCCAACCTGCTTTTCCCCTCTTTATAATAAAATAAACCCCTCCATATTGGCTTATTTATATATGAAATAAAATAAATCCCTAGACCCCCAATATATTGTTTTGGTTTTTTATAAGAATTAAATCCACAATATGAATGAACATGATATAGTATTGGCATGTTAGCGATGCCCTCATGAGATAATCTTCCCACTTTGTGGGATTGTTCATCACGTACATTCTAAGCCTTCCCTCCAAAATCTAATTTACTCGTTCTGTCTTCCCGTCTATCTACGGGTGGTAGGAGGTACTTAAATTTAACTGTCTCTAAGCCGGAGGATAAAGATCTCCAGAATTTACTGGTAAACTTTGTATCCCAATCCGATATGATTTCCTTGGGGATCCCATGCAATTGAAATATCTCTTTTTGGAATATGTTAGCAATGTGAACTGCTTTGTAAGTTGACTTAACTGGAATAAAGGGTGCCGCTTTGGACAAATTATCAACTACTACAAAGATGGAATCATTCTGCTTCTTGCTCTTGGATAAACCTGTAATGAAATTCATACTGATAACCTCGGATTTCCATTCCAAAATGGGTAACAGTTTGTTGAGGCCTGGAAAATCGTAGGTAACAATAGTTAGGGATTCTCCCCAATAAACGTTCCCAACTAACCCATTATTGTTTGGTATGGAGAATCCATCCTATTTACGGTCCAACTACCCTAGGTCAAGTAACAAATTAAAATGTTTTACCGGTTACGGCCCGGTCCACCGTGTATATTTTTTATTTTTTGTGTTTAAGTATGATGTGCAAGTGCCTCTCTAAAAATACAGATCGATAGAGATAACGAGGAGTGTCACAATGTGATGCGCAGGTTCTTACCTCTCGTCTTAACTCTCTCGCATTTAAATCACACACAACAAGAAACTAAATTTAACTAACTAACCTATCCCCAGGGAGAAAAATTATCAGTTATCAATGAGTAATGTATTTTTGCGCATGCATTAAGAAAAATTATAGATAGCTGTTACTTATTTCAAAACACATGAACATTAATAGAAATATGAACAACAAGATAGCTTATTGTTTATGACAACTTTCATTACTCATGGTGGAAATTTCACAAAATAAACTAGAGTACATTCATAACATGAACATAGATTCAATGATTTAGAACGATCTCATAGTTAATGGACATAAGCTGAAAATGAAATAGTTCACATTCAACTGATCCATAGCAAAGCATCTGAAACATTCCACCAAGATTTCTCCAGCAGGAAACTTGTAATTATTTATTGCAAAAGGAAATAGTTCTTCTTACAATATACTGTCACAAATGATCTAGGAAAAAGTCCCTTTTTACATCTAAACTCTCCTTTATTTATACAAAAAAAAAGAAAACCTTTGGGCTGCCCCCTTGATGACCTTTGGGCTTCCTCTTGATGACCTTTGGGCTTCCCCAACCTTTCAGTTCCAAAATTTTGTCTTGTGGTATGTGCTTATAATTTATACAATATGTTACATTTAAAATTAAAATTTAAGAGCACTTTATGAAGAGGGACCAGCTTGGTCGCTGATGAAATTTTTCCAATCCTTGGCCTCTGCTGCTATCAATCTACTCAGTAATCTGTTGGTGTTTTTGAGATCCTGTTAATCTCAGGCCTTCACTTTCTTATTTTCTTTTCTTTATCTCTGCTTCTTCATTTCTCTTTCTCTCCTCCTCTTCCTTCCTTGCTGCTTCCTCTGCAGCTCTCTTTCATTCTTCTTCTTCATTCTTCAACCAACTCTCTGTCATAAACATAGCATGTTCTTAGACCATTAAGCTTTTACCAAAATAACAAAACTGTATCAATCTATTCACCTCCTCCATATGCATTCTGAAAAATGAACTATACACAGTATTAATGCATGAAAAGAAAATGACAAGGAAAAAGAAAATCCTGCAAATTTGTGTCTTAAAATATTCTAAGTACACTGTCTGTAACCAAAATCACAACCTCGATAGAACCGACTCTTTATGAACCACATTGCCGCTACTGTTAATCTCCAAAATACTAGACTCTCCACTGTGCTCCTCGTCATGGAAAACTCTGACTGGACCAAAACATTGCAAACCTCCTCCATGCCCCAAAAATAGGGTAAACGTATACAAAAACAAGGACTAGAGGAAAAATATGGGTTTCGACACGAATAAAAGATAAAATACTGCTCTGCACATATATAACCATTGGTGGTCAGAAGCACTAGATGCTGGGAGAATAGTCCTATTCACAACCGTTACGGTTGACAGTGAACATACTACGGGTCTCGTGAGAATCTAAACCTGTCGGTGTCGGAAACTCTTAACACTAAGTGTGAGAGCTTCAAAACTAAGCATTCTCCACAATGTCGTTGATAAAAAAAGTATTATTGTGACTAAAAAGGTATTGGAGCTCAGATGTCCAAGTCATCGACGATTGGAGAGACTAATCACTATAGCATAGGTGATCGGAAATACTATTCTCTGGGTCAATTATCAATTTTCCTCCAAAACGTCGGCAACATAGAGAACTAAAACTCCGACAGTGATAAAACAAAATCGTCAACAGTCAAAATAAAAAGTTTTGAGAAATAAAACAAAGGATATGAAGTGCATCGGCGAAAAACAAGACTAATGATCAGGATGTTCATTGTTTGCCTTCCAAAACATCGGCGACATAGAAGACTAATTCCCCGATTCATTCTTCAACTGACTTCCGACAGCAATAAATAAGATCATCAAAAAATAAAAAAATGTTAAGAACTCTTTGCAGGGAAACGACGATACTAGATCATTTAACCTCCGAAACAACAGAGAACAAATAGTTAACGAAAAATCAAACATTAAGCTCCACAGTCTTCTATGTTTCCGACCTCAAAGATCAATTTAAGTGGAAAAAAATGGACTTCCAGGATAGATTTAAAGAAATCAAACAAACCTGGGCTAGATAAAATCGAAAGGAGGGTCCAAAATTTGGGAAAAAAGGTTACAGCTGCAACAATTGGAGACTACCTGGTGAACATAGATCTCTTGAAAACTTCTTCTTTGAGCAACAGACCATTTTGACAATGAATACTAACATGCTGAATTCTTCTAAATGTCTAGATTTCCCAAATGGCAGATGTATGTACTTTAATCATTGATGATAGTCCATATCAGGGATAATGGGAATCAAGATTTCAAAGTCTAGATAACTCTTTTGAGGCTAGGAATATGAGTTTCATTTTTACCTCTGTCTTTAGGTATCTCCTAGCTTGGACACCACATGATTGTAACATATGGTAAACATAAATATTCGTTTATTCCTCATTCCCATGCCATTTTGCACTTTTGTGCTTTTGGACTTTTTGTCCTTTCTGAGTCCTCCTGCATGCCTTCTTTCTGAATTTTTTATTCAGGCTCCTCTATCCATAGTGTCCTTTTGTGTGAGAGATGTATTTAATTTTTAGGTCATGGAGGGAGAAGATCTTTGGCAATCTTGTACTCATATGGTTCAGTACTTTGTTTTGATACATATTTCTTTCTTAGGAGATTTTGACTGTTATTTGCCTTTTGGATTTCAATTCTTGGCATGGGATCATTTAAATATAATATATTGTTTACCTTGCTTCCTCTCCATGGGTCTTTTGCTGTCACCCCCTAAGACATTTTTTTAAATGTGAGATGGATGGAGCCTTGAAATAGTATTCCGGACCTTTTGATCCTGAGTTATTTTACAAGGATTAAGTAGGACTTCAATGTGTTCATAGCCATTTAGGAAAACTACTGAACTAGAAGAAGTTCTTTAAAATAAATCAATAGTACACAGTCTTATAATCAAGGATTTTAGTTAATCCAGAATTCTGATGAACTCCATGCAACCAAAGGTTGTGATTTATTTATTAAAATCAATCAAAACCTAACTACAACAAACAAAAATAAACAAATCAAAACAAAACAAAGGAATCAGTTTATTTATGTACAAGATAATCGAGAAATAAAATCAAGAAAAATAAAGTTTGAGAACTAAACCATTAACTGGTAAGTTCTCTGCCCACCCTTGTAAATCTAGCAACTTGTGAGTTGAGGGGATAAGCTTGACTGCAATTTGAAAAGAACCTACCCATTATCTAGTTCTATCGAACTTGAATTAAAAACTAAATCTGAAACTAAATCTACAATTTTACAGTCAATCTCATCAGCCCATGGAAATCGAAGGAGATCGGGCTGGGTGTCTGGTGTACTGCTAGCTTCTTCAGCTAGGTAATTTCCCAGTTCCATTTCAATAAAGTAATTTCCCAACACGGAATTAACTGGTTCATTTTTTCCCTCCAATCGAGTAACATTGTACTTCATCTGAGGCTCCCTTAATACCTTTATCTGATTGGGACTTCCCTTATGAGGCAACCACAGATGTGACCAATCTGATGCAAAATATCCATCTAGCCTTGTTGACCAATCTCGACTCAAAAATAGTCCATAACCATTTGGTATGTCTGCTACTACAATATCGATGTACTGACATACCTTTTCATTTGCAGATAAGCCAATCAGAACATCTTCCATTTCCCCGATTACTTTCATAGCTGTCCTGTCTAACTGAATAAACTGCTAGGTAGATGGTTTAGGTTGTCCATTGATTTTCTTGCAGACTGAAAGTGGCATAACATTGATTGATGCCCCTGACTCCTACTAAACAGTTGTGCACATTATAGTTGAGAATCTGCCCCTGAGTCTACTAAACAGTTGTGCACATTATAGTTGAGAATCTCAAAAGTTAGGAGAAATGGTGGAGTTTTATACTTGGACTTACCTCCCACACTTGCTTCACCGATATTCTTTAGGTTGGTTGTCAGTGGGAATCTCTTCTTCTGGTACTTCAAGTGCTTTTAACAATTTCTCTTTCTTGCTGAGGTACATTACACATTTCAAACAATGAGATATTTGCCTTAGATTTTTTAATATCTTCCACAATATCATACCCCATCTCATGTTCTTTGAGATTATTTTTTACATTATCAATCTTGTCTTCAATAGGCTTAACATGAATGTTAATTTTCTTAGGATCTTGACTTGAAATGATAAATTCAGGTATTTTAATAGTTGTAGTGTTCTTTTGTATCTTCTTCATATTTTCTTGAAGTTTCTTGATCTTCGGAATTATTGACTTGTCTTCTTTTACCAAACTCTGACTTCTTGTTGTCACATTGGTTTCTGATGTTTCCTCTCATTTCAGAGAACCTTCTTCTTTTGTATCAAACATTGAGACACAGTCCCATAAAACCAGAGTATCTTCCTCTTGTTTTTCTGTGGATTGATTATCTTTTTCTTTCTCCTTATCAGTTTTTGTTAGTTTGGAGTCCAATAACTGATTCATTACCAACGTCATAGAATTTATGCATTGGGGGCAATTATTCTCAGAATGAGGCTGTTGATAAAATGTGCAAAAATTATCCATGCCTACATCAGTTAAATTCATTGTTGTAGGAATGTGTGGAGGAGGTTTAGGTTGATTGTTGTCCTCCCTCTTTCTATAGTAATGTTTATATGATTCATAAGCTTCCTTTTCTGGATCTATCACTCTGTTGGATAGCTTTTGCATCATGTTCAACATCCCTTCAAAATCCTGTGACCGCTCATCCTTAGGCTTAGTCAGTAATAAAGGTTTCTTATGTCCAAAAGTTTTTTCTTCCGACTGCACAGGATAATTTTCTATGCTCTCCATCTCAGCCTCTACCCTCTCAACTTCTTCATAAGTTTTTGATAACATAAGTTTGAATGATATCTTGGAAAACATGGCCAAGTCAGGCCCTAAAGCTGAAGTATAGTATTCAATTAGAGCTTTTTTAGATGGCTTATCAGTAAATTTTTTTAGGTAAGCAGCAAATCTTTGAGTGAAATTATGCACTTTTTCCTTCCTTTCTTTCTTTAAAGTGCATAACCCTTTCATTAAAGCTACATGAGTTTTCTGGACTGCATATTTACTTCTAAATATTCTCTCAAATGTGTCCCAGTCTGTGATTGAATTTTCAGGAAGGGAAAAATACCATGAGGCTGTTGTTCCTTTCAGGGTGTGTGGAAACAATCTACATACTACATCTTCATGTTCTCCTGCTTGTAGTCCTTCTATAGCCAAGTAAAAACTTTGCAAATGATCATCGACCAGAATTCCTTCACCTGGTTCAAACTTGGGTAACATTTTGTCAAAAGCTTGAGGAAAACCATGCAAGGGAGGTGTTAGGTTTAAAGGTGACCTAGCCCTCCAAGCAGGTGGTGGATTTGGTTGGTTTGCATTTACATTAGCAATGATTCTGAGTGGACAATGAGGTGGTGACTGAACAGGGTTATGAATAGGTGAAATTAAGGTGTATCTGGATCCAATTGATTTATAGGTTGGTCAACTTCCTGTAAGGCTACTTCTACCAGTTCTTTAAGGTCTTCTACCAACACTGAGACTTCTAATTTAGGGTGATCCTTTTTTTGATGTTCTCTTATGGGTAAGACAGGGATAATCAGTAATCCTCCAATCTTATTTGCATATGCCTTAGTAATTCTTCTCAAATCATCAACTACTTCGTTATTGACAGAATACAGATGCTCTTTACCCTTCTCTTCAGGAGTTGGATTGTGAAACAAACTGCTTTCAGAACTGTCACCGGTGGAATAATTTTGAGGAAATAGGTTCCCTCGGCCAGCCATGCACTGGCGGCCCTCCTTCTAGCACAAAAAACTATTGAGGCCTGGAAAATCGCAGGTAACAACAGTTAGGGATTCTCCCCAATAAACGTTCCCAACTAGCTTGTTATTGTTTGGTATGGGGAATCTGTCTGGTTTACGGTCTAGCTACCGTAGGTCAAGTAACAAATTTAAACGTTTTACTGGTTATGGCCCGGTCCACCATGTATATTTTTGGTTTTTTTGTGTTTAAGTATGATGTGCAAGTGCCTCTCTAAAAATGTAGATTGATAGAGATAACGAGGAGTGTCACAATGTGAGGCGCATGTTCTTACCTCTCGTCTTAACTCTCTCGCATCTAAATCACACACAGCAAGAAACTAAATTTAACTAACTAACCTATCCCTAGGGAGAAAAATTATCAGTTATCAATGAGTAATGTATTTCTGCGCATGCATTAAGAAAAATTACAGATAGCTGTTACTTATTTCAAAACACATGAACATTAATAGAAATATGAACAACAAGATAGCTCATTGTTTATGACAATTTTCATTACTCACAGTGGAAATTTCACAGAATAAACTAGAGTGCATTAATAACATGAACATAGATTCAATGAGTTAGAACGATCTCACAGTTAATGGACATAAGCTGAAAACGAAATAGTTCACATTCAACTGATCCATAGAAAGGAATTTGAAACATTCCACCAAGATTTCTCCAGCAAGAAACTTGTAATTCTTTATTGCAAAAGGAAATAGTTCTTCTTACAATATACTGTCACAAATGATCTGGGAAAAAGTCCCTTTTTACATCTAAACTCTCCTTTATTTATACAAAAAAAAAACAAAACCTTTGGGCTGCCCCTCGATGACCTTTAGGATTCCTCTTGATGACCTTTGGGCTTCCCCAACCTTTCAGTTCCCCAATTTTGTCTTGTAGTATGTGCTCATAATTTATACAATATGTTACATTTAAAATTAAAATTTAAGAGCACTTTATGAAGAGGGACCAGCTTGGTCGTTCATGAACTTTTTCCAATCCTGGGCCTCTACTGCTATCAATCTGCTCAGTAATCTGTTGGTATTTTTTAGATCATGTTAATCTCAGACCTTCACTTTGTTCTTTTCTTTTCTTTATCTCTGCTTCTTCATTTCTCTTTCTCTTCTCCTCTTCCTTCCTTGCTGCTTCCTCTGCAGCTCTCTTTATTTCTTCTTCTTCATTCTTCAGCCAACTCTCTGTCATAAACATAGCATGTTCTTAGACCATTAAGATTTTACCAAAATAACAAAACTGTATCAATCTATTTACCTCCTCCATATGCATTATGAAAAATGAACTATACACAGTATTAATGCATGAAAAGAAAATGACAAGGAAAAAGAAAATCCTACAAATTTGTGTCTTAAAATATTCTAAGTACACTGTCTGTAACCAAAATCACAACCCCGATAAAACAGACTCTTCATGAACCGCATTGCCGCTACTGCTAATCTCCAAAACACTAGACTCTGAACTGTGCTCCTTGTCGTGGAAAACCCTGACTGGACCAAAACATTGCAAACCTTCGCCGATCCCCAAAAATAGGGTAAACGCATACAAAAACAAGGACTAGAGGAAAAACGTGGGTTTCAACACGGATAAAAGATAAAATACTGCTCTACATGTATATAACCATCGGCAGTCGAAAGCAATAGATGCCGGGAGAATAGTCCTATTCACAGCCACAACGACGGATAGTGAACACACTACGGGTCTCATGAGACTCTAAACCTGTCGGCGTCAGAAACTCTTAACACTAAGTGTTGGAGCTTCAAAACTAATCATTCTCTGCAATGTCGGTGATAAAAAGAAGTATTATTGTGACTAAAAAGGTATCGGATATTAGATGTCTAAGTCATCGGCGATCAAAGAGACTAATCACTATAGCATTGGCAATTGGAAACACTATTCTCTGGGTCACTTATCAATTTTCCTCCAAAACATCGACGACGTAGAGAACTAAAACTCCGACAGTGATAAAACAAAATCACCGACAGTCAAAATAAATTTTTTTGAGAAATAAAACAAAGGAGATTAAGCGCATCGCCGAAAAACATGATTAATCATCGGGACGTTCATTGTTTACCTTCCGAAACGTCAGTGGCATAGAACACTAATGCCGTGATTCATTCTTCAACTGACTTCTGAAAGCGAGAAATAAAATCATCGAAAAATAAAAAATGTTAAGAACTCTTTGTAGGGAAACGACAATACTAGATCATTTAACCTCCGAAACAACAGAGAAAAAATAGGTAACGAAAAATCAAATGTTAAGCTCCACAATATTCTATGTTTATAACCTCAAATATCAATTTAAGTGAAAAAAACTGGACTTCCAGGACAGATTTAAAGAAATTAAACAAACTTGGGCTAGATAAAATCGAAAGGAGGGTCCAAAATTTTAAAAATTTGGGAAAAAAGGTTGTATCTGCAACACGGTTGTACTCATAATGAAGGATGTTGGTGCTCAGCTTTGACCAGCTGACACTCTTGGCATTTTGCGATGAATAATGTTATGTTGGCCTTTAACTTATGCTAGAAAAAGTGTTTCTTTAGTGCTGATATCATCTTTTGATATCCTGGGTGCCCCGAGTAGGGATTTCGATGAAAATCTGATAGAATGTTGGACCTAATGTTTCCTCCCTCTGAAACATACAGTGTTTCTTTGGACCACAATAGTCCTATCTCATATACCTTATATTCTTTTTGTTGTTGAAATAACTTGTCCTACTGAATATTTTTGAGGACTTCAACATAGAAATGGTCAACTCTACTTGTTGTTCTAATTCTATCATGAAAATCTGAATAGGGTTGGACTAAAGTTAACTCATAAAACATATGAGCTCGTTGACTTAAAGCATCAATGATTTATTTTCCTTTCCCTTTATATGATTTAATTTGAAGTGGTACTCGCTAAGGAAGGCCAACCAGCTGGCCTTCCTGGCATTTAGATCTGGTTGGTCGAACAAATACTTCAGACTCATGTTCTATCTCTTTAGGAGAAATGTTTTCCCCATGAGGTAGTGCCTCTACATCTTCAAGGCGTGGATAATGGCCGCTAGCTCAAGATCATGGGTGGGATAATTTTGTTTGTTTTCTTTTAATTTTCATGACTCATAACATATTGCACAATGATTTTGCATGAGGACTCCACCAAGTCCTTCCTTGCTCGCATTTGTGCAAACAACTAAATCCCCATCGAGATCCGCAATTCGTAGTAAAGGTGCAGTAGTTAAGAGTTGCTTAAGCTTCTGGAATATTTTCTCGCACTTGGTTGTCAACAAGAATTTGTTTTCCTTCTTTTGTAAGGCGGTCACGGGACATGAAATCCTTGAAAATTTCTCAATGAACTTTCAATAGCATCCCGCTAGTCCAAAAAATGACCTAATGTTAGTGACACAAGTAGGGGTAGGCCATTCTTCAATGGATTTAATATTTTTAGGGTTGACGACTATCCCTTTCTTGAAAATGATGTGACCTAGGTATTGTATCTGTTGTTTGTAAAAATTACATTTTCTAAACTTAGCGTAAAGTTGGTGTTCTCGTAACACCTGTAGTACTATTCAGAGGTGTTCCTCATGTTCTTATTTACTCTTTGAGTAAACAAGTATGTCGTCTATAAATACCAATACAAACTTATCCAGGTATTCACTAAAGATGTTCATCATGCACATAAAATTTGTCGGTGCATTGGTTAGCCCAAAAGGCATTACTCCAAACTTGTAATGGTTGTATGGATTTCGAAAGGAAGTTTTGTGTACATATTCATCATGGATCCGTACCTGATGGTATCAGGATTGCAAGTCGATATTTGAAAAGATATTTGCTCCTTCGACTTGATAGAACACGTCATCAATCCCAGGGAGTGGGTAACGGTTCTTCATGGTCATCTTGTTGAGTTTTTGGTAATCAATGCACATTCTCATCGTACCATCTTTTTTCTTTACAAAAAGTATAGATTCTCCCCAAGGAGACACACTAGGTCAGATATAACCTTTCTCTATCAACTCCTGTAACTGTAACTTGAGTTTGACCAACTCTGGTACGCTCATGCGGTATGGTGTTTTTGAAGCTGGTACTGACCCTGGTGTCAGCTCTATGGAAAAATATAAGTCCCTCCTTGGTGGTAGTCCCATTATTTCCTCAGGAAATACATCCTTGAATTCCATGAGAACGTGAAAGTCCTCAGTTTTTGTTCTCTTTCAGCTTCTACATCCTGAACGTTAAATGCAAAAAGTTTTCAGCCCTTCCTAATACATTTCTTTGCTTGTAAGGAGGATATATGTCTAACAGAAAACATTTTGGGTATGCCTTGAATCTTTGTTTGATTCCCTTGGCTTCCTATGCATAATAATTATTTGTTTAGATAGTCAAGCGTGACATGGTGTTGTTCCAAACATTCCATTCCTATAAGTACATTGTACGATCCTAAGCATAATATGTTTAGGTCTACCTTAGTTCAAAAATCGTTCAGGTCTAACTCACAGTCCTTTACTAGTTCTGAAACCTTTCTCTTTGTACCAGTGGCTAGTTGTACCATCCTTGGTTTCTCATGCTTTGCTTTGTTTAGTTTACACGTGTCAAGAATATTGGGGGAAACATAGCTTCGACAAGCACCGAGATCAATTAAAATTGAAATAGAAGTGTTTGAAACCTTACCTTCTATTTCAACCATAGTGTCTTGATGGTCTACTTGTCGGTTGTCGAGTGTTGCGTAGATCCTAGGTGTACTACCCATGTCTTCTACTATTGAGTCTTCTTGTATGTTGTGTAAGACTCCATTAGTCTTGTTTGGACAATCTCTGGCATAATGGGACCCTTAGAATTTCCAACAACTAACCTGCAGAGGGGAATCCTTGGCTCCTCCATTTGCTGCTGGTCTGTTGGTATTTGGCGCGGGCACATTTGGCTATGCACCTGTCTTGTTGAAATTTTTGTTAAAACTATTGTTCTGTTTTCTATATGGTTGTGGTTTAAAACTAGGTTTTTGGTTGTCCGAGATTCAGGTCCTAGACATGTCTTGACTTCTGTTTATATTTTCCTGCCTCAACTTTCTATGTTCATAACACAGTCTAGATTTGTGTAAGGTAGTTTCTAGCATTTTGGGCATGTCAAACTCAATTCTCTCTTGAAAATTTGGAGTAAGACATCCCAAAAACTGTTCTATCATGAACTTTTCATCCTTTATGTAAGGGACGTAATGTAGTAGATCTAGAAATAGGTCGATAAAGGAATCCATGGTCAGGGAGCCCATCTTTAACTCATGAAATTATTTGACTTTTCTGTCAAAGAATATTTTAGACTTGTACTTTTATTGGAAGATTTTGTGGAAAGTATTACATCTGATCTCTTTTAGTATGTTTTAGATCTCTCCACAATCTAGTTGCCTTTCCATTTAGGTTGTAAATGGCCAGCCATGATTTCATCTCACTAGAGTAGATATGTACTTGAAAGTATTTACTCATACACATGAGCCATCCTTCAGCCTTCTCCCCAGTATTCATCTCTCCTCCATAGGTTGGGGATTTTATATTTTGAAATTTTCCTTGAAGGATGTCATCATTTTTCTGCCTTTTCTTGCAAGGAGAGGGTGAGCCATAACTATAAGAACTGTGATATTCTTCTTTTGGAAGATTAGTGGTGTGTTCCTCTCGCCCCTCTTCCTTTGGACTACTGGTCCTTATTTTATGATGATAATATTCCTTGTATTTGTTTGTTGAATGGGTAGGTTGTCCATGAGGGTTTACTCTGGTCATGTTCTGAAATAAAGCTTCATTTATTGCTTTATGTTCTTTTATCTCATTCATGTTATCATCTTTAAATCCTTGTAAGTCTTCTTCTAGAATCTTTATAGTTTTCATCAAGTTGAAATTCAGTTCCACTATGAGTTCTTCTTCTCGGGTTGGTGATTTCATGTTCCCTTATCAATTGTTGTTCTCTTCCATGTCCATGGTTTGGAATATTCTTTAAATATGGAATTTAAACATTTAGTGACAAATAATATTTTGTTAGTTTAAAAAATCCCAAATACAGTTTTGAAATTTTTATTTCTGTAACGTATGTTCAGTAGCGCCCATTAGGTCTCTAAGTGTCCCTAAAATTCGTAAAAGAAATAAATTATAGGGATAATAATACTTGTAGTGTCCTTTCCATCATTTATCAGTTCCTTTAAATATTTTTAAGCAGTGAATGCTGCACATATTTTTATATAGTAAGTTTAGTGGTGTTGTAACATTGATAATACGATGAGTTTGGATTCCAAGGGATTTGATCCCTGGTTCGTGACTCTGGTTAATAGTTTGTTTAATGGATAAATTTATTTGATGATGGTTATTATTTAAATTTGTGAGCCCTTGCGAATTCTCTATAATATTATGCTTAAGTGTTTTTATTTTTACTTCTGGTTTTATAAATTTAAACATGTACTATGTTTTTACGGTTCATATATACAACTTCAATACTATTTCTATATTTTGTGAGAGGTCTGGTTACTAACTTCAATAAAACTAAATGTTGAGTCTGTAATAAACCCTAACCTATATATAAACTTTTGAAACAAGTTTAACATAAACATTATAGGAAGTTTATTCTAGAATCTATATAAGAATTAAAACTGAGATTCTATTTTAACTAATAAAACAACTTGAAAAATTTATTCAAACTGATGCAGAGTGAAATTACAGCTCCTAGTACAAAACCCAATGGCTATAACCAAAACCTGTAAGCATAATCAAAATAGCGTGGAAATGTAGAAATCTCTTACCTGCAATTATGTAGCTCGTAATGGATAAATGACTTTGCACACTTCAACACCAAGAATTAATAAAACAATTTCTATCTCTGACCTTAGGAATGATAACTGAATAACTTTGGAAATACCACGTTCCTCATAACCATGACCTAGAACCATTCCTGGTTCTAATTTGGATCCCCCTGATCTAGCTCCAACATGGAAGTGATCTAGAACTCCTAAGGGTGAGGCTTCTTCTGTTTGAAAATCAGGCTTTGTATAAGAATGCTTGGTTTTGGAAAAATGGTCTCCAATCCCATCCAAGAATAATAATTAGATCCCTAAGCCTTGTCTTGGTTTTGTTCTTATAGATAATCTTTTGGGAAATGGAAGTTCGTTTAACTTCAGTTGAATCAATAATTCACTATTTTCTTGAAGATAATCTTTAGTTTGATTTTAATGGAATAAAGAGTTATTTTGTTTTAACTAGGAACTTTTACTAGTTCCTACTTGAACTTTAGAATATAATATTTATTTAAATATTTTAGTTCATGATATAATATTTACATAGACTCTTACTTATTATTTTAGTTACCTTTATTTCTTTTTATATACATAATACACAAGCTTTACTTATTATCATTTAATATTATTCATGCATCATATATCATAGTTATTTATTTTGAGGCTTCCCTTAGTTTACATTATTTCTTTTATCAAGGCTTGAGGTAAGGTTTGGTTAGTCAACTAGGTTAGGTAGCTTAAGATCCTCCTTGCATGTTGGATTACCTCGTTTTTCGTGGTAGTTCTTCGAGTCCTTGATGAGAAGTAGATTTGAAATTTCAATTAATCAACTTAAAATAAGTATGATGAGGGTCGGTGCTATTCAGAGTCTTTCCAACTCAACACACTTAATTTCAGTAACCCCTAGTGTTATTCAGAGCCTAAGATCAACACTATCAATTGGGCGTTACACTAGTGCAATTCCGAAGCATCTCCCTCAACACTAATACTAGGATGCACTTGTACAATACACCTAGGGATACAATGGCCAAAGATCCGATGACCTAGAGCTTACGCTCAAAATCAAGTTGGAGTTCTCTGGGGCTTATTCCCAACACTTCCAATCTTATAACTCATGTTCTCCAGAGCTTATGCTCAACACAAAATCTCACACCTCATGTGCTCTAGAGCTTATGCTCAACACAACATCTCATAACTCATGTGCTCGAGGGATTACATCCAACACATCATAGAACTCAATCATGCATTCAATATTCTACACAATACATCACAATAATTATCTCAATATATATATAGGGCTAATCAGATAATAATAAATCTAGTACATCGGGGCCTATGCCCAGTACCATGACAATAGTCCTTCTCCATCAGGGTCTATGCCCAACATATATAATCATATACAAGACAATAAAACATGTGCATCATCTCACACCCAATATATCGATCTAATCAACATAACTCATGCATAGTGGGGCATACGCCAAATATATAGACATAAACATAATCATCAAATTAAACCATAGGTAGTGGGGCTCATGCCCAGTATAGTCAAGGTCAAAATTTGAGATATTACATGTTTCTCTTCCATGGTTTCCTTTTCTTTTTTTAAGTGTTCATGTAATGATTAGCATATGCATGAATCCCATTAAAGTTCAATTGTTCTTGTCAATGGGGTATGTAAGATAAACAAATTCTTGCAACTTGAATGTACTTAAGGTTGACCAATAGTTTTTCTTTGCACAATGCTACAAATACTTGGTTAAGATGGTGCAAGTGCTTTCCAAAGTCTTGTCGAACATAAGATTTCATCCAAGTACCCAACATTTGTATTTTTCTATTGTGTGCATCCTTGTTTTTGTTTGAAAGACTTAGGAGTGGAAAAGGCCCAGAATTGGCTTGATAAACCTAGTGAAGAGAGGAACCTCACAGACATATCAAGAGGGGTTGGAAAATATTCTATGCACACCTTGACAAGCACTGGTAGGGAAGGTATGGCATGAGGGACTGTGTAATAGTGAAGGGAATACTTCCTTGTGTTGGGTGTGTAGATATTGTGGATGTCAAGATAGATATATATGGTGCAGGTTTCCATAGCTCTATGGTTGAGCTCACTATCTTAGCAATTCATCATTTCCACTACCTTAGTAGCCTGATAAACCCAACTATATATTGGATTGGCTGAGTTTTGATATGTTTTGGTTATGTGTGAGCGTGTTGTTCTTCCCTAGTTCCTTGTGGAAATCATGCCTAGCTTGGGGGTGGAAGTGGTGTTGAGATATTGATGAGCACACTAGCCTATGGTTGGGTGGAACGTTGTAGCGACATAGCTGGTTGCAGGACAACTTATTTTCAAGATAAGTATTCTCTGTGAATTTAATTCCTGCAATGTATTTGTTTATGAATTATTATGAACATCATGAATTCTTGAAAGAAAGAGATTTGATTCCACTATAGATTACTTGTATTATGCATATGTACATGTGTTTTTATTTCAATGCATTTTATTATTATGTTCATGGGTCTAGATACCTGGTTTGATAGACAGAACAACAGTTGAGTCACATCCTCTCTCTCGACGGGCAGAGGGGAGGGGACGTGACAGATGGAGTATTGTGAACCAGGACACAGAGCTCGCATGGCGGCCAACACACAGTTGCAAAGCGTCCTGGAGGCCTGAAAACAATGGATAATAATGACAAAGAGTAGGGTTCATAAACCCTTATAATCCCAACACTTGGCCGAGAAAGAACCACGTGTTCACGCAAATAAATCAACCATGCAGTGGGTAATTCGTATAGTTCCTGCATGCAAATCAATTTCCAATTATTCAAACATAATTTGATGCACTATCATATAAACACGTTAATCATTTACAAAGGTTCTATGTGCTCATGGAGGTCAACCTTCGGTTGCATGGGCTTAAAGCTATGAAACCTCAAATCATTGTCAATTTTATGTTATAGGCATCGCATGGTTTAGGATGAGGCAATTTCAAAGTCTTTTAGATATAAAAAATTACATATAAACCAATCGATGGAGTGAACCAACATTTCATTCCTTTCCATATTAAATTATAATGTAAACCATATTCATGCTAAAGTATTTTTATGTTGATACATACCCAAAGTATGTCATGTGTATACTTGTCCAAACTATTTAGGCTTGGAACCTTAGTTTATGAACTTCATAGCTATATATTTATTCACATTAAGATTTTTGTTAATCATTAAATTGATGTAATATCATAATTGATATTTTGTCCCAAAGCATATTTATGCATAAAATATTTAGTTCTTCACTAATGGAAAATCCATTTAGTCATAGCATAAATAGTATAGTTACAAATGTCGATAATCCTTGTGCTATCACATTTGAGTTTATAAAGTAAATCTCATAATACTTGGAAGATACAAATTAAAAGGCTATTACGTCACCTAGCCAAACTATGATAAATAAGTATTTTTAATAGACTTTGCATAAGATAATCATATTGTCACCAACATTTATGTTGTGACTGATAATGTTATAGAACATAGTTTTAATTAGGATCATGAACTTTATAAACCTTATCTGTTTATAACCAAGACTACTGGTAAACATGAATGCATTATAAACAAGATGGTTTATGTGTGTATCGTTGAGTATTATAGATCAGTGGGTGGAAAATACTCAGATTATGGTTATGAATCCTGTACATAGCTCAGATCAACAAAGTTTAATAACTTTTGGCTATTTACCAACCATGACAAGTAATTTTAGCTTCTCCATGTTTTTGATTAGTAACATAATCTTTTAAAACTGTCTAGTACTTGCATGAGTTAATAAATCAATCTCTCTTGAAGAATTGACATAAGTTAAGTAATATGGTCAGAGGCTTAATCCAAAAGAAGTATTATAAAATAAAATAAGAAACTAGAGTGGAACCATCCCACTAGACTCTAAGTCCTTAGGACTTGGTATTGCACTGTAATGTTTAGAACCTTATTAGCAGCCATCTTCATTACAGAAGATGAATAACTAGCAGTTGCTTATACTAATATTATAAGTTGATAATGTATTTACTGTTAGAACAATCATTACAACTTTACAGGTTATACACTCTAGGTGAAATTAACTTACGACAAAGATCACAAGTGGTGAACCAGGAGAATAAATACTGTTGCTATTTACATATAAGAAAGAAACTCTTATATATATATNCATACCTGTAAACCTGTAAGGACAAGTAAGATTTCTGCATTAGCTTAAAAGCTAAGTAAGCCCCAGAATCCAAGACAGTTCCACCTACTTGTTGCAAATTAAAAACTCATCAACAAACTGAAAGTTAAAATTATTGCACGAAATAAACCTAACCTTGCATCAAAAGTAGAATGCTAAGTTACTTAATTAAGATTATGTATTAACTAATCTGGTAACCAATTCTTTTATAGATAACTGTTAGCTGTTAGCAAACCACATTCTCAGCATTTTATGTATTATCAAAATTTTAAATTTTTATGAAAATTTGGGGTTTTGACATGTGGTATCAGAGCACAAGGTTCAAACACTAGGCCTTGATGAAGCCCAACTAGCTTTCATGAAACAATAAATTAAATTATAATGCTGATGTTGTTTATTTTGAATGTTATTCAACAGAGAATTGTTTTCTGAAGTTTAACAGGAAGATATGGAAAGGCTGGAAGAGTATGCAGAGGAGGAGTCTCCAGTTACTGAGACAGGAAATCTACCAAGACATCCTATACCAGAGGATTTAACTACCAATTCTTCAGAATTGTTACAAACTGTAAAGGACCTCAAAACTAAAATGGAGTCTATAAAATGAGAAAATGAAAGGATTTTGAGGGCTCAAGAAGAGCTGAATCAGATCCTAACTAAAAAGTTTCAAACTGAGGGTAGGGGTAGAAGAACAGAATCAGAAGATACTATTCATCAACTTAAATCTAAAAAGATGAAACATACTAAAACTGAAAGTAGTTCGTCTTCTTAAGTGTTTGGTGAACAACGAAATTACCATTCTACTAGTGATAGTAGTGATGATAATCAGTACACTAAAAAGAGGAAATACAAACCTTATGAGGAAATTTCTGGGGAATTCAAAAAGATAAAACTACCAACCTTTAATGGAGAGACTGGGAAGGGGGAGGAAGTTGAATCCTGGTTATCTGGGATGAAGAAGTACTTCAAAATATACAACTCTTCCAATCATTTAAAGGCTAGAATGGCTATTTATAACCTCTCAGGAAAGGCTGACATTTGGTGGCAGGACTTGAAAAGAGTTAAAGGAATAAAAGAGAAAAATGTAAATTGGAGTACCTTTAAGAGGTATTTCAAAAAGAAATTTATGTCTGAGAAATATTATGAGGAGAGAGCTAAAGAGTTTTATGAGCTGAAGTTAGGATCAATGACAATGAAAGATCTGAACAACAATTTCTTAAGTCTACTTAGGTCTGTACCATACCTCATAGACGAGAAACCAAAGGTACAACGATTTCTTAGCTGTCTCCCTTATAATATTAAAGATAGAATTGAATATGATAACCCAAAGACCTTGGAAAAAGCTATGAGAAAGGCTAACTTCTGTTTTGAGCAGAATCGGAAGAAAGAAAGCTTGGCCAACTGGAAAGCTAAGAAAAATAATAATCAGTTTGAACAAAAGAAGAAGGATTTTGTGTCTAACATAAATTTTAAGAACAATAAGGCCAAAAATTATTCTAATAACAAGAACTTCCAAGGAAATAAGAACAATACACCCAACAACTAGAATAATTCCAAAGGTAAAGATTTTGCAAATAATCATGGAAATTTTACCAAGAGCTTTGAACGCAAAGAGCCTGTCAAGTGCTGGGAGTGTAATGGCCCACACTATGCTTCAGTTTGTCCAAACCGAAAGAAGACTGGTAACAACATTCATACCATACAAGAGGAGATGACCATTGGGGAACTTGCAAGGACCATGCCCAGAATTAAGGCAGCTTTGGAGAATTGACAAGCTGAATATCATACTTCCATGGTGGAAGTAGAAGGTATGATAAATCAGACCCTTGTAACTATTTTGATTGATCCAAGAGCTAGTCTCAGTTATATTGCACCTCAAATAGTAGAAAAATATAAGTTATATGTTGATAAGTTTGAGAATTCATGGTTAGTCCAGTTAGCCACTGGTGCTAAAAGAAAAGTAACTTGTTTTGTTAAAGAATGTGCAATAGTTATGGATAAATTTGAAACTGTTGTTAAAATTAATGTTTTGCCTCTTGGTTCTTATGATTTGCTGATTGGTATGGACTGGTTAGAACAACATAGAGTAATTCTAAACTGTTATGATAAAAATTTTACATGCTTAAAACGTGATGAAAAGCCAATAAGTGTTAAGGGAATCCTTAGAAAAACTACCATAAGGCAGATTTCTGCCTTGCAGCTTAAGAAAGCTATTAGAAAGGGATGTAAAGCTTATGCAGTAACAATAACTGATGAAGAAAGTCTAATAAAAATAGATAAGTTAAAATTGGAAGACATACCAGTCTTAAGAGAATATGTTGATGTATTCCCAGAAGAGATTCTGGGATTACCTCCGAAAAGGGAATTGGATTTCACCATTGAACTCGTACCGGGTGCAGTACCTAGTTCAAAATCCCTATATCGAATGAATATACTCGAACTTAATGAATTAAAATCTCAATTAAAATAATTAATTGATAAAAAGTATATTCGACCAAGCGTGTTTCCCTTGGGGGCACCTGTTATCTTCGTCAAGAAGAAGGACGAAACTATGCGAATTTGCATAGATTACCATCAGTTAAACAAGATGACCATTGAAAATCAATATCCATTTCCCTGCATAGATGATCTGTTTGATCAACTACGAGGAGCCACGGTATTTTCAAAAATAGATTTAAGGTCTGGATATCATCAAGTGAGGGTTAAAGATGAAGACATCTTTAAGATGGCTTTTAGAACTAGGTATGGTCATTACGAATTTTTTGTAATGCCATTCAGGCTTACTAATGCCCCAGCTGTCTTCATGTGTTTAATGAATAATGTTATGCATAAGTATTTAGATAAGTTTGTAGTCGTTTTTATCGACGACATTCTAATCTATTCGAAAACCGAAGAAGAACATAAAGAACATCTAAAAATTGTTTTGCAAGAGTTGCGAGAACATCAACTCTTCGCAAAGTTTAGTAAATGTGATTTCTTCAAGGATAAGATTCAGTATTTAGGTCATGTAGTGACCAAGGAAGGAATTTCTGTAGATCCTGAAAAGATAAGGGCAATCAAAGATTGGCTGGTTTCTAAGGATGTGACGGATGTTCAATCTTTCATGGGAATTACCGGGTATTATCGGAGGTTCATTGAAGGTTTTTCAAGGATAGAAAATCCGATAAATTCCTTGCAGAAGAAAGGAAAGAAGTTCGACTGGAATCAGAAATGTGAAGAAAGCTTTAAAAAGTTGAAAACTTTATTAACCAGTGCACCTATTTTAAGAATAGTAGATCCTAATAAAGAATTTGTGGTGTGCACTGACGCCTGCAATGATGGCTTAGGCGATGTTCTGACTCAAGAAGGTCATGTTATTACCTATGAGTCTAGAAAGTTAAAAGTTCACAAAAATAATTATGCAACATATGATATGGAACTAGCAACTGTAATACACGCCTTAAGGATGTGGAGACATCACCTAATTGTCAGAAAATTTGTTTTAATGACTGATAATAAAGGATTGAAGTATCTTTTAGATCAGCCTAATCTAAATGCCAGACAAGCTAGGTGGTTATCTTGCTTAAGCGAGTATGATTTCGAAATTCAACATATAAAAGGTAAAGAAAATAAAGTTGCTGATGCATTAAGCAAGAATGCAAGGCTGAATTTTGCAGCAACTATCAGCACCTATGTTTCAGACTTAGATGAACAACTTAAAGAAGGAATAGAACAAGATGAAATTTACCAGAATTTGCAAGCCAAAGTTAAAGAAAATCCAATAGAAAAATTAATTAAGGGTTACATTTTAAACAAAAAAGAGTTTTTACTATATAAAGATAGACTGTATGTACCTAACGTACCTAAAGTTAAGCTATTAATTCTGGATGAAATTCATAAAACACCATATTTAGGTCATCTAGGTTATCAAAAGACTATAACCATGTTAAGAAAAGAGTATTTCTGGCCAAATATGAAAATTGAAGTAGCAAAATATATTGCTAGGTGTTTGGAATGTCAACAAGTAAAAATTGAACATCAACACCTAGCTGGTTTGCTTCGGCCATTACCCATCCCCAACTGAAAATGAGAGATAATTAGTCTGGATTTTATTACTGGGTTGCCTAGAAATCAAAATCAGAATGATTCTATCATGGTAGTAGTGGATAAGTTAAGAAAAATAGCTCACTTTATAACTATTAAAACCACTTATAAAGCTGCAAACATAGCTGATATTTTTCTAAAACATATTTTTCGCTTGCATGGAGTACCAAAAGTCATAATCTCAAATAGAGATCCTAAGTTTATAGGAAACTTTTGGAAATCTTTGTTTAAAGGGTTAAACACTACATTAAATTTCTGTACTTCTTTCCATCCTCAAACAGATGGACAAACTGAAAGGGTAAACCAGGTACTGGAATATCTATTAAGAATGTATGTGAAAGATCAGCCCGGTAAATGGGAGGACTATTTACATATGTCCATGATGCTACTCATGTTGTTAACTAGAATGATGTACAGGTGGAACCAGAAGGGGATTTTCTGGTGGAGCCGGACTGTATCCTCGGGAGGAGGGAGATTACACTTCGGAACCACACCATTGGACAGGTAAAGGTGCAATGGAACCACCTTAGTCTAGAGGAAGGCACCTGGGAATTGGAAAGTAAAATGCGAGATGCATATCCAATTCTGTTCCAGGGGAATTCTAAGAATGAAGAATAAATAAGATTGAGGACGATGCTATATTCTAAGGGGGTGTGTATGTCACATACTCCAATTTTGCAAAATAATATTATTTTATTTGATTTTATTCCAAGACATTATGTTAAATTTTATGTTAAAGTTGTAACTGATGACTCAGCAAAGTCAAGGATGTTGAATGTAATTATGAATATTTTAATTATAAATAAATAAAAAGTGGAGACAACAGCTTGGGAGAGTTGTTAAAAGAGTGTTTACTGGTCAAGTTGGTGGAGGAGACTGGGTGGAGAGCATATAGACAAGTGGTAGCATCCTCAAACACTTCCAATGTTGCAGGTGGAAACCTCCCTACAGTTGGGTTCATGATCCCCCAAGAAAGTGGGATCAAAGCAGGTGGCTCAATTAATGACAACTAACCCAAAAAGACCTAGGCAATATTAATAAAAATGCCCATTGAAGAGAGCTGAGGTTGCTCATTCCAAGAAGAGAATCATTCAGGTTAATGTACTTCAAGGATTTCATTGGGAATGGAATTTTTGGAAAGTGTTTGAGGGGTAAACTGCAGAGAATGATCTAGTACAGCTATTCAGCTAGAGGATCTTGCTGCTAAGTGCAGAGTTAGTACTGAGTCATTGGACCAGTATTGTGTTGCTTTCTCCACCCAGTTCCAGTTAAGGAGACCAGGAACAAGATCGAGGGTCCTGAGAAGACGTTGTTTGAGCGCTCTCCAGGAGTTGGTAGGGAGGAACGATCTCCCAACGTTGTTGTCATCCAGCTTTAAAACATGTTCTACTATCTTTTATTTGTTGTGTTAAAGCTTATTTCTGTGAATGAATGAATAATGTAAGATTTACATGTTATGTAGTGAACTGTAGAATTTATAATCTTTTAGTTGTTAAATGTTGAAACTGTAATTGAATGAGATAATCCTACTTGTGTTTTTCCCCATCTGGATAAACCAAACCGTACTCTAGCACAGGTAGTGTGTTTAAGATAGATGAAGATATGATAGAAATCTGAATTGATTAGAGTTATTTTTTATATCAGAACAATGGAGTAATTTATTTCTGTATATAGATATTTTTCTAGAAAGGATACTATTCTGTTTAATTAAGTTATGATTTATAAACCAGACTATTGTATTAAGAATGCTAGCAAAGAAGTATACATAATAGTTTTCAAATAGCAGGTTTATTTATTTTATTATGTGATTACTGTAGATAGGTTAATTATCTTATTCAAAACTATATTTCTGCAAAATAAAACTACTAACCTGTCACATAGGTAAAAGAATTAACTTAGATAAACACTCATTTATTTTTGTGAAGAAAGAACCAAGTTATTTACAGATTTATTTCATTGCACATACTGCTTAACTATTTCTACAAATGATTCATATTTCAAGTAGGATAATTCTAGTATAGTCTTTTTATAAATAAATTTACTATAGCAATTATAATAGTGTAACAATGAAATATTAACAAAATTCTATCTATGTACTTATAAAATAGACTAAGTGCAAGGGTAAATAGTATTTAATAAATAATATTTATATATGAAGAAACTCATTTAAATAAATTAAACAAAAATTAATTATAAAAGAATGTAGAGGGTCGAAACCCTCATATTATTAAACAGTATAAATTATAGTATTAACATTATAACATTATAATTTATAGCATAAATATTATAATTTATAAGTAATAACAATATAATCATATAAGCACTAATCCAAAGATTTGGATTATTTAGTTTTCTAAAACATTAACTATAAAATATTATTACAGTCACGGTAGATGGAGTATTGCGAACGAGGACACGGAGCTCACATGGCAGCCAAGACACAGTTGCAGAGTGGTATGGAGGCCTGAAAAACAACGAAGAAGAATGTCAAAGAGTAGGTTTCGTAAACCCTTATACTCCCAACACTTGGCCGAGAAAGAACCACGTGTTCACACAAATAAATCAACCATGCAGTGGGTAATTTGTATAGTTCCTGCATGCAAATCGATTTCCAATTATTCAAACATAATTTGATGCACCATAATCTAAACACGTTAATCATTTACAAAGGTTCTACGTGCTCATGGAGGTCAACCTTCGATTGCATGGGCTTAAAGCTATGAAACCTCAAATCATTACCAAGTTTATGTTATAGGCATCGCATGGTTTAGGACGAGGCAATTTCAAAGTCTTTTATATATAAGACATTACATATAAACCAATCGATGAAGTGGACCAATGTTTCATTCCTTTCCATATTAAATTATAATGTAAACCATATTCATGCTAAAGTATTTTTATGTTGATACATACCCAAAGTATGTCATGTTTATACTTGTCAAAAATATTTAGGCTTGGAACCTTAGTTTATGAACTTCATAGCTATATATTTATTCACATTAAGCTTTTTGTTAATCATTAAATTGATGTAATATCATAATCGATATTTTTGCCCAAAGCATATTTATGCATACCCTTTATGATATTTGAATGTCTTAATAAGAACCCTTATGGGTCTGTACTAGCTTGTAGTTATGACTTTCACAACCTCTATGTTTATGGTGATAACACTCCATCCTTTCGGATGTACATACCGTGTATTTAATAAAGCGATGGATGTCATTTTTAATGGTCTTACTACCACACATGATTTGTTGGATGGTTTTAATTTATGAAATAAACGAATATCTTTGTGATTTCAATTTTGCCGAAGAAAATGTTTTTAAACATAAACAAAAGTCTCGAGGTTTGGATGCCCACGATTAGAGACTGTGTGTTTGTATTTAAAGTCTATATTATTTGCAGATCTGATTGTTGTAATTATTATGTAGATCTATGAGCCATTATATAAAGTTTATAACGAGACTAAGCTCGATTTGGTTTAATTGAGAGTTCTCTCTAAAATTCTGTTGTTTTAACTATACTAGTGAAATCTAAACATAACCATATAGGTAATATGGAACATAGTTTTTAAATGGGAAAAATAGTTTATAAATGTAATACAATTCTAGAACAGAGATGATTGCACAAGTCATTTAAATTAATTATCACATCGATATAATTCCTTCATTCGGACTCCTACTTAGGCTAACATTATAATTCTACTCTAATTTGGGTATGGAAGCCCAAACATAGATTAATTAAATTTAGATCAAGATAATAAACCTGTGATTTATCTCTTATAAATATCAGTTATATCAAACCATAACTTAAATAGGAAAAAGGGATAAGAGTAGATGCATAATATTAGTTACTGTAAAATTGAAATCACGATTCATATCTAAACTTGAATTATACTTTAACAAGACTAAAATAGATAATCAATAAAACAGGGAATCTGACACCACTTTCGGGATAACAGAACCGAAATAGTCATTCCTCAATACAAACTCCTAGAGCAACTCTTGGGGTGTGTACCCTAAAGATTACTAGTTGTGGTAACTTCGCGGCTGTTGGTAAGTAGAGTTATGGGTCAAGATAGTCTTAGGGCTATCAGGGTAAGTCAAAACCCTCTTTTTTGTAATAAACCCGTGGTTTAAATCCAGGGTTTAGGGTTTTTGGGTGCCCATGGTTTTGTAAAAATGCGCAGTATAAATAAGCGTTTATGTAAAGAAGATAGGTTAGGTTTTATGATGTAAGGAAGATTAAGGCAAGGTTAAGATTGATTATGTAAAGAAGGTTAAGTCCCAGCTGTGTGCGTGGACGACCTCTGCAGCTGTGTGCGCAGAGGGTTTTTGTAAGAAGGATTAAGGAAAGATCTGCAGCTGTGTGCGCAGCTTTAAGGACTGAAGAAATCTGCAGCTGAGTGCGCAGATCAAACTGTAGTTTTGTAGCAAGTTGAATAAAACGCAGTTTGGTGGACGTAGCCCCTACACTGGGGGTGAACCACGTTATATTTGGTGTTGTGGTTTCTTGTGTTGTCTTCTGTTTCTGTTATCTTTTATGCATTAATAAGAATATATTTGATAATATAGATCACTGCTAAATAATAAGCTTCGCTGTGAATTCCCTGTAGTGGGTTAAGCAAGTCACGATTATCTATCTATCTGCGAACTTACATGAGGATAAATGGTAAAACTTTGTGATTACTTGTAGATAAGGTTATTCAAGGCTAAGGTACAGTAATTCCCCTATTTGTTTGCAGAAACCTGATTCTGTGGCACCCCATAGCTGTTTCGGGTGAGACTGCAACCTGCGCGCAGGTTGTTGCTGAAAGGGCCAACACTGTGGGTCTTTTGTTGGTGCAACACGAAAAGATTAAACCCGGGTCTGCCCTATTGCCCAACAAATTGGTTCCGTTGCCGGTTGAACTCAGTACCTACTCAAGAGGGGTTTACCTTGTACCACAAGGGCTATGTTCTGGAGGCCCTCTGTGAAGGACATCAGTGATTAGTTTGCTGAGACCTGTTTGCAATTCACGCAGCAAGAGAATACGAATCCGTGTCGAAGCACAAGTGACTTTTTACAACGGTATGTTTTTTGTGATACTTATGAAATTTTCTTTGGTCGTTTCCACATAGAGTTGCACCAGTGGTTGTATAGGTTAACAGAGAGGAGGATGAACTTTCAAGCTCGATGGATTCCTGTGTGGACCCCCGCAAGGGTCAACCTTGTGCAACACGTGAACAACGAGGTATCCTGCACTGTCGATTTCTGGACGACGCGCACATTGGAGGTCTTCGTGACAGAGTTTGCAATTGATACAAGCACTTCGTTCAGGGAAGCTGAACGGCAGTTCTTCAAAGGGCCCCGTGGTAAGTTTTTAAATTCCTTAAGCTTGAAGATTAAAATACTATTGGTTGAAAAGGGGATCTTATTATTTGAGTCAGATTGCTAGTTTAGTACTACTAACATATGTTTGCAAGTGAGACTACTTTCGACGCGCAAAGTGGGTTGCCACGAAGTGAGCAACGGTACAAAAGGAATTTTGAATCCTACTCTTTAGGACAGACCACCGCATCTCCCCTTGTCAACCCTCCACACTCCGACCCCGAAGGAAACCCTCATGGTACCCCCTAGCGTCGCTTCGTTAACCCTAAAGTTCGGTCGCAGTGTGACAGGAAACCAAGTCCAAGTATTCCGGCTAGAGGTCAACCTGCCCCCGTCAATCCCCCTCCATCAATGGCCTGCCCCCCTCCCAACCCTCCCAGAACCACCATGGCCCACCTCGCTGATGACATTAAGATGCCCATCTTCAAAGGAACGGGATCAGAAGATCCAGAACAGTTCTGGTTTTTATGTGAGGCCGTCTGGAACGCGAAGAGTATTACCAACCTAGATGTGAGAACCGCGCAGCTTATTACTTCCTTTCGCGACCAGGCTTTGACCTGGTTCATGAAATTCTCTAGTAATCAGCACCCCACTTTGGATGAAATCAAGGCCGCCATCATTAAGGAATTTAAGAAACCAAAATCAGAATCACAGAGCATCACTGAACTCAAAGAGATTCAACAGCGGCGTGGCGAATCCGTGTGGGACTTTGACCAGAGATTCAAAGTCTTATTAGACCAAGTGAGCTTCACTATTAGTCCTGCGCAGCACAATGAATGGTTTATCGCTGTGTTATTGCCGCATATCAGAACGCCGCTCATGCAACAGAAGGTTGCTGACCAGCAAGAGGCTCTGGAAATTGCAATGAAGCTAGAGACCGCTCCCGTCGGAGACGATTCTGGTCTTGCTCAAATCCAAGCGCAGCTGGCAGCGATGGCCCTGGAACTTCGTGACATGAAGAAAGCTAAAACCAGTCGAGAGGAGGTCTGGTGTACGCAATGTCAGTCTGAGGGTCATGATAGGGACCAGTGCCCCATGGTCAGAACCTATCTAAACACGGGCACGTCTACCCAATTCAATGCCGGTGTTATATATTGTGAGATTTGCCGCACCTCTGGCCAGCATCGCCCTGAGCACTGCCATCTTCTTCAGAGATATGTTCAAGTTCCCAAAAACCCCTACTGCCAGTTTTGTAAGTTCGTTGGGCATAACGAAGAAGAATTTTGTAGCTATGACCTTATGCGAGAGCGCACCTCTGATGCCTACCGAGTCCACAATGAAGCCCAGAATAATGATGGCTATGGTTACCGTGGCGGCACCTCCGGAAGAGGTGCTTTTGGCGGTCGCGGCCTTGGTGGGATGACCGGCAGAGGTAGAGGCTAGATTGTGTGTTACAATTGTAACCAAGTTGGTCACTTGGCTCGTGACTATCGGAACCCCACTACGACATGTCGGTATTGCGGCGCAGTGGATCACGTGATTGAACAGTGCCCCCAGCTCCTCGCAAAGATTCAGGAAAACAACCGTGGCCCTACTCCAAGTATTCAGATGATTTCTGTGGAGCCTCGCCCTGCGGCAGCCATTAATGTCGTTACAAGAAGTGGAGTTACGACACACATCCAAAATACGCCAAACCGGCCTGTCGAAGCTCTAGTTCGTAAGGCTCCGGAGAAAATTCCTGCATTTGATATCGTTCGAGAGAAAGAGACATTCATGGAGGCCAAGAAGGATTTTGCTGGCCCTAGCCCACCCAGCGCAACTGCGCAGCCCCATTCATCACCCTGCAATGCATCGCTAGATAAAGTAAGTATACTATCTACCTTTTTGCAAAGTTGCCTCAAACTTTTAAGAAATCAAGCTGTTCTGAATGAGCTACAGAACGTCATCGCTTCCTGCAAATCTTTGCAAACTTGTGGTCAGGACAAAACTGTTCATCGTGTCAGCAGGACCGGTAGGGAAATGCGATTGAATGCTCAGATAGGGGCATATGATATGACCGATGTTATTCTGGACTTGGGGTCCGATGTAAACGTTTTACCCAAACAAACCTGGGAACAAATGGGGAAGCCTACCCTTTCCTGGTCCCCTATACAGTTGTGGCTAGCCAACCAACAAAAGATCGTACCTTTAGGAAGATTTCTGGATCTCCAAATAGATATTGACAGAGTCAGCACTTTCGTGGATTTCGAAGTAATTGAGATCATTGATGACAGCAACCCTTACTCGGCCCTGTTAGGAATTGAATGGGCAATGGAAAATGCTGCAGTCATCAACCTAAAGAAGAGACAGATGGTCTTTGAAGGGAAAGACTTTAGGGTCATCCTGCCCCTGGATCCTTCACAAGGGGAACGGTACACCGAGCCACTCCGCCATGAGGATCACACTGATACGGAACCTATATCTACTATCACGGCGCAGGAAGAAGGTTATGTGGATCCTCCGGACACAGGGTGGGAGTCTGGTAGCTCCTGTATGACGGACTCTGAAGATGAATTAGAAAGTTGGCAACATCGATTATCTGAGCACCATCAGGACAGCAATGCCTGCCTTACCAAATCTCTCCGATGGGTCGACAGATCCTGAACTATTTATTGCAAAATTCTCGGACCAGATACCAGACCTACAGAAAATGAAGGCCCTAGAGTCAGCATTCAGAGCCACAGCAGTTAGATGGTGGATGAGCCATAAGAGGCAGATCCCTACGTGGAAAGTATGTCAGAAGCTCCTTCGCCTAAGATTCTCAGACCAACTGGCAAAGGCGCGAAGCAAGTTTAATGGGAAAACTTGTCCACAGGACCACTTATGCGAATGCTACGAGGTATGGAAGTATGTACCTCAGGATGAGTGGGTACATAGATTTGTGCACACACTGGGACCATTAGCGAAGAACTGGTACGCGGAGGCTGAACTTCGCCAAGACACTGTAAGTTGGGACTGTCTTGTTCATAGCTTTATCCATACTTTCTCTACTAATGATGTCTGTCCAGCCCTCGATGCTGCTATCAGGATCATCCATACTAAGGTATTTACTGACCAAGAAGTGACAGAAAATTGCCCTGATTGGGCCACACAAGAAGCCCTCGCAGTCGAATGTTATAACTTCACAGTCGATGAAGAGGAGGACCCGCGCTGTCTCGATATCCCTGAATCAGAAGGATACTGCGACATGCATGGATCGGCAGTCGAAGTTCCCGAAGTGACGTAGCCCTTGAAGACGCGCACAGTTAACATTGGATCCGAGGAACAGCCTAAGTTTGCTACCATTGGCGACTATTGGGATGATGAGATGGTCAGCAAGGTAACTCAACTTCTCCATGAATACCAAGATCTTTTTTTGACGAAGTTCTCTGAAATGAAAGGTATCTTGGGAGATATCGGAGTAATGAAGATCCCCCTGAAGCCTGATGCAAAGCCTGTGAAGCAGCGCCCTTATAGATTGAATCCAAAATACAAGGAAAAGGTTAAGCTAGAGTTGGATAAGATGCTTGCTGCAGGAATAATTGAACCTGTTGAAGAATCTGAGTGGGTCAGCCCTATGGTCGTCCAGGAAAAGAATACTAAGGGTGAAATCCGAATCTGTGTCGATCTAAGGAAACTCAATGATGCCTGTCTACACGACCCTTTTCCCACTCCCTTTACAGATGAAGTGCTCGACAATGTCGGAGGTCAAGAAGTATACTCTTTTACCGATGGGTTTTCGGGCTACCATCAGATCTGAATTTCCCCAGAGGACCGACATAAGACAACCTTTGCTACCGAGATGGGATCCTTCCAGTATACTGTCATGCCCTTCGGGCTGAAGAATGCACCTGCCATATTTTCGCGAGTAGTCATCTCCGCGTTCAAGGAATACATACACAAATTCCTAGAAGTTTACTTGGATGATTGGACTATTTTTGGGCTAGTAAAAGACCATATAACTAGCTTGAGAATTATGTTGGATAAATGCAGACAGCACCAAATCTCCTTGAACTTGAAAAAGTGCATTTTCTGTGCACCCTTTGGCATTCTCCTTTGTCATGTGGTATGTAAGCAGGGATTGATGATGGACCCTGCGAAGATTGCTATTATTGTGAACCTGCCACCTCCGAAGTCCATCAAACAACTTCGCACAATGCTGGGTCACACCGGTTACTACAGGAAATTCATCCAAGGATATGCCAAGATTACTGCCCCAATGGAAAGACAGCTAAAGAAGGATATTAAGTTCGAATGGACACCAGAATGCCAAGCAAGCCTCGACATTCTGAAAGAAAAAATGGTCATTGCCCCTATCCTAGTATTCCTTGATTGGAACAAGGAGTTTCATGTGCATGTTGATGCATCCTCTATTGCTTTAGGTACTGTGCTCGCCCAGCCAGGTGCAGGTAATATCGATCACCCTATCTCTTTTGCCAGTAGGAAGTTATCTACAGCAGAGAAAAATTATACTACGACAGAACGTGAGGGCCTTGCTTTCAGCAGGGTGATCTTGTGCTCCTTTATGACAGCAAATTCATGAAGTTCCCTGGAAAGTTTAAGACACATTGGAAAGGACCGTATGTAGTACAGAAAGTTACTGACGGGGGCGCAGTTCAGCTAGCCAAGTTAAATGGTGAGCTTTTCCCCTCTATGATAAATGGGAGCCGTTTAAAAAAGTACATAGTCAGGATAGGTACTCAGAACAGGAGATAGCTCCAACTAAATAAGTAACATGCTCGTCGCACTATGAATTATCGTAGTCTGTTTTGTCCGCAGGATGCGAAGTTACAAGCAGGTCGTAGGTCGCAGGGTCAGGTTGTGTCGAAGTCGAAAATTGTCAAGGTGTGTCGCAACCCAAAATGTGACGAATGGGACATACTGCATTCGGCGGCGCTAGCATGAGCGTTTCTCTCATTACTGGTCATAATGAGATTTTGGGAAAATCCGGCGTTGTGTGGAGTAGATTCCCAGAACTTCGTCAGATTTGGTATCATTTCTGCACCATGATGCCAAATTCAGCCTCGGGATTTTATAAGGAGCTATCTCGACCTGTATTTTTCTACCTGAAACACATCTGTGACATATTCAGCCCGAACTATGTCAAACAACTGTAATGTTCAGGTGTTAGTACGGGAAGTAAGGGACAGAGGTCTGCAGCACCTTCTAAGTACCCCGCTAGCACAGTTCTACTTGGCTAAGTACATCGACAGGCAGGAGTTTGCTCTAAATTTGCAAAGATGGCCAAGAGTTTGCTCTAATGTAGAGCAACCAAGGGCGTGAGGCCTCGCAGAAAGACTCTGGGCAATCCCACCAAGCAGTCTTTCGGTGTAACAGAACCATGCCAGCTATACTCCTTCTGCAGTGGGACACGCAATCCCAGGGGACCCCAAAGTCGTGGATGGTCAGGTATCGGCCATCACAGTAGAGGATGGTGTTGCAGGTGGTCGCGACGACTTTCATCCGTAGAACTGCTGCAAAGGACAGAAGTATGCAGCCGGCAGCAGCATGGAAAGCTTCACCAAGCAGTACATTATGTCTCATCAGCGAAATTCTGCCACCAGAGAAGCTGAAGAGTGTCCCGGGACGGGCCACTAGTGAGTCTTAGGGGCCTGTTGGGGCGTGTACCCTAAAGATTACTAGTTGTGGTAACTTCGCGGCTGTTGGTAAGCGGAGTTATGTGTCAAGATAGTCTTAGGGGTATCAGGGTAAGTCAAAACCCTCTTTTTTGTAATAAACCCGTGGTTTAAATCCAGGGTTTAGGGTTTTTGGGTGCCCATGGTTTAAGACCATGGTTTTGTAAAAATGCGCAGTATAAATAAGCGCTTATGTAAAGAAGATAGGTTAGGTTTTATGATGTAAGGAAGATTAAGGCAGGGTTAAGATTGATTATGTAAAGAAGGTTAAGTCCCAGCTGTGTGTGTGGACGACCTCTGTAGCAGTGTGCGCAGAGGGTTTTTATAAGAAGGATTAAGGAAAGATCTGCATCTGTGTGCGCAGAGGCCTACTGCTGTATGCGCAGCTTTAAGGACCGAAGAAATCTGCAGCTGAGTGCGCAGATCAAACTGTAGTTTTGTAGCAAGTTGAATAAAACGCAGTTTGGTGGACGTAGCCCCTACACTAGGGGTGAACCACGTTATATTTGGTGTTGTGGTTTCTTGTGTTGTATTCTATTTCTGTTATCTTTTATGCATTAATAAGAATATATTTGATAATATAGATCACTGCTAAATAATAAGCTTCGCTGTGAATTCCCTGTAGTGGGTTAAGCAAGTCACGATTATCTATCTATCTGCGAACTTACATGAGGATAAATGGTAAAACATTGTGATTACTTGTAGATAAGGTTATTCAAGGCTAAGGTACAGTAATTCCCCTCTTTGCTTGCAGAAACCTGATTCTGCGGCACCCTATAGCTGTTTCGGGTGAGACTGCAACCTGCGCGCAGGTTGTTACCGAAAGGGCCAACACTGTGGGTCTTTTGTTGGTGCGACACGAAAAGATTAAACCCGGGTCTGCCCTATTGCCCAACAGCAACCAAGTCTCACTTGCTCCAGAAATGTCGAGCATGTTTGCTGAGCGACAAAGACAAAATCCAATCAATGCACCATCTCTTGCATTAACAGATCAATTCCCCATCCATCGCTAGCCTCCTGCTTGCGAAATTGACATACTATTATATAGTATTTTTCCTAGGACTTGCTCATTTATGAGCCTCCTGCTCTTCAACACTCCACAAGGAGTCTTAACCTGATTTTGGGGAGGATGCCTCCTGCATCACTTGAGTTCTCACTCGTCAGCTTTTTCCACTTGTTTTTTCTCCTTGTGGGTCAGTAAACACTCTTTCAACAACTACTTTAGTTATGATTCCTCTTGGTATTTTTAATTATTAAATAAAAATAATTCATTACATCTATTTTGACTTTCTAGTCAAAATATTAAAAATAAATAAAATATTCAAAGAATAATAGCTTCATTTGTTAGGTGTGTTACATAAGAACATCTAAGTGTTGTTATAAATATATCACACTAGTGAAGTGTAGAAATGTTGATATCTTTGAGTGTGTATGGCAAAAAATATCGACCAGGTGCGTTTATTCTTTTTGTAAGCAGTGGTGCATATCATCTTTATGCCAGCCCCGATGTGCCATAGAAATTTAGTGTTGTTTTGGTGCATGATCTGTTTGAGTGCACCGATGCATATTAATTATATATTTCAACGTGAGTGCATTTGTGTCATATCTGCATCGGTGCGTCGTATTTTAGAAAAGTACATTGATAAAAAACATCCACTAATACCTCTCGATGCGAGGCATTTTTAGTTATAAAATTTATCCGTAATAATTTCCATTAAAACATCCACCACCATTGGCGGAAGTTGTACCAGATGTTTTTTTACAATTTTTTCCAATCTTGTACACTACTAAAAACTTCTGTTATAACCTTAGCTATAGGATGTTTTCCTTTTAGTGGTGATGAAATACCATGTCATGCATGGATTCACTCCACATTACATTAGATCGACTCGTTTCTACCTGCATTGCGAAATGGAGAGTCTATTCACAAAAGCCACTACATGCATGGATTCACTCCACATTAGCTCCACTCATTGCTACCCACCAAATTGGAGACGTTTATTGGGAGTTCCAATAAACCTTAGCATGATTTACTTAAATATCAATATTTCTTCAACTACCACAAACTACAGTTAACCAAGACTTCTCCAACCACCACTAAAGTTATAGTTATCACAAGTAAAGTGAGGTATTTTTTATATTTTATAATTATTGATTACGAATTTTGAACTACCCTTAGAATCAATATGGACAATACACTTGTAGAATCAATATGAACAATACACTTGTCCCATCCTCCTGCAATGTAGGAAAAAACATAGATGGTATTCCACCCCAAATGACATAAAATACAATGGTCATTGAAGAATATAGAATATATAATGTTCCCTACCTTTGCATTTTCCCTTCTATTGTGCTTGTCCTACAAATGGTTACTTGTCCAACACATGGATAGCATGACTTTCCTCCACCGAGTGAACACAATTTCAATTTCTTTTTGAACTTCAATAGAGTAGGGCGTCGTTTTGAAAGCCAAAACCTAATTATTTAGCTGATCCCATTGCCCTGTTTGCCTTGTTTGGGATCCCTCTTATGAGCTCTATTGGGATGGCCTCCTTTAGGTCGGTAAAGCTTATGATGAGTGGGCATGATTGTAAATATTTCTTTATAAATATGAAAAATATTTCTAAAGAAATAAACAAATTTAGATCCTAACGATTATCTATTTGTAAAATAATAAATATTTCTCCTCATTTGAAAAAGGTGATGTCTAAGAACTCTCACCTATAATGCTGTAAACCTTAAAATGTACACGACATTATAAATTTGAAATATACACACTCAAACAAACAAGCTATATAACATTAAAAGCTTTGCAACAGAGTATATTGTTATTGCAATTTTAAAAACAACCCAGATTTACCCAAACTTTGAAATTGAGTGATTCTCATTAATAAACAGACCAACCTGATGGCCTTCACATCACATAGACCTCATTATGGTGGTTGATATACTGTTAATGTTGCAATTACTATTGATCTACCAAAACAATTTTTTTCTATGCAGAAATTTAAAAATAGATCTCAACAATCGCCAAAGTTGTGGAATCTATCTTTTTGAAAATTCATATATTGGATAATTATTAGGAACATATATTGCATTGCAATAAGAAAGGCTGTAAAAGGATACAGAAATATCGGAATGGCACTCGTACAAATATAGTCCATCTAATTCTAAAGTGGCGCTAATATACAGATTATGTTTACATACGGTGATTCAGTTTTTGTTTCACTCAAGTACATCCATGTGTGGTTTTATTGAATGTAGTTTCCCATCGTCAATACAAATCTTATTTAGTTTTTACTATTTAGTTACGATAACAAATTCTGATTTTGCATGAATTGTTCAGAGATGTAGAATTGAAACACCCTGTGAGAATATGACTTGGGCGAGGATATTGTAGGTTTTTTCAGTTGGATGGAAAGAATCCCAGAACACGTAGTTCGATGCATCGGGGCAGACGGGGCTTGTGGGGTTGCACAGTATAGCTGTTTCCAGCAATCCCGTTCCGCAGCAACCTTTCCTCGTTTCTTCAAAGCCTTACACACATTAATTTATAAACAGTTAGTGGGTTCTGCACATAAATGACCTTAAACTTGTTCAAGCAAGAAGGGATCAGAATAAAAGCAAGAATATTACCATATTTGCCAGGATTCTTTATTATGTCAAGCAACTTATCATATATGTCAATATAAGCCATTCTAAGACCAGGAAGTGTAGGCTTCAAAGTCTCTAATAAGGATGCAGCTTTCTGATTGAAAGAGATCGCAACATCATTGAATTCCTCAACGCATGCGTTACCCGTCAAATTGTGCAGAGTTATTTGTGAAGGCAAACATCCGAATGGAGGAAGACCGATAAGGCCAAATATGGTGGCACCTTCATTGTAAATATTCTGTTACATAATCATAGTTCTCATTAGTAATTATATATTCATAATTATACAAATAATAAATACGAAATTAACAATATCAACAATGCTAGAAATTTAGAATATATCTATATAATATTAATCATCACTAATTATTCATAACAATATCAAAGATGGTGGAAATTTATAATAATAATATTAATCATCACAGCTATAATTAAATTGGTTTGATGAATGAGGATTGCCACAACCAATCACTTAATTATGTGAAGTTAGTTAAATTTTAAACAAAGGCTAAAATATATAGTTTTATATATATTATTCATACTAGATTGTTCGACTTAATATAACCACAAAACAAATATTATTTATTAAACAAAAAACAAAAAATAGTATTAAAAACAAAAACAAATTGTTAGTTGTTTCTTTAAGTACCCTTTAACTGAATCTTATTTAAATCTTAATCAAGATAGAAACTAAAGCTTATTTAAATCTTAATCAAGATTCATTTAAGCATAACAAGATATGACCACAATGAAATGATCCTTCCTGTACTTTTATTAGACTTGTGTTAATATTGTTGATCCGTCTAGGCAAGTCCAAAATCTGAGATAATATCTAAACTAGCACAGCCACAAGTAAAGTGACGGGTGGATGCCCATAAACACAACCAACCACTTATTTTTGTGAAGATAGCTAGCTCTTAAACAAAGGCTAAAATATATATAACTTTATAATTCATACCAGATTCTTAGAGTTAATATAAGCACAAAAAAAATACTATTTAATAAATAATACAAACAAAACTGATATGAAAAAAACAAAACAAATTGTTAAACCATTTCTTTAACCACCCTTTAACTTAAGCTAATTTAAATCTTAATCAAGATGCATTTAATCATAAGATTGGGGACCATAAAATGAATCTCTGGTATACACTTATGACACTTGGATTAATCTTGTTTATCCACACAAGCAAATCCAAAATCTAAAATAATACCTAAATACCTATCCTATCAGCATAATGACTATAAACATAATAATATTAAACAAAACAAAAAACTGTAAAATAGACACTTTAAAACTATAATTTTTTTAATATAAACACTCATATAATTATTACTCAAGTTTATAGTATGAAGAGTTGTATATATTGATATAATGTAACTATTACTAAAATTAAAATTTACAATACAGAGGTATATATATCCTATTTTGTATTGAGTTATATATATCCTATTTTGTAAAGATATGAATATATATATTTAATGATAAAAAAAATTATATGAACATATATATATGTTTTAAAGAAAAACATATTATCTTAGCTATTACGGAGATTTACAAGTTTTCATTCAATTACTTGTAAATTTTAGTAATATTTAATTACTTATCAATTTTCATCGTAATGTCTAAATACAAAAACATATGACCAGCTGTATACATTTCATATGATCACCTGAATAAATTCTGAGAGAGAGTTGAGAAGAAGATCCTGGAACTCTGTCACAGTATATTGTGCACTCGTAATGGGATTGAGAAAATAATTATTGGCAAAGTCATCAGTTCCCATACTTATCGCAAACAACGCTCCCGAAATTATCTTGCTGGCATTCTCTGCGCCTACCATATTCACAATCTTCTTTCTATAAATCTTGAAATTCTCTAGCTGTTGCCCCAAAGTAAGAACATTCTGCATTGAATTCAGGGACAGATTAAATTTCAGCACTTCAGTATTTTTATGTATATCTAAATGCTTATATCGTTCTAATAGCATATGTGAAACATGTACTAACAATAGTGAGTGAGGTCGTATCGTCGTATCCAGCAGCAGAAGAAGCAAAGCTGGAGCCTGTCAGAATCCTCGGTCCTTGGAATTCAGGATCCAAATATGCGGGCACTGTATTGGGAAGGCCTGCTAATCCAGCTGCATACAGTTGGAAAAAATTAAGCATAAACATTATTGCCAAAGCATTATAGGATTACAAGATCTGGAAAAATTAAACCTAAACATTATTATTAGAGCATAATGACAGTCCAGAAACTGTGCCGGATCAATTAAAAGCACTTATAAAAGAACCCTACTATCAGTTCAAACTTCAGGGAGCATTAGTAATTACAAACTATATCTGTTACTAATTTTCCGTTGGTGAATCGACCAGTGGGATTATGATCCACAAAATCTCTCCCATACGGAGGAAAGTTGGCCTTCACAATTGTTGCAAGTCCATTGTTATTGCCAGGATCTACAGTAGAATCTCCAAATATGTACGCGGCTGACACCAAAGGCTTTGTGGCTTTTGTCTCTGCATATATTAACATTGGTTCAGACATGAATACTAGGAAAATATTCAGACATATTACAACAGAGACATTAAGGCGCCCCTCCATAGCTAAAACTTTGTTTGAATTGCTAAGTGAAAAGTACACTGGCACCACCCCGTTAAATAACAGCCCTATGGGAATTGCTTACATCATTCTGTCGGCAATAGCGATGAGTTACTTAGCTGGCTGACATCATCAATCGACATTGTCCAGGCTGGTCAATTAAGCTAATGTCAGACAAGATTCTTATATTTAACTCATCTGGACCTGGGGCCATGAAAATTAATGGGCCATTGCACCATATCAACCCCAATGCTGGTTGGAACGTCATGTTCACACCGACGTAGTAAAACCCTAACGTACACTGCCAAAAAAGGGATCGATCGCTATCGGCAGTTAAAACCCTAACATACACTTTATGCCAAAAAGGGATCGATAGCTATAGGCATTAAAGTAGCAGTTTATTAATGTATCAAACGTCTCCCACTGTAAAGTCAGTAGATTGGAATTTAACGATAAAGGCAGCAAGTTTGATAAAGAAATTTTGCAAATGTGCAAACTCTCTAAGTATTATGTCATACATCGATGGACTTCTAGATAAGTTACTTGTACATATTATTAAATAAACACTTGAATAAGATCAGTTTGCAATATCAATAGTCAACTCTATCAAATTTAAAGGTCTATTATTGCAGCACATGTCCCAGGCTACATACTATTTCTACATATTATTAAATAAACACTTGAATAGGATCATTTTGCAATATCAATTGTCAACTCATTCAAATTTCAAGGGCTATTATTGCACCAATGTCCCTCTCCAAATTATTTAATAGGATCTGTTTGCCATATGCACAAAATCCATTATTGTAGAACTTGTCCCTCTTTCCTATATATATGTAACTTACTTTAATGAAAAATATGTTATTTTGATAATAAAAATTCGCTGTATGAATAAAATATATTATTGCTACACATGTCTTTCTTATATAACCTACTTTAACAATGAAAAATATGTCTTTTTATAAATAAGTTTTGTACTCCAAGTTGGATTTTCAGATTTTTATTTATTTTTGAACAAATGAATATTTTGTAATTTCATCAAGTGAACAAATGCATACTTTGTAATTTCACCAAGTAAAATTTATTGGTTTAGGTTTTTATTTCCTTTTAAAACATTTCTATAGTGTATAATTTCATTTTAACTTGCAAGAAATTCTAAACAAAGTGTGAAATTTGTTATAAAAATCAACTTTAAAATAATGAACTTTTTTCGATTGTTCTTTCAATTTAGTCACTAGGTGAGTTTTATTTTTTATTTATTAGCACACTCACATAGTTTGTGGTTGGATCACATGGATAGGGATCAAATAGTTGAGAGATAGTTATGAAATGGAAGACACTTTAAAAATATTATTTTATTCCTCATACTCTTCTAGTTAAACGGTTCAACTTTGACTTATCCATGCCTAGCTACATGTTATCACCAACATTTTTGGTGTTATCCATTTATCAACTATCAATTATTTTTTATATTATTTTTCTTTTTATCTCTCATTCTTCTAGTTATCTGCCATTATTCTAGTTATTTGTCATTGGGTTATCCATTCATTAACTATGAGTTATCTATGCATTGCTACCACTTATCCATTCATCAACTAGCTACGAGTTGTTGTTTATATTCCTTTTTTTTATAATTGTTTATTTTGAATTTTGAACGACTGCCATAGAATCAATCTTGACATTATACTTGTCTCATCCTCCTCCATAGATGAAAAAGCATAGACTTTAGTCCATCCTAAATCTCAAATAAATACGTCTATACTTGTCTCATCCTCCTCTATACATGAAAAAACATAGACCTTAGTCTACCCTAAATCTCAAATAAATACGTCTATCAAAGTAATTAATTTTTTAATTGTAGTAAAATTTATTACATAAATAAACAATATATATATACATATATATATTAATTTACTACTTGTTAATTATCTTCGTTTAAGTTATTTGAAACTTTAAATCTTTGTACTTAATTTCAATAGTACATTAGAGATGAGCAATCTGAAGCCGAAAATCCGAAAATGGGAAAATGGAATTTGCAATAGAAATACTTGAAAAAAAGTGTGAAACTGTCTAGAAGCTAAGCTAATCAGAAGCTTGATATGGATGTGCAATACCATACATATAATATAAAAAAGATGGGTAGAAATATGGCTTTGTCTTATTTATCATTCTCATAAATTATGAGTTTAAGTTTGAGCATGACATCGGACTTAGTGCACCATTCGTCGTCGCTTACCTAACTCTTAATATGACATGACAATGTACCACAGAAACCTTGGCTCGTAATGTTAGGTTAAAAACTATAACACGTTTTTGGGACTCGTTTCTTTGTTCGACATATGCAATAACGTGGAGTGCTCCATGCACGCATGTTATATGTGGTACCCAAAGTAGTTTGGGATCCACATATTTCAGTCCACTATAATATAAACACCGCTGATAATGCATTAATTATTTTAAAATTATTTTGTTTTTAAAATACACACAGATTGAGAGAGAGGGAGGGATGGGTGAGTGACAAAGAGGGATGGGGTGAATGATATATAGAGAGTGATATGGAGGGAGGGATAGTGAGGGAGGTATATAGAAGGTGGAGAGAGATTATGAGAAAGGGGTGAGGGAGTGGCATATACACATAGATATATAAAGAGAGAAGGGGGGACACACAGAAAGAGAGCGGGGGGTGAGCGATAGAGAGAGAGGGGAAGGGGTGAGTGATAGAGAGAGTGGTAGAGGGAGCGATAGTTAGGGAGGTATAGTAAAGGTGGAGAGATGTTATGAAAGAGGGGGAATGAGGGAGGGACACACACACACATATATATAGAGACAGAGAGATATAGATTGTGTGGGAAAGAGATGGGGGAGGGGGGAGCAATAGAGAGAGAGAGTGATGTAGGGAGGGATAGTGAGGTAGGTATAAATGAGGTGGAGAGAGGTTTTGAGAGATGGGGAGTGAGGAAGGGACACACACACACACACATAGAGATAGAGAGAGAGAGAGAGAGAGAGAGGGAGGTTGTGAGAGAGAGAAGGGGGAAAGACACACACATACACATAGAGATAGTGAGGGATGGAAATACAAAGGCAGGGAGGGCCTATGAGTAAGGCATGGAGGTATAGTGAGTAAGGCACATGTGTATCCATAGATAGCAAAAATATTATTTAGGGATCGAGTCTTGGATTTCCTCCCTTGACCTTGTTGAGGCCTTAATACCCATATCTAATGCTCAAAACCTCTTAAAGGCATGTGCATATTTTCTTGGATACCAAACATACCTTGAGTAGGTCACCTGTAGTGCTTCAAGGAATTTTTCATTAACATGGGTACCTCAAATATTCCATTATCGCCTAAGGAATGAGCATATTCCCTCAATCATGTCTCAGAGGTTCCATACCTGCTGCTCAAAACCACCTAATTCTACTAACATCCATATTCATAGTCCAAATATATATATGAGATGTCATGTGTGATTTTTTTAGGTATCCTTCCTATCCCTAGATGCATAGAAGCTTTAGTTAGGGCCTAAGGCCATAGTTTCCTCCCCTGACCATGTCCATGGCCTTGAGATGCATACCTAGTGCTCAACAAATGATGATGGCATGCATATCCCGATTAAGATTCAAATGATTCACATTCAATGTCATGTGTGGTGGTTGGAGGCATCAATTTTGGCCCTAAATGGTTAACAACTTCCTTTGAGGCCTAAGGACCAAGTGTTCCCCCCTACCCATGTGAAGGGGTCTAATATCTGTACTTTGTGCTAAAAATGTTCTAATAGAACTAATATCCCCATTTCAAGTTATATGAAACCATGGAAGGATCTATTGGGGTTGTTCAACACATCATTCTTGGATCTAGATGGATTCAAGGTGTCGTTCATGGACCTTGAGCCCCAAAAGTTGGTTTACAACCTAAAAATAAAGCTTTATGTACCAACCATGATTAACACCTTATCCTCCATATCTAATGCTAAAAAAATCCTAATCATGGCCATATCCCAACTTAAAGGTTTAGGATACCCTTAAGAGATCATGTGTGTTTGTTCAAGGTGTTGTTCTTGGCCCTATATGTCTATAAGATTCCTTTCGGGCCTAAGGACTAGGTTTCCTCCCTCAACCATGTCTACGGATATGTTTCTAGTGCTAAGAGAATTCTAATGCACTGCATATTCTCTCTTAGATGCAAAATATCACATACGGAGGTCCTATGTGCAGGTTCGATGCCTTGTTCATGGACCTTAAGCTTTTAGAGCTACCTTTAGGAAATAATTCTTGAGTTTCCTCCCTCAAACATGCTCAAGGGACTATGAACCAAACTTAGTTCTTAAAAGGTCTCCTAATGGTGTCCATATTACAACATAAAGAAAAATTATGCTCTTGGGAGGTTAGGCATGGTTGTTTGAGATGTTGTTCTTGATAATGCTAAAATATTACTATAGGTCCTAAGTCTTGATGATGCAAATTATTGTTTTTATTCATTTTCCCATCCATGCACTAAAACTATTTTTTGTGGTTCTCCATAACGCATGCGTATTTTGCTTCTCTAAAATGTGTGCACATTTTTCTTCTCCAAAATGCATTTGCGTTTTGCTTCTCCATAACGCATGCTTGTTTTGCTTCTCCATAACGCGTACGCATTTTGTAACTATAAAATGCATGCTCGTTTTTCCTAGCCTAACTTAGGTGTCATATGAGATGTCAGGCTCGAGATTAACCAAACCAAGCATTACATAATGTGAGCGTGTTGTGTTTTTATGTATCATGAATGTGATTCCAAAAACTAGGATTGCATCTAAAAGGTCCCTCAACTTCTGGTACACACCCTAACTCTTTTATTGATGATAAAGATTTTAATACCATCATTTCACTATCCACACAAATGAACTCTATTTTACGCAATCCTGCCTCTTCACACAGAATGTAAATTCTGACACATAGGATATTTCACTCAATTTCTTAATCCCTACTCACCTTTTGGGCTATAACTACTTCTTAGTACCAAAACCCTTAACATACTCTCTCCAAATCCGCCCCATATTCTACAGTTATCGAGGATGCTTCTAGCCCTTATGTTACTGATTTTCAATGATCTTTATTTGGTTCCTCTCATTAATCCACATCATTCTCAATAGCAATCTAATAAGGAATTTGCATCTCATTTTCCCAATGGGTTAGCCTTTCACACAGTTTCTTGTACTTATTTTCATTTTCCAATAATCAACGATGCATCCTCTAAGTTCCTGAGGTTCCATTTGACTAATATTCCGTGAATATTCCAAAATAATTTTGACTTTGGGTCCTCTTACGGTTTCATTTGACTAAATATTCCAAAATAATTTTAACTTGGGTCCTTCTATTAACCCTTGCCCATATTTCTTCAATTTTTTCAAATGGATTAATTAGCAATTGTCTTCCCCATTATTCCATTAAGCGTATTCCACCTTCAATTTTCCTTCATCAATTTTATAGAAGTTACATCAAAGCCTTTTGAAAAATCCATCTTAGAGGCATTATAAGAAATCTTGCCTAAAATATTACATGTACCAATCTTACCGTATGTTCATTTGGGAAATATATATCCTTCCTCACATGTTCCATCACTATATCAAGTTTTTCAAAAAAAATCAATATCCTATACAAATATGCCTTTTGATTATAGTTATCATAACATTAGATTAACTTTTTTATAACTTTTTCACGTATCTCCTACATGATCCATTCAAAACTCTCTGCATCCATAATCTTTTTAACCCCAACTTTATTTAACTCAACAAAGTACACAACACAAATTTTGAGAACTACCATAAGTTAACTCAAATGGACTGCACATGGACTTCTACCCATGCATTTATTCACTAAATTATTGTAGCCAAAGTTTCCGTTTACCTACAAACAGATCTCATTGACTTGGTTTGTCTTTAATCAAAATTTTCAACAAATATTCTTTACCTTGATTAAACACCTTTCTCTAACCATTTATCGACATATATGTTTATATCAATTGACAAAGAATAAATTAAATATTTACTTCGTATAAAAAACAACTAACATTAAAAACCAAATTAAATGTATTGTTATGGTGGGTTTAAGGGGATACGAGGGGAGGGTTTATAATTTGTTTTAATTATTTTTTAATGTAATGTTGTGGGGTGTTTTAATTATATATTGTTTTTAATGTAATGTTTGGGGTAAGGGGTTAGAGTTTAATTTTTTATTGTAATTTTGGGTGGATTAGGGGGTTTAGGAAGGATAGATGCTATTAAGTAGCTTTAAAAAAATATTAAAAACAATCAAAACTACAAATCTTTGGATAGGGGGATAATGTAGAGCCTCCTCTCTTAAAAGTGTTAGAATCTTCTATGGAACCTTCTCTTTCTTAACCATAAAATAATCAATGGCAACTTAATAAAACCATAAAACTATCATTGCCAAATTAACTATAAAACTAACCAATATATTAAAAATGGAAAAAGAACTAACCTTGAAATTGTTAGTAAATTTCTCGTGATGAATAATAGGAAACTAAATGGTTTATATAGTTTATATTAGGTTTAACATTACTTGTTTTACGAATGTAGGATTAAAAGAAAATGTACATGTGGTGGGGATTTCTCCCCTGCTACGTGCAAAAGCACCTACCTTAGATGAATCGGATCATAAGGTAGAGTTCATGGTGTGAGGGATTTCTCAACCTTGACTTGCAACAATAAGAAGTAACAATAACAACAATATTTTTTATGATTTTTTATATATTTTATCTAACTAATGAAAAAATAATAACAAGCATACCTTTCAGTAACATTGGCCACTACAGTCGTTTGAGGAAATGGTCCACCTACTTCACGGTCTAATTCTCTAGTCATCTCCACTAGTAGTTGTCAAAATAGGGGGAATGGATCCAAGTGGGTATGGAGCAAGCTCAACAAACATTGTGGGAATGATATGGCAAAATATGGGAATAATGGAGAAAAGTAATGTCATGCAATCTTTGTGGGGATACCTTCACAATGTATTTATAGGATGATCCAAGGTTTTCTGACCCATGGTATTTTATTGTGCATGGAATTTATCTATGGTTTTTGACCCATTCTCATTTTAGGGTTTTTGGTCCTCTTTAGAGAGAGTGGGGATAAATCACAATAAATGATCAACTTAACTGTATTTATGGGGGGAGAAAAAATAATGTTTTGTACCATATTTGGTGGGATTTTAGTTGTGAAGGTCAAAATGAAGGAAATATTGGTGGGATAATGATGTAGAATTATGGTTTGAACCATAGAGAGCTAGGTGAACAAATTTTGGTGTTAACATATTGTGCCCTGATGTGTGAGGGAAGGAGCTCATCGTAAGGTCGATAGACATCATAGGATCAAGGGAGAAATGGTGACAATGGTGGAGAGACAAGAGAGGACCCCAGAGGAGTGGAGTCTCCTCATTCGAACTGCACTAACTTTTGGTTTGTATTTCTTCTCAAAATTGGATGAGGTACATATAATATCATACATGTATATGGACAAGGTGGGAATACCCATGCTTATAACAATGTCTCAATATAAAAATGGGGATCAAGGCTCAAATAATGGGAGTTGATCAATACAAATATACAACTGGTAGTACATAATGGTGGCCTCAATGGGAGGATGGATAAAAATATTGATCTGAAGAATTGGTACATAGGAACAATGACATTCTCACATAATGCAATATCACAACAATTGATGCTCTACTGAATCTGGAGGTGTACACAATTGAATGGACTCAATGAATGAGAGTTAGAATCTCTTTGGTACAATAAGTGATATCAAGTACTTGAGATACACGGAAGCATGACACTGAGGGGATTCCGAACACTGTCACCAATGCAACCCAAAAATCACAAGGGACATGAAACTGTATGGGTCCCATAATAGACTCACTAATGTGCTAGGGTTAGGTAACAACCAGGTTCTTCAACTAGATAATCATAGGAACCAATACCCTGTACGAATCTCAATGGTGCGATGATGGACTTGAAGTCGAGCACATGAGACACAACCAATCTTGAAAGGAACTAAAGACTCTTTCCAAGTGGTCCAAGGAACTCATCAATTAGGTGGATGAAACTAGGATATATGGACCTCTGGGTATATCTTATGGAGTAGGTGTGTTGATGTTGATGGAGGGAGACCTGCAACTAACAAGGAAATGAGGCTTCCTTGATAGAAGCGTGAGGGGGACAATAAGAGATATGGAACAATAAGAGGATTGGGACGTTGAATGGGGAACAAAGGCAGGGGAGTACGGGGGACGCAAACTTCATTTGTTCGGAGTATGATGCTAGGGATCACCTGGAAGCAAATGATACAGAATCATGGGAAAGGGATCATATTTTTGAAATTGAGGAGATAACTACAATGGGAAATACTTGGGGAAGTAATTGGAATAGTGATATTGAGGGGATTTAAGGGAGACCCATCCTAGAGTAATCTGAACAAAGGTGACCCAATGGGGGAATGCTACCATAATGTGAGACCACATGTAATATGTGGGGGAACCTAAACGCACAATTTGGGCCTTCTTCATAGTTTAAGGAGCACGAATAAAGGATAGAAGTATGCTCAATATTATACCATCTCATGGATTTTTGTCGAGCCCGAGAAGGTAATTGATCGATGGTGTTTTCATGTTTTGATAGTTTTAAAACATGAAGAAGATTCCAGTTGTTCTATTTTTCATACAGTAGTCTCCTAAGCCCAAAAAGGGATAAAAGTGTACAAAGGAGAGATCTCCCAACCGAAAGGGGCATAGAGACTAATTTTCCATAGGTATTCCAACCAGGTCGAAAAAGGTTAAAACTATACTGATTGGACGATCATTCAAATAATTTTACTTGCATGAATGAAACCAAGTTTGCTCGGTGATATTTTCTTTATGAGAGGGATCGAAAAGAGCTTAAATACAATCCTTAAATGAGTTCTTTTGTATAGTACGACCCCAATGTCTGACAAAGCATAACATGATACAAAGGGAAATGTTCCTAGCTGGAAGGTGCCAGGGTTGTCCTTTTCTTTTAAATAGTCTATGTAGTCCGAAAAAGGAGATAAACGAAGCCACATATACGCCTTTTCAAATAATTTAACGAGCATGAAAGGAAGCAAGCATGCTCGACAATCTTTTCATTCTGTTAGGAGTATGATAAGAGCTTAATAGACAATCTCTAATGGTCATTCAAGCAAGGAGGAAGTGATTGGTGTACCTAAAAGGGTGATGTTGTGCACATGGTTAATATGAATAATAGTGGAACACTTGTGGGGCATCCTTGCGGGGTAGTGAATGGTGATAAAATAAGGCCAAGTTTAAAGTATGGATGGAGAAGATGGCTGATGAAAATGCCAATGCATACAGGGTTTTATTTGTGTGGTGGCACGTAAATCGTGGTAACTCCTAGAAATGAACCAAAAAAAGTAGGGATGGAGGCGGTCTAATAGGTTGTTTCTTCACCTGAGAGCTATTTTCATAGTGGCGTAAGATTCCTATGCTCATAGAGGACTATCGATACTTGAGCATGGACTACCGGGGAGATATGGAAATGCCTCGAACTCCAGGATAGGTCTGGGGACCTGACGGTACATATACATAATGCTTTGTGGTTGCATTCATATATAGTTTACTAGCATAGTGGTAGCTAAATAATGTTTGTGATAGATAATGATGGCACACTCTCTGCATGTTGCAGATATGGGACCGCACCCTCCAGCGAGGTACGAGTGATGTAGGGGAGGGGTGGAGGGGTTAGATCCACCCGCTCATGGGAAGAGGAGGCGGTGGAGTGCAACATTGGACTCATTGCGGCTGGACGTGGAGAGGTTGTTGGACGGGGTCACCGACTCATGGTAAAAAAGATGCAAAACAAGAAATACGAACTATGATACAAGGGTATGCATGGTGAGCGACTTCAAGCATAGAACCTCTTGAGGTAGAGCCCATTGCGGGGATTCTGCAAGTGGCAACCATCAAAGTCAGAAAGGAGATATGCCCCTTGTCGAGACATCGATGGATGACATAAGGGCCATACCACATGGATTCGAACTTCCCTTTTCCATTCTTATCATGGGTTTGGTCATAAATGAGGACTAGGTCCCCCTTGTTAAAGGTGATCGGGTGGACGTGGGAGTCATAGTGGGAATTCAATAGAGTCTTAGGCACTTTGATCATTTGGAGAGCAGCATGATGCTCCTCATCGATTTGTTCAAACATAAGTAGGAATTTTTCTAACGATGAAGTATATGGTAGAAGTTCGATGACAAGTCGGAGTGACGAATTTTAGCATTCAATGGGAAGAACCGATTCCACAACATGGACTAAAATCGGTGGTGGTCTTAGGGATCTTTCTATCATCATGAAAGTGGTTCCAGGATAGATCAGGGGGATGTTCCGCGGTCGAGGAGGGCGAAGGACTACTAGAGGTATAGATCACGTAAATGGTATTATTGGTGTGTGAGGAAGAGGCCAAAGGGTGGATCTTGTCACAGATAGTGATGTCAGACTCACATGAGTGCTTGTGAAGGTCACTGAGGAGTGATCGGTACTTGGGAAAGTTTGGGTAGTGGTGTGAATAATGAACATAAGCCACAAACTACACATGGTTGGTTGGTTTGGAGCGATTTGTTCTTAACCACATGTATGGTTTGTAAGTTGACAACTGGAGCATCATCAGTCTTGACTATAGTGCGCATGTTGGTGCAAAGGATAGGAAAATTGGGACAATTCTTTGTCGCATGACCTTGGACATCGCATAAAACACATGTAGGAGGAGGATGTGGTTCTGTCATCATTTTGGGTGTCTTTCCCTGAGTCTTCATGGAGGGAGAGGGGGCAGTAGTAGAGACATAAGAAGCCATTTATGTACCAAGAGGTGGGAGTGACATTGTCTAAATAGGTTGGATGGGAGTCAAAAAAATATGGGGAATTGGGGGAGGGGTAGGTGGATCTAGGTACCACATAGGAATACCCAAATTGAAGTTAGAAAGGTTGAGAGTAACCATGATTGGCTTACTCACGATGCCAAAGGATGGAAAAAGGAAGGGAATCGTGTGTACAGGGAGGTTGAGGTTGCTACTGAGGTTGCAAGGAGGTCGGAACGTTACTATATGTGATAGTGCACAAATCATATATATCAGTCGGAGAAGGAGGAGGTGGTAAGGACAAAAAGGTGGTCGTCAAAGGAGCATTGGAAAATAATCTTGGTCCAACGATAGAAAAGGAAGGTAAGGACACGATGTTGATGGTAGTTTCGATAGTAGGGAGGATGTGTTTCGGTGTAGCTAGTCTCTTTGGATCATAATATGCCAGTTGGTTGATGGTCATGATATTCCCATCATGGGGGGAAATCAAGAGTCAAAATATGGTAGAGGAAACAACTTGCATTGGATACATATAACTATGTCCAAGGAGGAGGTTGTAATCAAGTTGGAAGTTGAAAACCTCAATGTCAATCAACATAGTTTTGGTGGATAACTTCAACAGAGACATTCATGAGATGCCCTGGGGTTGACCAACATGACCATCATAGGCGCGAAGGGTGGTGGAGGAAGGTTGAAGGGTTTGGGATCCATATTTCTGCCAAAAAAGGTTGAAATAACATAGGTAGATGGCCCCTCATCTATGATGCATCAATGAATGACCAAATTATGAATCCTGACCAGAACTTGGAAGGAAACAGATGATGGTATCCAAGGTTCTACTTGATCCAAGTCATAAGTGATCAACCAAGAATAAGAGGGATCAATAGCACCTAATGTGGATAACAACGCTTTGCATTGCGAAGGACAAGTTTTGATAACCTCCATAGTGGAAATAACTGAGGGATACTGGGTCAAGTCGTTGACTATACTGTAGTTAAGTACGATTATGGTAGTCGTATTTTCAGTGACGCGATGCAAAGAGAACCACAAGACTTTGGAAGCCTCGTCCATGGGGGTTCTCAGAAAATGTAAAGACAAATCAAGAGCAAGTAATGTCACAGATTGATTAACGGTTTACATGGTGGAGCTATATTGGTTTTTTCGAGTCTATAAGTTGAGATCAGATGATAACGCCATAAGGTGATGGACACCAAGATCAGTGGGTTGACCCACTGAAGTGGTTGTGTTATTTTGTGGTACCAAGGGTTGAGTTGCAATAATTCATTAATTTGGTAACAGATTCTGTAACACCGTAGGCATAGGACCCAGTGGTGTTGGGTTTGGCTGGGCCATAGCAGCCATGTTGGGTTCACGTTGATTATCGGTTTGGAATAAATGGAGGACTCAATTCATATGAGTACACTGATGTGTATAATGGTCATAACTGTTACAAATGGCACATAGATGGTTAGTCCACAAATGAGGGTTCATCCCAGGTGTAGGTGGATGTTAGGGATTATGTACAGGGGTATTGGATCTTATGTTGTTCAAATGGTTAGGTACTTGTCCACCTCCTTGAGGTTGGTTGTTTCCTTGGTTCATACCTTGCTTTCATCTACCCTTCCGTTGTTGGTTATTAGGGGCAGGTTAATTAGGGAGTTTCTATTGAGCGTAGACCTGTCCTTAAGGAGCAAGAGGATTTGGGGCTGGAGCAGGTGTAGGTTGCATAGGTGGTGGGTAATAGGCAGGAGCAACTGGAGGGGCTGAAAAACCTATCGTCTGGCCATTACACGCATGTTCCAAGCAATTCAATCTGTGAACATGAGGGACTAGTGTGAGAGACACATAGGAAGGTGTGGCTCCATACTTATCCATTATGTGTGAAGAATCAAAGGCATAAGCTGGTTGGGAAACACTAGGGGTGGTACCAGAATGAGGTGGAATCGAAGGAGAGGTCATGTATAAGTGAGGATGTTGAGAAATTGACCCAATGATTCCATCAACATCATGGGATTCCCTCAGCATATCTTGACATGAGGAGCTAGCACATGGAGCATTAGGTATAATAGTATGGATAACTTTATTGGCATAGATGACATCAAATATTGTGCCTTCAAGATGGCTTCCTCCTCGGTTTGTGGGAGCTTAGATGTAATGTCCTTGGAAATGGGGGGAGTAAGGTTTTAAGAAACCAATATAGGAAAATCCTATCATCTAACTGGATTTTACACAAGCTAGGGTGACGAAACCACTCATGGATATGATCCATGATATGGGTAGTTGTTTTTTTTATACAGGGTAATAAAATTTCCACACCCTCATCATAACGAATGAGTAACTACAAGTACTAGAGAAACATCAAGGCTAACAAGGAAAAGTCTGGGTAGGTGGCATGAGGCATTTCAATGTACCATTTGGTCATGACACCATTGAGTGTGCGTTAGAATATCTGCAATCAGATAGAATCATCCACTATGCGGTTAGATGAACACCATAAGTGGAATGACATAATGTGGTTTTGGGGGTCTTATCCCACATTTCCTTCAAGCTTAAGGATGTCTGAAGGGAGCTTGGTAGGCATGGGAGGAAATAATGGGTTGTAATGAATGGGGTCATTTGTCAACCATCCCAAATCAGGCAGGTTGAGACTAGCCATGAATGGTAGACAAGAACTAATATTGGATGGGGAAGAGCCAACAATGGTGTCATCGCCAATAGGAATGTAGTTCCTGTGGGTTAGTGGGGGTGGGTAAAGATGACTTACAAAAATGGGAGTAGTCATTGGGATGGTAGGAATAGACAAAATGGAAGCAGAAGGGTCAATGACCCCATGCATGAATGGTGGTATGGTAGGAACCATGGTGGCTGGAGTGGGGCCACCACTAGTGGGTAGCGGACTAGCAGTAGTGTGTGGAGTGTAAAGGGGCCCACTAGGAATAGAACCTGTAGGTCCAGCAGAAGGGACACCAGGAATGATGGTTGGAACAGATACAATGTTACTATCAACTGCCTCCCCTAAAAGTGGTTAGGAGATGCACCATCCATGGGGATAGATGGGGTAGTGAACAAGGTAGGATTGGATTCATAGGAATTCAAATCATAATTAGAGGCAGTATATGGATCTGAAGATGGTGAATGACATTGAATAGGGATCTGACAGCAATGGTTCAAGGAACCGAACTAAGGGGTACTCCCCCTAAGTCTATGTGAGTAGCATGGTGGACCAATGATGACATGGTCATGGTGTGCTGTGTAATGAATGTAGGCGTAAGAGTGTCAATGTCACATACCCCAAATTTGAAAAAACATTTTATGTTTTAGGAGACATTATGTTATAATTTTATTATAAATTTTATAATTAATGACCAAGTGGGGTCAAGGATAATTGCATGTAATTGTTGAATATTTTTTAATCAATAAATGAAAGATGAGACAACAACTTAAGGAGGCTGTTAAATGAGTGTTTGACTAGTCACTTGGTGTAATAAGATGGGTTGAGAGTAGATTGACACTTGGTAGCATCCTTAAACTACTTCTAGCTGTTGCAGGAGGCAACTTCCCTATTTTTGTGGTCATGTTCCCAAATAAAGTGGAACAAGAGCAGGTGGCTCACTAAGTGAAAACTGACCCGAAAGACCTAGGCATGCTAATAAAAATTCCCATTGAATTCAGCCGAGGCTACTCATTCTTTACTTGTGAAAATTCCGAGTGAATTTAGTGCACAAGAAAATTCGATGGAGGGGACTAGCAAAAGTTTTCTATGAGTGAAAAGTGTTGAAGTTCTGAACTAATGAAGCAAATTTTAAGCTAAGTTCATATTGCTACAAGCAGAACAAATTACTGCTGAGTACTCAGTAGAGTTGCAGAGGTTTGCTAAACCGGTTTTTTCACCCAGTGCTTTCATCCAGGTGGACCAGTAGACAGGCTTGGGGGTCCTGAGGTTTGCAGTTCAACTATCTCTAGGATTTGGTTGGGAGGAACAGGCTCCTTAAGTTGTTGTCTCCTCTGCTACATTTCCAGGTTCTACATGTTCTTTCTAATTTCTCTATGCATACTTAGGATAAAGAAGGAATAAATTTAGGAAATCATATGTTATGTTTCTAATCATCTGTTATTACAATTATTGAATGAAATCTTTTACTTTGAAGAGATAGACAAATTTTGGATTAGATATCGATTAGGATAAATGATTAGAGTTATTTCAAATTTTACTGATGGATAAAAAATACCTAACCATATTTTTCCACACCTTCAATAAGGTAGTACTCTACTATAGTAGGTTAGATTAGATTCTGATGGTTAAATCAGATGAAGAATTCAAGATTAGGTTTATTACTTTTTACAGATTCTTTGTAAGAATGTTTAGGAGTGCCTTAGTTAGAATGCAGTTGTTAAAGAAGCTCGACAATGAACTATTTCCAAATCTTAAAAAAAATATAAAAAATATACACAGTCTATGCGCTTATTTACAGAGTAAATAAATTATTTGCTATAAGCCTAATTATTATAAATATACATAGTAATTAAAAAAATTATAAGAACAGAAAAATAAATAAGCAGGAATAACTTAAAGAAAATAGTAAAATGAGGGCTAGTAATAACTTAGATAATTTCATTACTAATCTAAGTAAGAATCAAACTTTAAATTCATTACAATTAAATATTAAACTGTGTAACGATTTAAAATTAGTAAAATTCTACAAAACCCTAATTTGGAAAAACTGTCAAATATGACCTTCATTTCCTTCTCCTTTTCCAGAAGAGGGTTAATACAGTTTTACTCATAATTACTTGAAGCATAAATTCTACATTTATACAAATACAAATTATCTATTTTATAAACACAAAGAATTAAATAAACTTTTCACCGAAACAGTATTAAACTGTTTGTCAAATAATAAACTAATACTATCTAAGTAAATACCTTTAAAATTTTCCAACCCAAGTACACAGTAAAAACTCAGGTTGTACTAGTCAACCCTTCCTTTAGTTATTTCCTGGAATAATTGTTTTTACTGACAGAAAAACTCAAACTCTGTTTTACAAATCAACATTCTGAACATTCTTTTTCTTTTAAACAAAATCGAAAATTATGGACATAAACGACAATTAAAACCCTATATTAATGTCTAAATAAAATACATTTTATTTTATCAATGTAAACATCGTAGAGTCAAAATATTGCAAAATGTATTAAAATAATGCAAGGCCTTTTCAAAAATAAAATGTCTTTATCATTTATCAGTCTTAACCACCCATTGATCAAGCATTACGGCTAACATTAAACAAGTCAACTATTTAAAAACCCTAACTTAATTTATAAATAAAACCACTGCAGTTTCCAATTAGGTTATGGCCTAATGGCTTGTTTCCAACAAAAGTCATGGCTTAAAATCCTGTCCAAAAATATTTCCTGTAAATCAAGCTATGACCCTTAAGGCCTCATAAGAATGTCATCAAGCTACGACCACAAATGATTCATAATTTTCTCTTCAAAACATTTCAGTCTCGGCCACATGGCCTTTCAAAAACAAACAAAATATTTTATAACCAAAACTGGAGTCGCATATTGGTTGAACTGTAACAACCAAACCCCATACACCCATCGCAGGAGGAACCTCAGGTATGAGACCGAGGCTTACCAGGTTGGACACGAAGTGTGGAGTCTTTCGGTGGCTTCCAGCACACAACAGCCAAACCGGAAGCATGCACAAGTTAAACCATTTAGGCGTTTAGCTCTTTCTTAATTCAAATAACGAAGACAATAAAAACTTTGAAACAATACAGAAGGTTTTAAAACTTAAAAGAAATTATACCTGTAGAGTTTGATCTCGGCCACGCAAATGGTGATTTAAACACAACCCTAGCCACTAGATGGATTAGTCCCGAGCAAATGAGGAGAGCTTTTGTCAAGGAAATCTCAACGAGAATGTTCAAATCAAAAGCCAAGGTCACGACACGATGAACCAGAAATCGATCCCACACTATAGAGTTCACAACTGAACAAAAGCACAAAGGTAAGCCCTCGCAGAGGCAAAGAAATGGCGTCAAATGCCTCACACATAGAGTAAAGCGAAGGCGATGAAGAACTCACACATAGAATAAATTTACAGGTAGAGATAAGGAGTGGCATCAAGGCCTATGCGGGCCCCTCTCCAATTCAGTAGTAAAAAGATAGATCAAATGCAGAATTTTAGGGTTTTAAGAGAGTTATATGGTGAACCTCCAAAGTCAAAAACCCTAACCATTAAGCATCGACCATGTGGAGTTCAATACGTTTTGGAATTGTGGGTCTAGCTCTATAGTTTTCAAGAGTCTTGGAGTATCCTACAAGTAAAAAGAATTTACATAAAAACTTGGTTATAAACCATTTCAACAAGAGAATAACATCTCTATATTATAAGATGCATATTATAATCTTGAAGGAAAATGATATTGGTGGTAGTCTTCACATAAACAAGGGCTTACAACTATGTATTATGAATCATGTAATTGGTAATAACTTATGCAAAAGAATTATTTAACCCTGTTAACATTATAAACAAACACCTTGTGATAAACTACAGGACTTGTTAAAATACCTTGTAGAAAACCTATGATAATACATTGGTTAAAAATACTTATATGTGTAAGATTGGAAATATAGAAAGATTCATACCATGATTCTTAGTATGAGTATTATAACTTAGTTTTGTTATAGGGTAATAATTTTTACATCATATCTCCTTGTGAGATGAAGGTCATGCGAAGGCTAGGTTGGATAGATTTTGTAGGAAATGATCTCTCATTCCTTACACAAAGTAGTAATATTATTCTTTAACGATATAACGTTCATATTATTATATGTCTACCTAGTAAATACTTAAGTAGTTAGTAGGTTGTCTTCTGCACTAAATCTTTAGTTCCATGTGTGAATGTCAATCATTATACCTTATAACTATACCTATATTTAGGTTTTCCTAGTTACATAACATTTGAATATTGTTGAGACAAATACATATGAACTATAATTGGTAACAAGTAATAAGGTATCAAATGACCTGGTATACAAAATTATCTTTCTCTAGAATTGTATATAGGACTTAAACTGATAATAAATAAATGAAAGTTTGATGAACAAGTTATAGTCGAAGCAAGGTAGAAGAACAACTAGATTTATGTTCAGATTCTCCAAATACTTATGCTTATAAGAAATTAAATAAAACGTAAATATACAGTTTCAATGATACCTCCTTTATTTTGATCAAAGTTGTAAATTAAACAAATGTACTAGCATTTTTACTTATGCTAATTGAGATAATTAATCTAGATCTGGAACTGGTTACAAAACGTCTTACCTGTAAAAAGACCTGTTAAAGAAGCATCACTTCACTGCATTAGCTAAAAATATAAGTAAGCCTCGGAGTTAACTGAATTTCCTTCATATTCACAAACAGTAAAACAAACTTTATCACTTAGTAATTAAACAGATGTTTCAGTTCATGTTATTCTAAATCATAACCTACTAAATCAAATCTTCAATAATGATTTATGAAAGCAAATATTTAAGTATGCAGATCTAGAATTTAATAAAGGATTTAGTTCTAGTTTAAACCTTATCATGTTAACTGTTAACAGTTAAATGTCCCTTAGAAGTGACGATTGTAAACATTTGATTTCATAGGAAAAATTTAATTTTTTATGAAATTTTGGAGTATTACAGTCAAACACGGGCTCAAGAAACAACTACAACTGAGTGTGTAGAAGGAGAGCGAACAAATGGTGGCTCACAGGCCAAAAATCAAGCTCTAAAACTAAACTGCAATAACATGTTACAGCAGGCAAGTCTACAACAAAGTGGCCAAAAATCCAACAAGCTGCACTACCTAGAGACAAAATGACGCACTATCCTATGGGGTATAATTGCAAGCAAACTCCTACCTACAAGATGGAATCCCCTTACAAATTGTATTCTCTGTAGTGTGATGAAATCCCATTCACCCAATAAGAAATGAAAGAACAATAGGCTAAGAGAATCCCACTACTAAGAGGAATCTTGGATACAAGAGCCCTATATAGAATGGAAACTAGGATAGCTTGATCATGACACGTCCGGAGTGGTTTCCTGGCACTTCAACCCTTTGGTCCTTGACACTTGTATACTCTGGCATGCACGAGGAGGAATATGAAGGTTAGCCTTTGGTGCAGAATGGAGTGGGGTATTCCACCCTAAATTCTAGAACCCCTTTGTTGTGGCTTACTCTTGCAGAATGAGGGGACCTCCGACAGACCGACCGTGATCGTGTAAAAACGTACTAGAGGATTTTGGTACCCTAATTGACAAAAACTATGTCTCAAATGTAAGTGACAAAGGGGTGATATTTGGATTCCTATCCCCAATGTCCTAACTTAACTACAAGATTTTTTTGGTCCTCAAATGAGGTTACAATGTTGGTTGTGTTAAGTTAATTGTTAGGCTATCTTGGGGTCATGAACCAAGCAGTTTACTTTAGGGTGGGAGATGTGTACACAAGTGATGTGTAATGTATAGACCCCAACAATCTCACGATAGAGGTGAAAATGCAAATAAATAACAGTAAATGACAATAAATATCTTGCAAAATAAATCATTCTTCTAGAAAATAAAATGTGATAAGTAAATGAGCACATAAGGAACTGATTAGGTTGTAGGAAACACATAGGCAGTCTCAACTACAAATATCAACTAAAGGGGCTCACATACAAGGAAAATCAGACCCCAAAACAAACCAGGGGGTTGTATTGGATCATATATGGATAGAAATTGGTCTGGAAGGGGTAAAATACAGACATGGGGTCTAGTAAAAGGGGCTCAAACATCGAAAAGGACTGAAAAACTGCATGCCGCACTTGTCGATGAAACAAGTGCAGTCTGGGTCGCACAAAACTATAAAAAAATCGTGATCAGGACATAAAATCAACAGAAAGGCTCATGACGCATGAAACAGGGGTTTATGCATGACAGGTTGCACAAAAAAGGGTCATAGTAGGGACCCAGGTCGCTGTAGGATCCTGGACAAGTTCGATTTGGAGTTTTGGTCCAGGTCACACTTATCGTGGAAGAAGGCATGACCTAGGTCACGCTTATCGGGGAAAGAAGTGCAACCTGGTCATAGATTTCTTCCAAATAAGTGCGATCTAGATGTAAGTAAGGATTTTTTCCAAAAAGGATGTCGAGTTGGGTCGAGGAGAAGGCACTAAGGAAAACCTGGTTCAGATCTACCACAACGGGGTCATATCTTTTATGGATGAAGGTACCTAAGTATAACAAACCAGTAGAAACACTTTCAAAAGCAAATATCCAAAGGGATCGACCGAGTGGAGTCGCCAAAACTATAGTGGGGATTTCTCCCCTACTACGTGTAAAAACACCTACCCTATATCAACCGAATCATAGGGTCGAATTCATGGTGTAAGGGATTTCTCAACCTCGACTTGAAACAATAAGCAATAACAATAACAACAATATTTTTTATGATTTTTCTAATATTTTATCTAACTAATGAAAAAACAATAACAAGCATACCTTTTAGTAACATGGGCCACTGTAGCCGTTTGAGAAAATGGTCCACCGGCTCCACGTTCTGGTTCTCTAGTTGTCTCCACTAGTGGCTGTAAAAATAGGGGAAATGGATGCAAGTGGGTATGGAGCAAGATCAACATATATCGTGGGAATGATATGGAAAAATATGGGAATAATGGAGAAAAGTAATTCCATGTAATCTATGTGGGGAGACCTTCACAATGTATTTATAGAATGATCCAAGGTTTTCTGACCAATGGCATTTTATTGTGCATGGTATTTATCTATGGTTTATGACCCATTCTCATTTTAGGGTATTTTGGTCATTTTTGGAGAGAGTGGGGATAAATCACAATAAATGCTCAACTTCCTTGTATTTATGGGGGAAGAAATAATAATGTTTTGGACAATATTTGGTGGGATCTTAGTTGTGAAGGTCAAAATGTAGGAAATAATTGTGGGATAATGATGTATAATTATGGTTTGGAACATAGAGATCCAGGTGAACATATTTTTGTGTTAACAATAAATAACCATTACTTTATTACAAATTGCATATAACATATTTTACACAAAATTTCATTAGTTTTATATGTCTGGATATAGTAATATGTAATTAATTAATACATTATTTAAATTTTTTTAATATCGGGTGAATCCATGAAGATGGGTGTCTATTTTGAGGGGTCTTATGAGAAAATAAATTTGATTTTTTCATGTTTTTCAACTTTGGGTGAACGAAAGTGATATTTTCGTTTAGAATTTCACTTTCAAGTAAAAACAAAAATTTTAGAGATTTATGTTAGCTTTCTATTCATAATTTTTTGAATTTTTTTTATTGAGATTTGGTATGTCGTTTCAGAAAATGTTTGGTAGTGTATCCTTATGAAATGAAAGGACTAAAAAATAGTCATGTTTGGTTGCGCCCGTAAAATCATTGTTAAAGTCATGTTTTTCAAAAAACAAATATGCTACGACAATCTACACATAATATACTATTGCGATGACTATAACTTTGTAACCAATGGATCTATATACTAATTATAATATTTTTTTGAATTCGATCAATGGGAAAACCTTGTCGGTTTTAAACATGTTTTTGGTTGCGCCACTTTTCTCTCAATTGACCATAAAACTTAAAAGTCTACGAATTCCCTTTTGAAGTAGACACTCCAGTTAAGTGCACCATATTTGTTTCAATTTTTTTGGTGGTGTATTTTTAAATTTATATATTTTTCATTTCATCGCATTTTGAAAGAGATGAAACTAAACTCGACACATGTTAAGAAACAAAAATAAATAAAAATATTGGATCTCACCTATACACAACAAAATCTATACTTACGAAAAGTAGATTTAATAATGAAACTAAAGGTATCAAGTATGAGAATCGATTTGTAGTGTAAGGCATCCATTTTACCTTCCGAAATGGAGAAACCTGAAAACTGTGTAGGTTACAGGTTTCAGAGGTTATTTGGCCGAATAGTTATTCAGCCGAACAATTATTCAGCCGAATAATTATTTGGCTGAACAATGTTTTTCCATAATGGAGACGTTACAAATAAGGTTGTTCGGCCGAAAAACTAAGTGCAAAAAAAAATTCGTTAGCCAGAAAAAGTAATCGTATAAATAAAACGAAAGAGCCTCATTATCTTCGCACCTCTTCATTTCTTATAAGTAAAACGAAAGAGCCTCATTATTTCACACCTCTTCATTTCGTATAAGTAAAACGAAAGAGCCTCATTATTTTCTCACCTCTTCATTTCGTATAAATAAAAGTATTTTTGAAGGAGTTTTCAGAGGAGATTTCTTTTTCCAAAAGGTTTTTAGAAGGTATTTTTCCTCTTATTTGTAATCCAGGGGTACATTCAAAGAGGTTTTTCCCAAGGCATTTTTTCCAAAGATTTTGTGTTCTAAAGTAATTTTGGAAAGAAGTTATTTCTTTGCAAGAAGTTTTTTCATAAAGTATTTTTCCAAAGTAGGTTATTTGTTTGCAATGGGTTTTTTTCCAAATAGTTGTTTTTTTTTTCAAAAAGTTTTTTTTCCAAGGTATTTTTGAAAAGTAGGTTCTTTGCAATGGGTCTTTTCCAAAGAGTTTATTTGCAAAGTATTTTTGCAAATGAGTTTTTTTTTCCAAAATATTTATATAAGTTGTTTTTCAAATAAAGTTTTTTTTCAAAGAGTTTTTTTTTCCCAATTCTTTTTCAAAGAAGATTTCTTTACAAGGTGTTGTTATTTTTTTCCAAGGGTTTTTCAAAAGGAGATTAAGCAATCATAGGCAATAAAATAAACCGTAAAAAAAAGGTGATTTTAAACATGATGACGATGTTAATAGGGAAAAAAAACTCAGAAATACAGCCAAAAGAGCAAGGGTTGCAGAAACGAAAGAAATAAATGAAGATATAAGAACATATTTACATGACAATGTTTATGAAATGGAAATTGAAAATAGGTTACAAGAAGAACAAATGGAAGTTGAAGAGACCATTGTTGATGTAAATAGTGATTTACATGTTAATGTTGATGAAGTCAATATTGAAGATCAAAACCAAGATCCAAAAATTGGACCTAGTATGTATATATCATGTATTTTCGAAATTCATTTTTTATAATGATTTGTATTTTTGGACATATGTTAAATTTAATTTAATTTGATGTATAGGTACTTTCACCATTGATGATGAAATGTTAGAAGACATTGATTGCGACAAATATGGAGAAAAATTACCCATACATGTTGCACGATATCCTGCTACAAAAATTTATGATGATATTCTCAAGGATTGTTCAATAGGAGGACAAGCATAAATTTTGAGATGTTTATTGGTGTCTAAGAAGTTAGAAGGTGCTACGTCATTATTGGGTATTCACAAGGCGACAAAAGAGTCGAAACTGAAACATAATGTGATAGAAAATATAGGTGATGCAATAAAAAAATTTGGAAAATCCAGAAAGAAAGATACCAGTGATGCACATTGAGCAATTCAGACATCAATTGTTTCAGGTAGTACTAGACAAAAACGTTTGACAACACAATTAGCACAAGAAATTAGAACCTCAAGAAAGACATTATACAAACATAGCAAATTCAGAATGCAAATAGATGAAAATAATGAACTTGCTTGCTAGGAAATTATTTGTAGACAACCTTACAAAGATAGAATGGGAGAAGGTGTTAAATATATTGTACATAAATATTGGTTGGAACATGCTCGAGTTTCACCAAAGTCAAGGGATGTGATACAACAAAGAGTATCATGAAATGTATATGAAATCCTTCCAAAACATATAATGGAAATGACACAAGTACAATTGTTCAATAAATTCAAGGAAGATCATCATGGAATTAATATGTCGATCACTACATTTGTGCAACAAAAACCATGGTATGTTAGACCTATTACTATACGTGACACATGTTGTTGTAGTTATCATGTGCAATTTCAATTATATTACGACATGTTTCTTGAATTTGGTAAAATGTTTTGGACAAATTCACCACCTCTGCCCACAGTACGTGAATTCATATCTCAAACCCTATGTGAGAGAAATCACGATGAAGTATTTTATAATAAGAAATGTGTCAATGGAAAACATTGTCATGGTTGTGGAAATCTTGTTTACCTATCGATAATGACTAGTCTCTTTTAAATGTAACCGTTGATTGGAGAAGATATGAATACAACAATTATTCTACAAGTTCTAGTGATGCACATTCCAAAAGAATTGAATTGCGAGAAGATAAAATATGTGTGACATATTTTCTCAATAAATTTGAAAGTGAAATTTATAATTACACCAAGCATTCACATAGAGCACGATGGAAAGACCTTCAATTCAAACATTCCCGTGAAATTTTTCCAACTAGAACAGTTTTGTCTGTAGTTGATTTTGCAAAAAACTACACATTTGCTGCACAAAAAGAGATTCAAAGTGAATACTATCATTCTAACCAAGTTTCAATATTTGTCCATGTTCTATATAGACATTCTCAACAAGATGTTTATGGCATTGAAAGCACATGTGACAATTGAGACGTGATTAAATAATATCACTTTTATATCAGCAATGATCGTACACATGATACACATTTTGTTCAACATTGTATTGAAATTTTTTTCTATGATTCACTAAAAAGTCATAAAGTTAAATTCAATGAACATTGGATATGGTCGGATGGATGTGCGGGACAATTTAAATCTTCACGATCATTTTTTTGGTTATGTCGACTTCATAAGGCAATGGACATTAAATATTACTGGAATATATTTGAAACTGGACATGGAAACGATGAACATGATGGTGCAGGAGCATGCGTAAAAAGAGCACTTCGAAGATGGAAAATGAACCATTCTTCTAGACGATTTCATTCAGTTGCATAGGTTTTCCAATGGTGTAAATCAAATATAAGCCATGATTGTAGTCAACAATCAAAACATGTGCGCAGGTATGCACATTATTTTTTTAATTTATATTAATTGTCAATTTTAAAAAATGTATGTACTAACATTGAAGTATTTGTACACTAACATTAAAAGTTGTCATTTGTGATTTATCATTTATTGTGTAGGTTTTTTTGTCTTGTTGGGGTCCAAGATATAGATAGATCAATACCATACAAGGCTAGCACCATACATGGGACTAGAGAACTTCACTCTATTCAAACAAAATCCTTCCAAAACTTGTTTGCATTTGATAGTAGAAAGAAAACATGTTTTTGTCATATTTGCATTGAAAATATTGAATCTACAGAAGTTTGTGAAAACATAACGAACAACTACGTAAAACATTGGAAACACACAGAGATTAATCCAAAAGGAAAAATGCCACTAGCAAACATAGAAGAATTAGAATCAGAAGAAATAAAAATATCATCTGATGGCGATAGAATTTCAGATCTTGTTAGAGAAGGTAATGATGTTGTTGATTGTTCAATATTTTCCATCACCTTATGTTTATATAGTCATTTTAATTCACTTAACTCCAAGGCCAATTGTAATTTGCACAGGAGATATTTTCGCTGTGATTGCACCTTTAGACAACAATGAAAATGCAAAATATTATTTGATGCAATGCACTGAAGGAAAAATGAAGTTATTGGAGGACTACAATGACAACGGATTTACATACGAGAGAGGATTCTTCATTTTAAAAGGCTATTTTTTGCAGCAAACCCATATGACTGAAAATTATGCCTACTTTCAAGATTATGAACCTGATGTTATATGTTGTTAGTAAATTCATTTAGTATGTGCATCTCGAGTAAAATTGGAACAAGTTGTATAAAAAAAACTTAAAAAATAAAAAATGGAAACTATCCAAATATGACCATGAACGGATAATTGAGGACGGAATTCCATTGCGATGTTTTTAACTATATCATTTCTTGTTCTATGTTAAGATTGGCTATCATGAAGTCATTAAACTTTAATTTATTAAAATTTAGAATCAAGTTGTTAATGTTACCTTAGTAATAAAAAAAGATTAGAATTCAAAATCAAGTTGCTAATGTTACCTTAGAAAATTTATGGATTGAGGTATAATTTATTAGAATTCAGAGTCAAGTTATTAATTTTACTTTAGTAATAAAAAATCTTCCTATCAAAACTTCTTAACATTCATAACCATTCGTAACATTCACTCATTCATTCATACATTTACGCCTATCAAAACTTCCTAACATTACTAACATTTCCTAACATTGATTCCTAACATTCCCCACATTGATTCTTAACATTAGATTGCATCTAAAATTCCTAGCATTCCTAAAATTCTCAACTTTTCAACATTAAAAATATGTTACATATACAAACATACATAAATTTACTAATACATACACTCATATAATTGCACCTATTTAAACTTCCTAACATTCATTCTTAACATTCCCCATCCCCATTCCCACATTTACTCCTAACATTTCCCATGTTTATATAGTCAATTTAATTCACTTAACTCTTATTGTTAACATTCCCCATATTCGTTCTTAACATTCCTAACATTCCTAACCTTTACATATACATGTATATAATCCAAAAAACAATATCTAAAATCAATGTAACAAATTAGATTGCTTTCATTCTTAACGTTAACATTCCACATATTTGTTCTTAACATTCCTAACCTTTACATATACATGTATATAATCCAAAAAACAATATCTAAGATCAATGTATGTATGTATATAATCCAAGAAAACATTCATAAACATTAGAGTTCAATGTACATGTATATAATAAAAAAAACAGTCATGAACATGTAAGTTCAATGTACATATATATAATAAAAAAAAAACAATCATGAACATGTGTATAATCCTAAAATTAAGCTCCTCGATGTCTGAATCAAAGAAGTCCATCACTATCCTCCACTAAGGTATTCCCTTGGACTCATAACAATCTGAAACATGTATAAAAACAGATTATGAATATCATAAATTATTTAAACAATTTTAAATTAAAATCAAAACATTAAAACATTAAACTAGTATATAGAAGATCAATACAATTATTAACAAAATTACCTCAAATTCTTTATCATTCAATGGAGTCTTCTCTTTGACTCTAAAAGGTGGAAGAGACCCAAGCTACAACATGTATAAAAATAGTTTATAAATCTTACAAACTATTTAAACTATTTTAAACTAAAATAAATAAAATAAAATATTATACTTACAATTCCACCACTATCCTTCAATGGAGTCTTCCTTTTGCCTCGAAATATTGAAGAGACCCAAGCTTCAACATATATACAAGCAATTTACAAATGTAAAAAATTATTTAAACTAATTAAACTTATATATCAGAGAACAATTTGGGTAATATTACATACCTTGAAGAAGAAACATGTAAAAACACTACTACTTTTGCTTCCTCTAAATTTTATGTGTAGATTTGTAGATATGGGTCGAGGAGTAATAGGAGTCATAGATTTGATCAATCATATCTATAACTCTGAATAATCCAAGACCCATTTCTACAAATAAAGATAAATGATCCTTCTTTATATCAATGACACTGCAAGCATAGATGATAAGGAGGAATCATCTCTACCACTATCTCCACGTCGATGATCAATTGAATGTGAACTATACAATAAGCCTGAATCCAGAGGTAACCACGATAATATTTGATTTTCATTTCGGACACCAACTCCCGAAAAATGTGATAACCATCTAAGCTTCTGTCTCAAGACTGCTCTCTTTCCATTGAATATGATATCTACAAATTTACAAAAATATCAATTTCTACATGTTAATTAATCAACTTCAAAAACCTAGCTACTATAAAAACTAAGATTTCAATAAGGACCTAGATATACCTAATATTATCTAATAGTTCTTTAAATGATTATAACTAATTTATTATCTATTTCCATATCAATTTCTACATGTTAATTTTAATCAACTTCAAAAACCTAGCTACTATAAAAACTAAGATATCAATAAGAACCTAGATATCCCTAATATTATCTAATAGTTCTTTAAATGATTATAGTTAATTTATTATCTATTTTCATTTGAGATGATATCTACAAGATTACACAAATCAACTCATATCATGTTCAAATTCTACATGTTAATTTCTCATCTTCAAAGACCTAGCCACTAAAAAAACTAAGTTTTTAATAAAGACCTATATGTCCTTAATATTATCTAATATATCAACTCATAACATATTCAAACTCTGCATGTTAATGCGTCAACTTCAAAGAACTAACTATTATAAAAACTAAGTTTCTATTACCTAGATGTCCCCCATATTATCTAATAGTTCTTAAAATGAAAATAGCTACACTATTGTTGGATGTATGAAATATTAATGTAGCAATCTTTGTGTTTTTTATGTGTTTTAGATTTTTAAAACTACCTTTCTAATAAAGACCTAAATGTCCCTAATATTATCTAATAGTTCTTAAAATGAAAATAGCTAAACTATTGTTGGATGTATAAAAAATTAATGTAGCAATATCTATGTTTTTGATGTATTTTAGATTTTTAAAATTAATAGAACCAATATCATCAAATATGAAATTAAAACTAAATTTCTTTATGTCAACTACAAATATTTTCATTATTCCATAAAATCATAAAAAATATCCCTTACGCTAAGTAAACTGATCAGAGTCACAGTTGATGAACTCTGATATAATAGTAAGTATAAATTGTAAGTAAGTATAAATTGTAATTAATAAGCATTATACAAGTTATATGTTTCTTGTATGTTTTAGATAAAAAATACATAAGATAAAACACATCAGTAATAAAAAAATCTGATGTTTTATGTGTAATCATGTTTTTTTTTTATGATTTATATTAAACCTACTAAAATATGTTTTGCTAAGTAAAGTTATTACGAAAAGAGTTGACGAAGTCTGCATGAACTATGTTTTGCTAAGTATAATCCATTGTCTTGTCTATTGGGATAGATTTAAATTACTCTATTCACATGTGGACATAGTTGATGAACTCTATCCAAATGGACAGAGTTCATCAACTCTGTCCATTTTGAGAGAGTTCTTCAACTCTGTCTATTTGGAGAGAGTTCTTCAATTTTGTCCACCTGGACAGAGTTCATGAACTGTCCATCTGAGTGTTGATCAACTCTATCCAAATGGACAGAGTTCATCAACTCCTTCTATTTTATTTAAATTATTACCTATAATTTAAGTTAAAAATATTTCATTCTAATTAAAATAGATTGTATCAAAATCTAAAAACATAGAATTTATAATTAAAATTAACAAAAAATTATCCAAATGGACTCCGTCCATTTGGACAGAGTTGATGAACTCTGTCCATTTGGACAGAGTTCATCTACTCTGTTAACATGGACAGAGTTCATCTACTCTATTAACATGGACAAAGTTCATAGACATATAGATATTAATTAAAATTAAAATTATAAGATTTATACAATACCAATTAACATATGCAAACTTTAACTCTGCAATACTATGACAAAAAATGAATTCCATTGACTACAACAAGAGATAAATCACATATTAAAAGTTTTAAATTATAAAAGAAATTTCATAAAAAATTACCTGACTCAGAGGAGCACAGCAAGACTAGACCACGAACAAACCCTCCAAGAAAAGACCACAAACACCACCACTAAGTGTCCTCCACGAACAGACCTCCATGCCGAACAGGCCTCCACGGCAAATAGAACATCACGAAGCGACCTCCATGAACAGACCTCCACGCTGACAGGAAACTACTATGTCCATGTAAGGAGGACTGGTGATGTGGACAAGGATGACGAACAACAACAAACAAATCGGATGACGGGAGAAACACGACAGGATGAAGACAAATGACTGTAGGTGAAAATAATGAAAATGGAGCCGGACCTTGCCTTTTATACGAAATAATTATTCGGCTAAACAATTATGCGGCTGTATAGTTGTTCGGCCAAACCATTATTTGGCCGAATAATTATTCAGCCGAACAACTATTCGACCGCATAATTGTTCGGTCGAATAATTATTCGGCCGAACAAGTATTAAAACGACTGTAAAAAATGCCGGCCGGCTATGCGTTCTGTCAAATTAAACAGTTCACCGTTAACATTATTTGGCCGAATAAAGAATTAGTTATTCGGCTGAATAATGATAATTATTCGGATGAATAAATTTATTATTTGGCCGAATAAATATAGTTATTTGGACGAATAACGTTCGCTATGTTGTTTGGACACCCGATTCTCATGGAAGTGTTACCCAACTTCGTGTTTTCACCCTATCATAAATTTGTTTGTTTTACTAGCTTTATGAATGTGCTTGAACGCACGCTTTAATTTCGGTGGGAAAATTTGGAGGGTAATTTTTGAAAATAAAATTGGAGGGAAGTTTTTGCAGGGGAAATTTCATTCTCATAGTTATAAGATGGTTTGTTGACATTTGCACCATTCTACTTTTTGGTGAGAACTATGGTAAAAGTTCATTGTCTTATTTATTAATACTTTTCTATAATTCTATCTTTTAGTGATAATTCATGGACTCATATGAATTAAATTTTAATGTCAATGAAGATTTTTATTGTTCATCTCGCCAAGATACTGGTAGTGCAAGCAATGTAATCAAACATGTTGTCCAAGAACTTCCTAATTCTGAATATTTTCAAGACATTAGTAATGAAGGGAAAGAATATGATGGTGATGATGATGAATATATTCCTTTAAGTAGGAATCCTAAATATAGTAAGTAAGATGATGTGGGTGTGTGCAAGAAGTTGAGGGACCTTTTAGATGCAATGGTGGAGTGAAGTCAATCACTCTTAATCCCAAAAAAAAAAATCATCCCAAGCAATCCTGAACCTGCCAAGCCTAGTCCCAAGGCTGGAAATAGGCATGCCAACTAGGATAGTAAGACAAATCGCGCCTCCGTTTTGGTGAATGAAATCGCGTGCGTGATTTCCTTCACTAAAACGGAGGCGTGATTTAGAAAGCCTGTTTTTTTTTAAAAATTGGTCGAGGTCATATTTTTCTCATAACCGCGTGGCTATTGGACGAACGAGGAGCAAAAATCGACTGTGCAAACGTGATTTTGGGTGTGCTTGAGCCCTCCATCTCCACCTTTGGATAAACCTCCCCTTTGTGAGGTATTTTCCTCATTTCTTTTCATGTTTTTTTCTTTTTCTTCATCTATTTATTTGTCCTAGATTGAAAAATTAAACCATATTAAATTAAATTATGACCAATTGAAACAAAAACCCAATGGAATTGGCCAATGGAAACAAGAACCCCAATGTAATTGGCCAATTGAAACCAATTCCCCAATTTAATGATAAAAACTAAATAATTTTGATTATTTAACAAAATTCATACCCAAAATTCCCATGCCCAATGGAAACCAAAACCCCAATGATCTCAAAAAACAAATAAATATATTGGGATTTTTTCCTTGTCATGTTTTTTTTTTTGACATTTTGTACACTCTAATGTTGAGTCTTTAAGTTGTGTATTTTATATAGTTGGTTTTGATATGATCCAAACCATCCCATTGTATCTATCATAACAATTATTGATGTAGGAATTGACAAGTGGCCTCATCTAAAGGAATTACCCTGCCTTCCTCATAGAAATATAGTCACCCTCATTAACAATAGCTACCATAGCCATTGAATATCACCCTCATCAAAATGATAATAATCTTCATTATTAATAAATGGCTTAGAAATTGATTACCAACTTCATTCAACAATAGCCGCTCTCATTAACAATAAATAGCTTATGAATAGACTAACACTCTAACAATGTGATCCATAACTAGAATAGAGACTAACTACTAGTCTCATCCATATTACAATTCCCCTCATTAACAATAATTAAAACATGAAATAACTACCAATCTCATTAATTATCCCTAGCTACAACCCTTTCCATTTAAATATTAGTTTCCCAATTCAATTAACTAAAATTATTATTGAATAATAACCCCCTTTAATTAAAGATAGTAAAACTAACATCCCAATCCAAATGATATTATCTCTAATGGTATCTATATTAAGAATAAGTGTCATTCTCATCGTAATTAAGTTCACTAAATCACTATTTCCATATGCATATTCACAAGGATCCTTGTGAATCCATACCAAAATCCACAAATAAACACCTTATAATTTTGATGAAACTTCTCGAAGTTGCTCTTCCAAGAACATCAATAAACACCTTATAGTTTTGATGAAACTTCCCAATGCAAGTGTCAAAATAAGGTATAGTTCAGCTTCCCATGCTTTTAACAAATATTTCGTCTTGAACGAAGGGTACTTTTTGGTTAAGGTCAAGACAACAAAGTTCAACAATAGACTGTATGAACGTGAATATACATAGGTAGGTTGATGTATTTAATTAAACATGGCAATCACATACTAGATCATACATGATATTTAATCCAGTGGAACCCTTGCAACCATAAAATCCATAAAGTTCTGCTAAATAGCCTTTGGAGTCCAAAAAACATCACACTACAACAAATAATTACATATCTAACAAAATCGTTGCCTATACTTGGATTTTATTCATCAACAGCACATTATGCCGCCTATTCTTTACTGTAAAATTCAAGATCAATTTTTAAATTTACATGATAGATTTAGTTTATATGTCAATAGTTATACAGTTTTCAGTTCTTAGATATGTCATTATATCATGTGTTTATAATTCTAATGATATTTTATTTGTATTTATGATTGCAGTGGCTACTATGGATCGTAACAATGTGGAGATACTGAGGTTTATTGGCCATTTGAGAGAGATTGGTTCGGCTTGGAGGGGTGGAGATGAGCTTCGCCACTCCCTGTCAAATTCATTGTTATCTATTGTTGATACGATCGCAAGATCGAATGATGCGTTGTATAGCATCGCATCTTATAGGGAGAGGAAAAGGCAACAATATGCTGATGGGTTGAGTTACAATGAGGTAAAAAAGTTGAAAATAACAAAACACGCCATCTATTCATTGTTTAGACTACCTGGGATAGATGACATCCTGGAGATCAGCATGCCACGTATTTCTATTGAGTGGTGCACTTTTCCACCCATCATAGACAACTGGATGGATAGGTGGTACATGGTTTTTGACATTCCCCCTCACAACAATAGGGAAGTGCAGATGTACTTCCTTCGAAAATTGTATGCAGAGTTTGTGATGGGGAAACATGTCAACTATTTTGACATGTTGGGCTTCCAGGGAGTTGGTAGGGGAATGCCCCAACACTGACCCCATGCTATGCATAGAGATTCGAATCCACAGATACCTGCATCCTGTGCCCATCTACTGAGGGCAGACATCCCTCCTGCACATGACATGGTTGCCCAGACACAGGATGCATTTTTTACTCTAGCTAAGATGGTCTCTCAACACACGACCACTATTGACCAGAGAGCACCCTTTTCCTCTGTTGGTGTTCAACCACCAGCTTCTAGTGGTGGAGGGACATCTATTGGTGGGGATAGACTGACATCCCATGTGCCTCAGAGTGAGCCACATGTCTACACATCGTGTGGGAGACCCTGTTATGGTCCTGGACCAAGACATGGTACCACTACGATAACTGATGGTCAGGTAAGGACATTGTTTTAAAACTCTGTTATTTTTCAATTTTTAATTGTTCCATACTATATCTAACATATTAAAATATTTGTAATATATATGCAATATTTACTCTTGCAGGAGATTGATGCCTCTCACAGGGGTGGTACTGCACCCGGTGTGGTTGTACCCGAGGCCCAAAGAACCACAATTGAGGTAATATTTAAACACTTGTCATTTTGTTATTACATGTATAATTTTGTTAATGCATGTGTTAGTCTTGATTAATTTATTAAATGTCTAATATTTACAGTTTTTGAAGCTGCAGGAACCCCACTTAGAACGTGATGCTGGAGACATTGATATCAACGACATAGTCCAAGGTGGAATTTATGACTACTTGAAGAATGTAAGTACATGGGTTATGATTGAATCTTGTTCGAATTATTTAAATTTCTTACTGTACACTCCTTTATAGAGATCGCTAATGTAAATATAATTTTTAAACTTGCAGATGCTAGAGGCATCTGAAGAGGGGAAAGAAATTGATGGAAGCGGTCACTCCCATGGTGGAGATATGTCCTAGGAAGGGGTAAGTATATTACAACATGTTATTTTTTTAGTACATATTATTCCATCCATTCAAATCCATGTCTAACTATGGTAACACTTTATGAATGCAGATGTCATCATAGATCCATGTACCGCCTCTTTGGTTTGGATCTCCCCGTAGTCCAAACATAGATAAGGGGGTTGTTTACACCAGAAGAGATCCCTCTTCCTTGAACAGAGCGGGTGTGCATGAGGATCAACCTACTCATCCCATGGTAATATACACACTTCCAATGGCAGTTGTTGGTTAGCTATGTATTCACTTCACAAGTGGTTTTTCTTAATGTTATTTTTGCATGTTTACAGCATTAGGATGTAGAGTCATCCGTGCCAGACCTTAATGGAATTGTTGATGCCGCTGTCAATGCCGCATCTACAATAGGGATAAGTCAGACTGAGGTACATCTACTTTAATATTTGTAATTGTACATTTCATTTGTATTTTTTATGGACATGCACGATGTCTAACTATTTAATCATTTGGTGAATGTAGCCTTTAGTGCATGCAAATGAGGTTGATGTTCAACCTACGGATCCTCTTACTACTGAAGAGTCCCAGCCTCATCCCCTAGAAATGGTTTTTTCGGTGAGATGTTCATTTTTTACATAATTGATTAGTACTTTCTCATTCATGTACATGTTGATAATTCCTGAGATAATTGACATATTTTTTTTTATTCACAGAGAAGCATGGCAATGAGGCTCGCTGCAAGGACGAGCACAGCAGAGGCACCTACACTCTCGACACCACTGGCACCTATACCCCCGACAGATGCAGTGAGTATTTGTTTTATTTACAATTGAGTCATATTTTAAATTTTCAAACTTTGTTATTGATGGACAGTACTAGTTCAGTTACCTAATCAAGAAATATTGTCATTGATTTGCAGTCGCCAGAGATGCGCAATGGTCGTAGACAAAGCCGAAGAGCATCAGGGTCCAGGAAAAACAAGGAAATTCAGAATTTTGATCTGTTAGTCCAGGACAAATATGTATTTTTATGTACAATCTGGAGTTAGAGTATAGGGGCGCGGTCCAGGACAGATGTACTTTTGTTTGCACATGTACATCAAATATGTTTTTGATACATGTACATTGACAGGCCATAGATCTAGGCTTTATATTTTTGTATTATAGCTTTCATGGTATAAAAAACATTTCATATCAAGGCTCTTGAGATATTCATGGTTCAGTCTTCTAAGTGTGATTATACATGTGTGGCGAAGAATGTTTCTAAGTGTAATGTTCCCAATTTTTTATAGATTTTACGATTGTATGGAGATATCAATTATAAATTTGAGAACAATGCACAATTACAATAAATTACGTAATGACAAAAATGTGCATTTTAATTGTTTTTTACCACGATCCAATTGCATATACTATGTTATATTAACAATGTCAAATTGTATTAAAAAAGATGGAACATAGGTCTAATACACATTTAAGCACCCAGCACAGCTAAGCAACTGATCCAACTTGGTGGAATACAAAAGCACCTTACCCACATAACAACCTAACAAACGTTTAAAGGATGCACGAAGTTGACACACTTAAATGATGAACCAGTGTGGTCTACATAAATAAAATTATTTTTTGGCATGATGTCTTTCATCTAACGAATACATGGGATACACATCAAACCTAAAAGTATCAGAGTATTATAAGGTTGATTCAAAATAATGGTTATGACTATCTTTTGCACATTATGTATGTCCTGCACATTATTTTATCATTTTGTTAATGTACATGGAATTTGATGAATGGACTCAAGTAACAACTTTGAAAGAGATGAAAGTTATGTGTGATTAATGTACATGGAATTTTCGAAGCATTCGTAGCATGAAGATATATATATTTTGTAATAATAGCGTAATAGAATGACCACTTGTTTCTAAACATAAACATGTTCCATTACATGGTTACTGACTTAATGGCATTGTCTTCTCCTGCATTTCATCATACAAACGCTCACATCTCTTATATGAGGGGAAGATCTACAATCGCCTTCAAGCTGACCTTTATGTGCAAAAATTTCACATTCACTTACTGAGCAAAACCCTAGTTTCCAAAATTGACAAAAAAAATGATCCCTTGTCCATGGACCCAGAGTAGAGGGCCACTCTAGAACTACCGCGATGTACTAAATCCAACGGATCTGACGGTTCATCGATCCGAGCAACGGTCATCAATCTATGGAACGTTGAATCTCACCTCCCACAGGATTTTAGGGACACCCGTTGAATCCCTAACCGGGGCATAGAGTGGAAATCGTGCATCAAAAAGGGCTTTCGGTGGGTCATGCAAGCATGTTTTGGCAGGTTCCATGTGGGAATGCTAGCCACATGTTCACGGCCAAGGAATTTGCAAAGCCGACCCATATGTGCAGAAATTGGACATTCACTTACTGAGAAAAACCCTAGTTTCCAAAATTGACCAAAATAATGATCTCTTCTCCATGGAAGTAGATTAGAGGGCCACCCTAGCACTATCTCAATGTATGAAATCCAATAGAGCTAATGGTTTGTCAATCCGAGCAACGATCATGATTCTATGGCACGTTGAATCCCACCTCCTCCAGACTTTCAAGGACACCTGTTGAATCCCTACCCGGGGCATAGAATGGAAACTGTGCATCAAAAAGGGCTTCCGGTGGTTTGTGCAAGCTTGTTTAGGCATTTATTATGTGGGAACGCTAGCCACACCTTCACGGTCAAGTAATATGTGAATTTGACCCCTATGTGAAAAAATTTCACATTCACTTACTGAGCAAAACCCTAGTTTCCAAAATTGACCAAAATAGTGGTCTCTTCTCCATGGAACCAGATTAGAGGGCCACCCTAGCATTATTCCGATGTCCTGAATCCAACGTAGGCAATGGTTTGTTGATCTGAGCAACATTCATGATTTTGTGGCACGTTGAATCCCACCTCGTACAGGCTTTCAGGGACACTTGTTGAATCCCTACCCGGGTCATAGAATGGAAACCATGCATAAAAAGGGCTTCCAGTGGGTCGTGCAAGCGTGTTTAGGCATGTGTTATGTGGGAATGATAGCCACACCTTCACGGTCAAGCAATATGCGAATTTGACCCCCATGTGCAAAAAATTCACGTTCACTTACTGAGCAAAACCCTAGTTTCCAAAATTGACCAAAATAATGGTCTCTTCTCCATGGAACCAGATTAGAGGGCCACCCTAGCACTATCCCAATGTCCTGAATCCAACGGAGCTGATGGTTTGTCGATCTGAGCAACGGTCATGATTATGTGGCATGTTGAATCCCACCTCCTACAGGCTTTCAGGGACACCTGTTGAATCCCTACCCGGGGCATAGAATGGAAACCGTGCATAAAAAAGGGCTTCCGACGGGTCGTGCAAGCATGTTTAGGCATGTATTATGTGGGAACGCTTGCCACACCTTCACGGTCTAGCAATATGCGAATTTGACCCCCATGTGCAAAAATTTCACATTCACTTACTGAGCAAAACCCTAGTTTCCAAAATTGACCAAAATGATGGTCTCCTCTCCATGGAACCAGATTATAGGGCCACCCTAGCACTATCCTAGTGTCCTAAATCCAACAGAGCTGAGAGTTAGTCGATCCAAGAAATGGTCATGATTCTGTGGCACGTTGAATCCCAACTTCTACAGGCTTTCAGGGACACCTGTTGAATCCCTACTCGGGGCATAGAATGGAAACTGTGCATAAAAAACGGCTTCTAGTGGGTCGTGCAAGTGTGTTTAGGCATGTGTTATGTGGGAACACTAGCCACAACTTCATGATTGAGCAATATGTGAATTTGACCCCCATGTGCAGAAATTTCACATTCACTTACTGAGCAAAACCCTAGTTTCCAAAATTGACCAAAATAATGGCCTCTTCTCCATGGAACCAGATTAGAGGGCCACCCTAGCACTATCATGATGTCTTGAATCCAACGGAGCCAACGGTTCATCGATCTGAGCAACTGTCATGATTCTGTGGCATGTTGAATCCCACCTCCTACAGGCTTTCAGGGACACCTGTTGAATCCCTACCCGGGGCATAGAATGGAAACTGTGCATGAAAAAACTATTATGCATGATCTTAGTACATGCACACTAAATTCAAATTCGTGAATCAACATGATTTGAAGCATAAGTCCACCGGATTTGAAAAGTTGAGTTGGACATTAGATTGATTCTGAATTGAGTTGTGATAGTAAGATAAGATTAGGGTTAGGATTAGGGTTTCCTATGTATGGTTATGGTTATGGGCCATGCATGTTAAACAATAAAGCCTAGTTAGGGATAGGGTTTTCCAAGTTTGGCCTTCGTTGGCATGAAATGCATTGTCCAGCTTTGGCCCAAATCTCTTATTATCTTTTATTATCTTTTAAGTAGAAATTAAACTTTTAAATAATAAAAAAAATGAGATGAAATTCCAACACTACTATGCACTACCCCTTTGGCAATGGACATGCGGGTATAAGAGGTGAGCTGTCAAGAAGGAAATTATACAAGCCTTAAAACATAAGTTTATCTCTTCGGCATCTTGTTTCCATCATCCTAGTTGTATATATCGGCTGAAAACATTGACAATATTATCTACTTGAAAAATTAGGGTTTTAGTCCTGTAAGAGTGCCTACAAAGAACTTTGATAGGTATGACCTATAGAGGTACATGTATGTATTCTAATGTTATGTATATCATGTGAATGAGATCTTGAAATGTTCATATGATTGATATATATGGTTTATTGATCATACGTAAAATTTGGCATGTTCATTAACTTAACATACAAGAGAATTTTTGGCATATTTATAAACAACAGTATGGAAAATTTCGCATATCAAGAACAAAAAATTGACATATTCATAAGAAACATACATGGAAAAATTAAAATTATGATACATACCTCATCATGCTAGATCCCACCTAATATCATACAACCAAGGCCTCTGGATCATCTCTTATAATGATGGTCTCCATTAGTCTCTCGTGCTATGTATCTGGTAAGAAGTACCGTACAAGAACACAAAATTGACATATTCATAAGAAACATACATGGGAAAATTAAAATTATGATACATACCTCATCATGCTAGATCCCACCTAATATCATACAACTAAGGCCTCTAGATCATCTCTTATAATGATGGTCTCCATTAGTCTCTCGTTCTATGTGTCCGGAAAGAAGTAGCATACAAGAACACAAAATTGACATATTCATAAGAAACATACATGGGAAAATTACAATAATGATACATACCTCAGGGTGATTCCATGAAGATGGGTAACACTTTTTGGCCAAATTTGGCGATGAAAACCTGATTTTTTACTCATGTGCTAGATAGAATCCCTCAAAACGCATATATGCCATGTGAATTTTGATTTGCAGTAAAAAAACAAATTGTAGAATATTATGTTGGCTTCATAGTGATATTTTTTTTAAAATATTCCGATGTCATTTAATGTGTGAATTTTTTTATTTAATGAACTGTGTGACCTTAAAAATTTGAAGAAGCTAATAAGTGGCTCGTGTCCACGTAGAGTAATTCAATATTGCATTAATAATTTAAAAAAATA